>CAJGYO010000012.1:11091004-11617690 GCA_904845875.1 Miscanthus lutarioriparius
TAACATTAAAAACTACAAATATAGTATAATTAGCTGACACAGGATTTTCTAACAACGAGATACACACTCAATCCCCTAAGGTGCAACAATGTGTTTCAAGAAAGATTCAACAAGATTACGATGTACAGCTTAAGGACTTGATGAACCTTGAACTGCCAGGATTAAAATAAAGTAGGAGTTAAGTGTCAAAAAGACACTTATATAACATAGACACGTATCTGTAAATGGCTTAACGTTAGCATCATTAGGAAAAACAAAACAGTGCAACACACTACTATAATCTGATCTCAAATTTGTTCTATTATATATATAACAGTTAGGGTGATCCAATGGAATGATCTACAAAGCGTGGTAGCAGTATGATAGTATTTGAGGTTAGCACCATTCACTTGTTATGTAGTCAGAATAGAAATCTTGCAGATACTGAGAAAAGTGAGAATACATAACAACATGAAGTTCATTAAACCCCAATAGTTACCCTAACTTTGAAATACCAATAAAGCAGTATAGCAAATTATTGTGGATTATACAACAAATCAAGCTCAATATTTGCGCAATGAAATTAGGACAAAATCAGAGTTCAGAAGTAACAAGCACTCTCGAAGTTAAAAGAAAACATAAGGATGCAAAAAGGCAGAAGTAGTCAAACAAGGTTCTACAAGTAATCTAAGAAGCACCATTTCTTGTAAACCTATAGCAAAAACTCTAGAATAAATAAAATAAACTAACAAGTACTTATTTCTGTAGTAGTGCCCCCAAGACAACTTGAAATTAAATGGAGTATATTTTTTGCAAGCTACATAGGCATTCTAAAACAGCCAAACTCACACTTCAAGCAAGATACTCATGAGTGAGAAAATTCTCTCTATTGATAGTTTTCTCCGTACAATCTGGATATTTTAACTATATGATGATTATAAACAAAAGGCGTCCAAATAACGAAAAGCAACAGGCAGTAGATTATCAAAATGTGTGATCAAACTTGTAAATGTTGTAAAGGACTAAGAAGGTATTTTGCATACAGGATACTAACCATTTTCATGTACCCAGTGTAAGGCTCATCCACAAAGAGATGTTGACATGTTGTTAATACTTGACAACTCAGAATCATGTGTAGATACAGTGAGAATCTGGAGGTTAGAGAAAGAATGTACAATTTGAACAAGAGACCACCACAGTAGGTGAAAATAAATAGAGTTATTTAGAAGGGAAACCATGAGGTTGCAGCCAAATAAACAAAAGGAGAACGACTGACTTTTATGAAACAACAAAAGCAAAAGCGAGAAATTGGTGGGTAGGGAAGTTCCCACCTCTTTGTTACCTTGGCTTAGTCCAGGCATGAGAGCAACTGGAATGATTCCAAATCAGCTTATGGCACACTGCCTTTCCTTAGCTCCTCGCTTTCGCTATCCTGGACATCCAATTCTCGGGAGGGACTTGGTAGATCATTCGCTTGTAGGCAAATGCATCTAATGGCGTTGGGCATTCGATCACCAATTTTTGCAGTGAACTTGGGAAGCAGTCCTTGGGAGAGACTGGATGGCTGGACAATAGTTTATATCCAACTCTTGTAGTGAACTTGGGAGGCAGTCCTTGGGCAGAGACTGGATGGCTAGACAGTTGACTATCTCCAACTTTTGCAGTGAAATTGGGAGGCCATTCATGGGCAGCCACCGGATGGCTGCACAACTGACGATGTTTAATCGCTTGAGATTGCGTAGTCCTTGAAGCCCTGCAGGAGGCCCTGCAGCTTGTCGCACCCCCAAATGTGATCTCCTCGAGAGAGTGAGGCCGAAGGGCGTCCTCTTGCACCTTTGGTGAAGCGATCCACCTTTTCGTCCCCCAAATCTCAAATCGGTGAGCGAGGAAGAGCAAAGGTACAGATGGGCGCAGCAAGGACGCCTGACGTCATCTGTCTCAAGCTCCTGCAGTTTGGAGGAAGAGGATGGGAACTCTTGTTCATGGGGCAGCGGGGGCTCGGGACCAGCAGAAGAAATTGGGTGTTTCGCTGACCTCAATTTGGTGAGACGATCTTGCGCGAGGAGATGCCGCAGTCCTCGACTCTTAAACTCCCCATTCCCATATGGTTAAATTTGTGAGAGAGGCGAGGTTTGAGAGAGGCAAGGGCGTCGCCGTGCCCACCGCGCCTTTAAGATAGAGGTGTTCAGGGAGGTGGGAAGGGAAACACGAAGAAGAGGGAGGATGACGAATAGGAGGAGAGGAACCTGGGGCAATCACTGATCCTCAACGATCGGAGGGAGCGCAAACCTTGGAGCCCTCTTCCTGTACTAGTTCGTCCTGCTTCTTTGTTGTACCTTGTAGTCGGCTGGACCGGAGCATGAGCAGAGGCTCAGCTCTGGGCAGCAGGATATGGACAACATCTGTAGTTGGGAAGGCAAGAGCAGCAGCCCTTCTGCTGATGATGCGTCTATTTCCTCCTCTCCTCTTGTGTCTTCCTGCTGCTCGATTTCTACATCGTCGTCTACTTTATTATCTGAAGATACCAGCGCAGGTGTTTCTGTTGCCTGCTTCTCCACCTACAGCTAGCCCAGTAATCTTCTTACATGACTGCATGTTTCAGTTCAGAGAGCTTGGGGAAATAAGTCAGTAGCTGTGTCAATTCTTTCACACTAGCATCCCACCCATCAATGGCTATGCGTTCAACTGGAGATTGATATTCGGCATGCCTCTCACCTTCTACCAACGGAAAGACAATACTTGAAGCTCCATATAACCTGAGGCTCTTTAGGGATGATAGCATTTGGAAGTGATGCAGTGGGAGAGGAGGGCATGTGTCCATCTTCAAGTCTTTTACTTCATTTAGATTATCAAAGGCCAACATATTCCATAACTCACTAACTAGAGCACCCTTCATCTTAATTTTCAAGCGATATTCAGATTTGTAATTCTCTTTTACAAACAAGTTCCTCAGGCCTGAACCAACTCCTTCTATCTCAGCTGAGCACGGAGCCCTAGTCCAAGGAACAGGAGGAAAAGACAACAATTTTGGACATTTTTAATTTTGAGCTCCCGTAGTCTAGGAAAACCAATTTATCTTTGCCTCTTTCTGTTGCTGACAGCAAGCATAATGTGAAAATGACAATTCTGTTAGTTCACGGCAATCCCTAATGACAAGCACCTCCAATTGAGCAAACAAATGACAAGGTGCCTTGACAATCCAGCTTCTTAAACTTGGTAGCATTAACTAGTTCCAGACTCTTCAAATTTTGAAACTTATCATGGCAGATATTATTATTGAAATTTCTTCACGCGGCTCATTAACTAGAGAGAACTCTCCTATAGGTGGAAATATATTCCAAGCTACACCATCTAGATGAAGCGATTCCAATTTTTGACAGAGAGGTTCTCACCCACAGCCATTAACAGGCATTTAGTACCTCCATGGCCTCTAATGCAAAGGTCTTTAAGAGCACTAGGTGGTATAAGAATCTCCAATACATTTTCTTCATGTATGGTATCTTTCTTAGGTCGATTGGCATCCCATTCTAGTGTTAGCTTGTGCAAATGTTTTATTTGTTTCAATCTTGCCTTATGCACATCCTCCATTGCCCGTATCCTTTCAAGACTACTAATGGAAAGTGAACCTCCAAGTTCTGACAATTGACCAAGCTTGACTTAGTTCAAAACCTTTAGTCTCTCTTCCAACTTCAAACCACCTTTAACTCTTGCAATAATTTTAGTTTTCCCACCTCAACTATGTTAGAGTGAAGTTGAAGCTTATCCTGTGGCACCAAAAAGTGACGCAACTTTGCAAGGTTGCTCATATGTCTTGTGAAAGTGAAAGTGAAACCATAGTGACCTTTGAATTCCTGCATATCTATGACCTCTAAATGATAAAAGTCTAGTCAGAGCACTAAGATTAAAGTCTATGTCTTCTGTGTCATCTTCTTGTGCCATCAGTCCATTTGATCCTTAGGTAACGGAAGATGAATATGCTTTGGAAGCTTGTTCAACATGTCCTTCATAGCATATGACGATGCTCCAAATAAATAAATTGCAACGAAGGGCTCTAGCTTTCTCAAATAAATCACAAAAGTCTTGGCAAAGCTTCCACTGTGTTCCCCAAACACCATCAAAGTACGGAGGTTTTCAACATTCAATCTTTTATCAAGTACACTCAAGTCATCTTTATAATACTTGAAAGTATTTATGTCCCTCCTCCTTTGTTATCTACAATGATAGACAAGTGACGTACATCTTGGCGAATCTGTATTGACTTAACGTTGAACTACATATGCTGAGACATTCAAATGATTTAAATATTCACTGCCAAATTATGTAGTAGGTCATGGACAACATAATAAGGAGAACCATCCTTTCTTTCATTCTTTTTAAAAACCCATGATTAACCAAGTCATTTAAATAGTTCAAGCCAACATCTTCAATTCTTCTGTTTCAGGTCGCATGGTTGTACAACATATCTAGTCCAATCCACAAGTGAACTAACTCTTTATCGTCAAATTCATAGTCTTCAGAAACAAACCACAATAGTAAAAGCACTTGTTGTTGATGGAAAGGAAGATAATCATAGCTAAGCTTTAATCGTTGGCATAATGTCATCATCATTGGTTTGAAGTTCCCATTCTTTTGCTTTCTAGAACTTTAGTCCAGTGTTCCAAAGTAAGTTGGCTTCTTAGTAATCTTCCAACAGTTTTTGCTGCAAGAGGAAACCCTTTCAATTTGCTTCACTATATTTTCTTTCCCGACCTCACTTAAGTCCGTGTGACCTTCCCATGGCTGCTGACCACCAAATATGCAAGCTTCAAAAAATGCATGAAATCTTCACCCTGTAGCTCCCATTTCTATTATTGGACAGTCAACTGTCTTTAACCATTTCTGCCCTCACGAATCCGAAAGTGGTCACAATTACCATACTACCTTTTCCTCCCCTCTTCTAAACGGAGCTAACAATTTTTCCATTCATCCTCATGGCATGCCCACATACAGGCACGAAGTTGCAGGCTAGGGGGGGGCTCTAGCCCCCTACCTATCCTAGCATGTGGAGCCCCTTTAAGTCATCTCTTAAAATTTTATGCATATATGTATTAGGTAGGAGGGCTAAGATTAAGAGGAAGATAAAAATGACTCTATTCTTTTGTTTCAGCCCCTCCTAAATTTTTTTTTTCTGGCTTCATTAACTGCCCACATATCATCTAGTATGCAAGCAAAAAACCGCTTAGCTTTCAATCTTTGTTCGATTAGCTCTTCGCACTGCTGTTTTTTTTTTTTCATTAACAACTTTAGGAACTTTTTCACGGCTTCTGGGCCAACCTACCAGCATTAAAATTGAGGGAGACACATATCCAAATTGCGACCTCAAAAAAGGTTGTTATTCAGTTCTTCATATCGCAGCTGTGTAAAAGTTGTCTTCCCAATTCCTCCAGGACCAACAATCGGAAGCACAACTAGTTCATTATCAGCAGAAGAGTTACCATGGCAATGTCAAGTATTATTTTCTTTTATTGCTCCTCCCATATAATTGAGGTTCCGTAGTTTCTGGGTGGTTATAGGCCGTTTCTTAGCAATGTCTTTTTCAGTGATACGGTTTGTACCCATGAATTCTAGGTTCAGAATGTTGGAGACCTTAGCACATATAGGCTTGAGATGCTCTATGATGTCCTTCATCTTTGTAGAGATGTCCACCCTGTTAAACTTCAGTTCTGGTGGTAGTGCAGTGTTTTTTCCTTTTTGTACCTTGGACGTCCAGCAGAGAAATCTCCTTGATCCTCTGGCATGTTTGTTTTCTCCAACATGCCAGGGTGAGTATTATCGTCGCCGTTAGATGGAAAAGAGCAGCATGGAAAGCATTTACCAACGACTTGGGCAGCGCTGCGAGCAGTAGAAGTGACTTTGAGCGGGCATCCATATCCACCGCCAACCTTCTTTTCGCACTGGTTGCTGGGTGCTGGTGGTGACGAGCTCGTCTCACGCTTGCGGCACAAGCAAACGCCTGAGAAGCATCGTTGCACCTAGGGAGGCAAGACAGCACCCAAGAATTGCCGTCCATTTCCTGTCATGTTATGATCCTCGGACAAGTGAGAGCATGCACCAACAGATGGTAATATAAAAAAGCAGCACGGGAGGGAGAAGAGAAGACGCTTACTGAGAGCTTGTTCAGTTCAAAATACTTCCAAAAAGTGCTATAGTACCATCACATTGAATCTTTGCGATACGTGTATGGAGCGAGTAATGTAGACGAAAAAACTAATTGCATAGTTTGGTTGGAAATCGCGAGATTTAACGTTTTGAGCCTAATTAGTCCATAATTGAACACTATTTGCCAAATAAAACAAAAATACTACCGTACCCTAAATTCCAACTTTCCTCCAAGTAAACACAGCCTGATGCCACATACTGGTGCAGCCTCCTGGCCATCATCCTGGTTGGTAGGAGATGGCGGTAAGGAGCTGACCGTCTGCCGGCCGCCACATGAGCAGACGCCAGCAGAGAGACATCCTTGTTTCGCGTTTTTATCTTGCAGAGCAGGATCACCGGCAAGGATCACGTCACCAGCAGAGCCGCCGGAGCAGAGGTTGAGCTTAGCAGCGATAGTGTCTCGAGCGTTGAGGGCGAGGTCGTGGACGCAACCCCGGCGTGCGCATCGGCGGCATGGTAGGTGCCGTCGAGCCTCGTCCTGGATGCGGAAGTACTCCAGCTCATCCAGCACGTCGTCGGCGTCGTACGCCAGCTGACGCAGCTTGCTCAGCAGCTCCTTGAGCGAAGGGCTGCTGATCTCCCCTGCCCGCGTGTTCTCGGAGCATGGCCTGCGCGTACAGCAGCTCCACCTTGAGGGCGTCGACATTGGGGCCGAGCCCTTCGCTGGCCGCCCACGCCTCCAGCAAGCCGCCCGTGACGGGGGCCAGCGCTTTGCCCACCGCCCAGCTCGCGGCGCTGACGGCGAGCTCCATGCTCGCGCGTACTACGTTACACTGGTTACAGGCAACTCAAACTTGGACGCTGCACGCACGCAGAAAGAGGAAATAAATCGCTTAGGAATAAGAAATGCCATCGTGACACCAAAGAAAAAAATACTGGGTAACTGGGGTCACCAGACCAGAGTATAGAAAATGGAAGTAGAGAAACATAAATAAGGACATGAGGAGACGTACTCACCCAAATCCAACCCAACCCAACCCAAGGGAAATGAGCAGAAGTTGATCGCCGGTGCTGTTATGCCAACACAAAAATCCCTGTTTGCTGTTGTTGCCGCTGCCAAGAAGCAAATCCGGGAGCGGGGAGGGCGAGAGCGAGCGCTGAGCCGCTGACGCAGCGATGGAGAAATCGAGTGGTGCTGGTTGCAGGATCAGGAGAAAAAAAAAGGAATAATCCATCCATCAGCGCAAGAGGAGGAAAAGAAGAAGATCCTGAGGTTGCAGACACAGGCGTAACGTACTCACCCAAGGAAAGGGAAATGAGCACAAGAACTTGGTAACCGAAGTTGGCGCTGGCGCTCACCCAAAGGAACCCATGTCACTGGCGGCAACAGGGGAGCGAGGGCAGAGCGAGCTGGCGCGGCGGTGGAGAACTCGAGATCTGGTGGAGTGGAGGTGAGGTGAGGTGGCCGAGTAGCTGAGCAGACTCTTCGGCCAGCAAGCAAAGCAATGGTGGACTTGCTTGGACAGTGGGACTGCAAGGAGGAAGAATGCATCCACTTCCACTGCTCGTAGTCCTAGTAGCTCGGGTCCACCACCCATGTGCTACAGTACATAGACGACGTGGAAGATGGTACTACCAATGATTAAAGCCCGGCCAGCAGGCCAATCTATCTATGGAGTGGAGGCGAGGTGAGTGATGGAGGAGCACTGAGCCAGCTGAGGAGATTCCGGCCAAAGCGATGGTGATGGCGAACAGGGACAGGGACTGAGAGAGAGAGAGAGAGGAGTGAATGATCAAAGCCAATCAATGGTGGTGGTCCGCAGGCCCCAGTCCGCCAGTCGACCTGAATCAATCATGCTCATCGTTCGGTACGTGAACCTTGAGGCAACCTTGAGGCTGAGGGTCTGAATCTGCTACCTGCCTAGCCGGCAAAGACTGACTTGTGTGTTGTCAAAAAAAAAAGACTGACTTGTGTCGAGGGGGGGTAGTAGCATGGAGTACGTACGCATCACAGGTCCATAGGGCAGGGCATGGGACAGAGTGGAACGCGTGGGACTCGACACAGCGGAGTCCAGTCAGTGATTAGTCGTCGCGTTTATTCAGCACGCGGCGACGGTGAGCCAAGCTGCAGAGTATTGGAGCGAGCGGCTTCGTGCTCTGAAGTCTGAACCATTTCACTGCTCCGTTGATGCCCAGTTTTGCGGCTTCGTAGCCTCGTAACCTGGTTCAGGCTGCTGAAAGTCAACGTTCTTCTTCGAGAATTACTAGTAAACCTTTTGCTAAAAAAAAAGAATTACTAGTAAACCTTTTGTTTCGTCTTTTGTTCACAGAACAATTACTGGAGTCGACTAGTCAACCACGATGGAGCGCGGGACCTGGTGCCGTCGCTACGCGCCACTTCGGCGATTGGAACAGCGAGCGGGAACGGCCCAGGCCCAGGCCCAGGTCCAGTCAAGGATAGAGCTGCCAAAGTGCCAACAACTCGTTCCAGGTTCCAATCCGAGAGTTGGCACGGCGCTGAATGCGCTTCTCTCCCACGGGCGGCCAACGGTAGAGCAGGGCAGCTTCCCCTTCAATCTCCGAGCAGCTGCCATGCCACACGACCACACCACCATGGACAGCCAAACTCCACCATGCCACAACTCGGAGGCGAGCGAGGCCAGGGCCTACGGCCCACAGGAAAGCGCCATGGTTCTCGTGGTGCTAGGCTGCTCTCCTGCATCGCCGCGCCCAGCTACCAATTCCAGGAACAGAGTGCCAGTGTTACCATTGATTTTCTTTGGTGATGCTTGTCGACTGGGTCAGGTTGAGGAGGATGGTGGTTGTCCACAAATCACAACGGAGAGGCCACGGACGGCAAGGTTTTACAACAGATCCAGCTACGGTTATTACCATAGTTACCTCAAAAAAGCCATCCTGTATGTGACTATCCTTGCCATTCCTAGCCTGGACACAGAGCTGATGAGTTTAGTCCAGACTGCGGAAAAGGGCATGAGAAGTATCTATGCGTGACTCTCCAACGTTCATCCTGAGTCGATCGAACTCTCCATGAGATTCATAGTTGCATTACTTATAGCTTCTTTATTCGTAGACAAAGCGATTCGGAATTGTCTTTGCTTCTAAGGATAACTTGTATCCAAGCGCTTCAGATTATTAGCCCGGAGTTCGCCACCAAAGCAGTACAGCCAACCCTACCCTATCACGTTAACCCTATAAGCCTCTTATCCATTCCCGTTCGATCGTGGTGGGGGAGTAACTCAAAATAGAAAAAAACTCACATTAGGTTTAGGGATAATCAGGCTCGAACTGATGACTTCCGCCACGTGAAGAAGTTATTCATGGGTTTCTTGACAATCCAAGAAGCTATTCAATGGTTTGTTTACACACGTGTTTATAGTTGTGATAAGATTTGTTTTATTATTATTACAACAATAAACTTTAAATTATTTTTTTTTGTAAAATGTTATAAGATACATAAACAAAATATGTTTGATCTAATCTAAAAATAAATGTGGGACATCATTTTATTATAGGTATAAAACTTCACATTGTGTGGTATGGAAACTAATGAAGAAATATTTAGATCCCATTTTAGTCACATTTTTGGTAAAATATGATGAGTTTAACAATATAGTGTTCATGCAACGTGCGCCACGACGTGGAGGAAAAATTACATTTGTTAGGGAAATAACAACTTTTACAATGATAAAAATAATTCGATGCAAGAACCATGCCAGTACAAGAGACATAAGGTCAAGAAATAGATACTCAGAATGTACACTGTAGTAGCTGAACTACTGCTACTTAATTGTGATCATTCTTATTAGTTTACATTGTCACTAAGCACTTGGAATTACATGTCATAAAAACAGGAGACCATGGAGTAGAATTGAAACTCCAAGAGGAGGATGACGGTGAAATGAACGCATTATTTTATCATGTCTATGTAGCACCACCAATGACAAACATACAATGTGTTTCAAGCCCTCATCTTTTCATAGTACCAGTAGCAACCTTGATTGTAAGTGTGCTAAAAAAACTGACAATTGATTCCTATTTGCATGGTAATTGATCTTTCTTAATAATAAAAATGCAGAAGGGGACTATATGTGTTTTAATAGTAATAGAGAGAGCCAAACAGGCCAAACTGTTATGAACAAAAATAACTCAACCGTGTTGGAACTGAAGCATAATCGCCATGAAAAATTGAGACATGCTAAGATGATGCAGATGTGCTTTATGTTTTCCTCTACTGAAAAAAAAAACCAGGCATTCAGTTTTGGGGTTTAAGACAGTTGTTCAAGTATAGTAGTCTCAGACACGCGAGACACACATGTTAACACAGAATGCTAGTCCAATTTCAGCACATTGGAAATACAAAATGCTGTCCAATTACAGCAAATGGAAATTTTCATACAAAATTTAGATGGAAATAATTTTTCACATGAAATACAAGATGGTAGTCCAAGTAGCAGTTTCAGAGTCATGAGATAGAGACATGAAAAATAAACAAACTGCAGCGATTTCAATCCTGTACAGCTGTACTGGTAGCAGTGAGGCCTTGACACGAGCTGCAGAAACTGCAGTCCTGCACCTTCAATCAGGCAGCTGTTGCCGCTTCTAGCTACTGTTGCTCCCAACATCGGCGCGAAAGGGACCCACGCGCCGGGCTGCCTGATCTACAGCCTGGGGACAGCACTATCCTAGAGCAGCAGCGTGAGCCGGACTACTTCCAAGTGTCGGGAAAGGCCCAGTAGGATCATGCCTCCATTGATCAGTCCCTACATGCAACAAGGTACAACAAAAGAAAAATATTCAAACCAATGCCCACTGAAGCAAAACCACAAACACTTGGATCACGAGAGCATCAGTGACCTTCCATCTGTAGAGTACAATGTTGATCCACAGACACCCATCAATGCCCAATCACAATGCAGGTGCAGAGCAGCACAATGAAGATGTTGCTCCACATCTCAAGCCAACTAACCTGACAACAACAATCAACAAAACATGTAGGTCAGCCAATTGGCAACGCCGAGTTGGATCACAGCTACAAGAAAAGCAAGCCAATTAAGCCATGTTTTAGCAAAAAGCTGCAGCAAATTCAACTCACGAGGAGCCGGCCCATTCTGGGGATCAAAACTGCGGGGGAGAAGATCTAGCGGAGGGCCCCCTGTTTACTGCCACCTCTGCGATCTCACTGCAGCACCGGACTCATGTTCGTGCTGGTGCCGGTGCTGGTGCTCTTCAGTAGGCTCGCCATGGGCCCTGCTTGGGAGCTCCTCGCCCCGCACTACAGCCCCGTTCGCGTGACCTTAAACTCGATTTAATCCGCTTTTTTTTTTTCATTCAAACAGTATTTTCTCTCACAAATTCCTCCAGAATTCCTCCAAATCATCCAAATTCCTCTAGAACCATACCATCCGCCAGACTCCTAGCTGTGCTCGCCCTTCTCCCGTGGGGATCAGCAATGCCATCGGGGCCGACTGGACCAACATCGGCAGCGCCAAGCACAGAGAGATTGATGCTATGTACGTCGACTCATGTACATGGTCATTTATTTTGCATCAGATTTTATTCACGACGACATAAATACATAATGAGATAGAATAAGCTATTGTCAGATATTGAACATTGAACCAAACCGCATGATAATTCAGAACTACGATGTTGATCAACAATTCATTAAAAAGAACTATGATGCATACTATGATATATGATTGATGCAAATAAAATCAGAACTGTGATATCTGAATTAATATGACACTTAACATTGACCAGGAGCTATGACATTGAACATATGTGGGAGAGGCATTGAACTACGATTCATTAAAAAAACATATGCCAATAAAATCAGAACCGTTATCACCTTGGTAGTGCATGTTACCAGATAGCGATACCGTATAGTGTTGGAAACAATTCAGAAAAATCCAAGAGGGGTTCATTGTTGCTTGCTACAGTCTGAAAGGAGCACGATAGTATATATGCATGCAAAGGAAATAGGAATTCTATGCAATGCTACCCTCATATCGAGCATTGTATTTTCACCATGAGAATCTCTCAATGGAAGACTCTTTTTGCACCAAGAATAGAATAGCATGCATTGTAATTTGGATCTATTGCTAGAATCTCATTTATTGCAAATTAATTACTGAATCTGTATATCAGGTAAGACAAGCATCACTGGAAATAATATATTTTATAAGTAGTGCAGTAGTAGCAACCTCGACAAATTTAACCTTCCTTCAAGAATGTTGTTGTGGATGCTTGCTGGAATGTCCCTCAAAGATTAACTGAAGAAGTTAATCAATTAAGTAAGCACATGTCATAAAGCTGCAAAGTTTTTGAGGCCAAGAATTGGTTGAGATTTCCAAACCTATGCAACTGTGCTCTTCCAGAGTTCACCGGATTCATTTGCGCTGCTTTTGCTCAACTCTTCCACTCTATGCGCCAGGCAGTTGCCCAAAAATAAAGTACAAAACCATAACAATCGATGGTCAGATACAGAAGAATCAATTACCTGCAGAGGTGATTGACGACCATGGCGGGTGGGTGGGGGGCGACTAGCGTCCAACGAGGGTGGCAGCGTACAGCGCTGACCATCTCGCACGTCCTGCGCGCGCAAGGCAGAAGTCGGCCGATTTCAGTCCCACGTCCACCACGGTTTTTGGCCCGGCAGCCCGCGACCCGCGCTCGCAACTTTCCCACCCGCGCGGCACCGCAGAACTTTCCCGCCCCGGTTTCCCTCGCTCGTGCTCGTAGCTTTTTCGCACCCACGCTACTTTCCCACCCCGGCTTCCCGCGCTCGTGCTCGCAGCTTTTTTCGAGGGATTGAACACAAGACCTATGGATTGAACAGAAGACCTATGGTCTAAGATGTAATTCTCCTACCACTACACCACATAAATGTTTTATGATAGATATGAAACATTTTCATTATTAAACCATATCGAACCATTTAAGTTCGAGAAAAATATATCACACAATATCTCATAAGTACTATATGAATACTCAAAGGTAATCATGGAACATAAACTTATACTATATGAACATTCTCAAATATATCGTAGAACAACAAATGTATACTATACAAACATCATATGTATCTTATGAAAAATATAGGAAAATAAAAGAGTAAAACTACATAACAGGGAAACAAACAATAAAAAAAGGATAAGGCAAAGGGGGAAAAAGGTCATGTGATCGTGAAAATAAAATAAAAATACAAAAGAAGAATGAAATATAAGTAGAACGAAAAATAAAATATAATATGGGACAACACAAAAAAAGAACATAATAAAAAACACATAGAACATCACATGGGTACTACCAGAACAACCTAAAATATATCATAAAATATCTCACGAGTACTACGTAAATACTTGAATATATATATACTACATGAACATCACAACAAGTCAATGAGGAAAACATAAATATAAATAAACATGTAATAGAGAAAAATAAAAAAGAACATCACATTGATATTACTTGATCAATCTAAAATATATCACAAAACGTATCACAAGAATTATGTGAATACTCAAAGATAATCATAAAAAAATCCCCTCATACTACCCAAACATTACAAAATATAGCATAGAACATTACATGTATACTACATGAACATCCCATATATCATGAAATATAAAAAAATAAAAAAATAAAAAAATAAAATTAGTCAAGTATTTAATTAGAGTCAAATAAAAAAGAACAAAAATGCAAATAAAAACATGAATAACAAATGTTAAATATATAAAAAATAAATGAATAACTTAAATAAGGAAAGGAAAAAATGATGAAAATGATATGTATATCCTAGAACATCACATGTATACTTACTGAACAACACAAATACATCATAGAACATCACAATCATACTACGTAAATATTACAAAATATGGATAGAACATTATATTTATACACATTGAACATCACATATATCATTAAATGTAAAAAATAAAAAAGTAAAAAATAAAATTAGTGAAGTAATTAATTTGAGTCAAATAACAAAGAAAAAAATGAAAATAAAAATATTAATAACAAATGCTAAATATATA
Source organism: Miscanthus lutarioriparius (assembly GCA_904845875.1). Classification (NCBI taxonomy): domain Eukaryota; kingdom Viridiplantae; phylum Streptophyta; class Magnoliopsida; order Poales; family Poaceae; genus Miscanthus; species Miscanthus lutarioriparius. Next base: position 11,105,182 of record CAJGYO010000012.1, read on the forward strand.
GGAAATAATAAATAACTTTAATAAGGAAAGAAAAAAGAAAATTGATGTAATCACATGTATACTACGTGAGCATGACAGGTATCCCATCTAACATATGAAATAAAAAAACTTAAAAATAAAAAAGTAAGACATGAAAATGATTAAAATAAAAAACTATAGTAAAATGAAAATAGAAAATGAAAAAAATATAAATAAAACAGACAAACACATGCAAATAAAAAATGAAATAAAGAAAATAATTAATTAGATTAAAAATGAATAAAATAAAAAATAAAAGATAAATAAAATGATAAGAAGAATAAAAGAGCACAGAAAAAGAAAAAGAAAGGAAAAGGAAAAGGAAAAGGAATGAACGAAAGGAAAAAGAAACACAAAAAGCATAAAACAAATAAATAAACTTTAGCGAAACAATAAAATAAAGATTAGAAAAAATAAAGAAATAAAAATAAGAATAAAAACCCATAGAAAAAAAACATAATAATAAGAAAGCAAAAAAGAAACATGTACATACCTGAAGGAATGTGCCCACATGGTCACATCGTTCGTGAACCACGCGCGAACGAATGCGCACGCGAGCTGGGTGGGCTGTGGGCCGCGCTCACACTGTTGAAAATCCCTCATGGGGTGAAATCTCGTATGGTCGCATAGCTGCGCTCGCGTGGGGGTTAGCAGACGACTCTTGTTCGGTGGGATAGGAAGATTCCCGAGGCGGGCGGGTGGGTAAAATTTCAGTGGGTAAAAAAACGCCAAGGAGTCATGCTGTAACGACCTAGATGCCACCTAGAGGGAGGTGGCATTTCTAAAAATTCAACACCTTAAAATACGAAAACGATTAATGGAAACTCCAAATCAGAGTAATACAACCCCTCTTGAGTAAACCACAAAGTATATGAAAGATACAGAATAGGCCTAGGAGCCTAACACATGCAACACAAATGATCAAAACATATTACAACAAAACCAGCTCAGGGCGCTAATACCGGACAAGTTCGGTAGAGCTACCGGACATGTCCGGTTTGCACGGGGGCAGAAGATCAGCACCCCAACTTGCACCTCTTGATTCCAATTTTTAATCCAAGATGTAGGGGCCTTCTGGGGGTTATACAACATAGATAAACCTTCACACAAGCTAGCACAACCCATAGAGAACGAAGCAAAACAAATATCAAATAAGAAGAAATTGAGACACGGTATTTATTTTACTGAACTTCAGACTCCGTCGAGTCCTACTCTCCGTTGAGGTGGCTGCGACCAACCCAACAAAGGTCAGCTCTTGAGGACCCAACAAAGGTCACTCTAGCCGTGGTCTTTACCAACCGTCTTTCCTCCTTCCACTAGGTTGATCTGTTCCGTTGCAGCGGTGAGATAGAACGTTACAAACTTTTCAAGGCACACCATAGTTTCTTGGGTGCTCTTCAGCGATGCCTAGCCGTCTAGGACCAAAGAGTATAAGAGTAACAAATGCAAACCGAGATCAACAATATGCACAAGTGCTCAAGAGGTGGCTTGCTCTTAAATTTGAATTTCTCTCAACCCACTAAATAGATTTAGCAATTGGGATCACACACTCACTAAGAGAGGGTTGGAGAGTGTTCTCAAGGCTCAAAAACGTGTCTAGCAACCAGCAGAATCAATAGTCCCCAAAGGTGGAGGCTTAGGGGTATTTATAGCCCTTTGAAAAACTAGCCGTTTTTCTAGTCGTTTGTAGCGATCCATGATTTCCACGAAGGGAAATCCACAGATACAAACAATAATGCAATAGTCCCCAAAGATCATGCCATCACATTACTCAATCCTAGTCGTTATCACAGTGCATACATCGAATACCTGTCTTAGAGAGTACAATAGTAAGGTTTACTCATTATTACATCGCCACTTGGCGGAATCACACAGAGCACATAGCATCAGAAGGCACGATCACGGGCGTAGACTCCAACTTCTTCGACCAACTTGAGAGAAGAACGAGACCTCTAGCCCTCCCAACAATCGCCCGCGTAGTCGTACTCAGGCTCCTCACCTGTTATACAATTATCAATATGATTTGTACTGGCCACTGGCTCTCACCCTATGCATTGCATTTGCTTTGTGGTAAGTGGAATGCAAGGGTAGTGCAAACACCTATATTTGGCTGTGGTCTTCCTATGCGAGTTGTCAATATTTTAATAATAATTCATCAAGTTTTAGCCCATCATTCCCACACATCCATCCATCCTAGCCCACACATCTCACCACACTCTCGCTCTCTAGGCGGCAAGGGCGACTCCTCTCATGCCTTGCCTCATCGGGTCTCACCAAGAACGCCAACAAATTCGGGGGGAAGAGAAGAAAGGACACCTCTCTCTAATCAGGTGAAGCGTATAACATAGGAATGTCCATAACCGTGGACACGGCTATACGTATAGATCGATCAACTCTATAGAGCGTGTACACCTAGAACTACAAGATCACCATCATCGATGGCTGTACATCGTCTAGGCTAATGCCGGGCTACCATCTAACCGGTATGATGCCACCTTACCACTCAGCCCTGGGGCACTCCAGATTCCACCATGAAAAGTGCATCTAGCCCTTAGTGGGTTTTGGTTGATTGAATGACAACGTGATTAAAGGTCTAACCTGTTTGCTAAGTGTGGATAGGTAATAGGTTATCTCACAGGTACTTAATGAAAGCCAAAATGATGTGTTGTTGTATAAATAATCTAGTTCAAGCACAAGAGAACAATGCAAATAGAATTCATGCAAAGGCTTATTTTATTATGGTATTTCCATGTACTGTGTGAAAGCAAGCTCGTAAGAATTAATTAATAAAACATGAGGGATTGCATATGGAATGGTCTCATATTTGAAGCTTGCTAAATTAAAATAAAAAAGATAACAATACATATGAATGGATGATTCAACACAAGATGTGACTTGATGGCTTGAGATGGTGAAGATAGCAAGGAAAGGCTTCGAGGTACTAAGCAAGGGTGAAGGGCAAGCGATGGCTTGGCGGCCGAAGAACCTAGCTAGGGTAAAGAAGGAAGTATTTGCATTTAGTTGAGGTACTAATCAAGCTACGATGGTCATACTGATGTGGAGGATCAAATCTATATTGGACAAAAGTGTTTAAAGTGACTTGATACATTTGGGATTATTCAAATTTGATGAATGGAATCAAGTCATGTGCTTAAGATGGCTATGCTCAAGTGAAAAAGATCAATATCAACATGTTGGCACCCTCACTTGATGAAGATTGGAATACACGGCTTCGGTTGAAAGAGATCAACTCAAAAGGTTTAATTTCATTATACTTTTAAAAATTGAGTTAATAGGAATGCCATACTATTAAGAGGGATGCATCATGTTGATAGATAATGTTTCATAAGTGCTCAAGCCAACCCATGTAAGTTTTGAGTATTTGAGAGACAAAAGAGCTAATCGATTTCTTGTTTGATCCGGCAATACTGGACGCTGCGTTAAAGTATTCATACCAGACGTGTCCGTGATTTGCCCAAAGAAATGATAAAATTGTTGTTCTCGGGTTGGTTCGTCGGGAGTTCCGACGGTCGGGAGTTCCAGCAATAGTTGGGAGTTCCAACGTCTCGCGCTTTAACTGACTTGGAGAGTTCACTATGGTGGTCATACCGGACGTGTCCGGTATTCATACCGAACGTGTCCGGTGTGAATGACCCGAGGCCAACGGCTAGTTTTCAAATGCCTTGAGGGTCGGGAGTTCCGACGTGAGTCAGGAGTTCCGACGGTCGAAAGTTCCGACATGCGTCGGGAGTTCCGACATCTCACATACTTTAACTCAGTTACCATGATTTTCAAATGTGCTGAGGGTCGGGAGTTTCGACGGTTGGAAGTTCTGACATTCGTCGAGAGTTCCAACACCTCACAATGTTACTGTAACTTAGTTACCGTTGGCGCAGTGTAAGTCATACCGGACGTGTCCGATATGCATACCGGACGTTATAAATACCCCCAAGCCTCCACCTTTTGAGACTACTGATTCTGCTGATATAGATACATGTTTTTGAGCCTTGCCAACTCTCCCAACCCTCTCTTAGTGAGTGATTGATCAAATTTGCCAAATCCATTTGTGGGTTGAGTGAAATTCAAAAAGAAAGCAATCCAACCACTTGAGCACTTGTGCATATTGTCAATCTCGTGATTTGCATTTGTTACTCTTGGACTCTTCGGTCCTAGACGGTTAGGCGTCGCTGGAGAGCACCCGAGAGATTGTGGTGTGCCTCGGAAAGTTTGTAACGGTCGATTCCGTCGCCTCGAAATCAACTAGTGGAAGGAGAAAAAGGAGTTGGAAAAGACTCTGGCTAGAGTGACCTTTGTGGTACCCTCTAGGACTGACCTGCAGCCCCCTCAACGGAGAGTAGGACTCGAACGAGTCCGAACTTGGTAAACCAAATATCGTGTCTCAATTCGTATTTCATTTGATATTTGTGTTGCTCCAGCTATTGTGCAGGTTATCTGTGTTTCTTGTCATCTCTAGTAGGTTCCTGCAGTTTGGATTGAAGATAGAAATCAAAAGGAGCAAGTTCGGGCCTGATCTGCAGAAATCGTGTATACCGGACACGTACGGTATTCATACCGGACACGTCTGGTATTGACTACTGTGCCAGGGTGTTCTACAGAACACGTGCATACCGGACACGTCCGGTATTTCCTGCCTGTGCTGAATTTATTCATTCTCTGTTCTAACTTTGTGTTGCAGGGTTATAGCTTCTAGATAAATTGTTTATACCTTGTATACTCTGTGGCTAACTCGTGAGGGGTGGTACTACTCTTTATTTAGAGTTTTCATTTTGGAAACTCCCTTTTCTAATTGTTTCCATATTTAAAGGTGTTAATTTTCAGAAACGCCTATTCACCCCCCCTCTAGGTGTCATCATAGGTCCTTTCACACTGTCACGCTGAGACTGTGAGACGTAGCACCGAGCCACCAAGGTTACCACACTGTCTTAGGAGGGTGTGGGCCGCCAGCCCGTACCTTCCTACTCTATCCGCTTCCAACCTAATAGTAGTGGCATCGCCCTAGCTAGACGGCATGCCGTTTCCCACCCATCAGGAACGAGTGGTGTGCACGAATGGTCCTATGAGCCTGTTCTCTCAACATACCAGTCCTTAAGGGGGAACCAGATAGGATATCTTCTCAAAGGGGATAACCAACACCTCATGCCATAACAGCACCTCCATCCCGGGGATTTGTCCCACGAAGACACTCCTCCCCGGGATCTACTCATCTCACATGTACCCGCCACAGGTACCTCACACAGGGGATGCCTAGGTCACACCCCCCCCCCCGGCAAGACTCGTCCACAGACTCGTCGTGGGATCCTGCCCTGTTGACTCAACCCTCACCACACACCCAAGACTCAAGCCAAGATCTTCCCATGTTGTTTACCATAATCCCGGCACCAAGTGCCTTATCCATCCACACAATCTTTCACGTAGCATCACATCACAGATATAATGCGAGTAGAAGAAAGTAGCAAGTAGTAAGTGAGCGACTATCCTAACAGCGGGTGTGCAGGGGTTTGGTTGCATCAAGGTAGAGGCTTCACAAGCAAACTACCATGCATCCTATCACAGTTCAATTGCATTAAAGTAAAGCACTAGCCACTACATATAGCATGCCTAATAGGTTTCTATGAGGTTGGGTGGGATGTGGCACCTATTGACTGGTCGTCTCTGAGGTCCTCCGAGTAGTCATAGTCCTCCTCCTCCTCAGGCAGCTGCTCCTCCGGGGCTGAAAACGAGACATATAGTCACGATAAGCAAATCCTATAGATATTCACAAGGAACAACAGAAATCCAAAAGATCCAAATGCACTCAAACATAAGCCTATGACGCAGAGCTCATTTTTAGAAAAAAAAATTGGACACTTGATTCATATTTTTCTGAGGTTGGATGAATTTACTATGAATTTTCTAAGTTTAAATCATATTCTGAAAAAAAAGGATTTTTAAATAGTAATGGACACGTGGCAGCCTCTGATTGGGCGAGGCAGCAACGGTCACGGACAGGTGGGGCCCGGTCGTCGTTCAGCGATGATCGGTCAACGGTCAGCGTTGACTGGGCTTGACTGGGCCCGGCGGGGCAGGTTAGGTCGGGTTGGGCCAGCCCGGCCCGAACACGTGTCAGGCAGATAGACAGGCCACGTGGCGCTCTTGGGCTCCTAACAGGCCTTGGCCCACGGGGCTGGCTCACGGTGGACGTGCACGCGTGGGTCCATGGACCGCTCGCTCGGTCCAGGGTGAACTATGTCCACCTCTCCTTCCTCCTTCTCTGGTTCACGGCGGCACAGGTGCACGCGAGGCTGGACGGGGGCACGGTGGCTCCTTTCTCCTTCCTAGTCATGCTCTTGCCGGCGGTGAACTCGCTCGGCTACGCGCTATGGTAACTTATCAACTTATCATACTAGCGAGAGGCATCTACGGCATCGTGAGGTCACGACAAGTGCAGCAAAGGGTAAAAGTGGGGTACTTGGGGTCTGCGGTGGCCGAAAACAGCGATGCGGTGGGTCGCGGCGGCGTGGTGACGACGGCGGTGCGACTCGGGGCTCTGGTGAGGCTCCGGTGGGGTCCTACAACTTCCTCGTGCTCCGGCGAAGGCAGCTAGGGTGCTAGGCGAAGCCCTAGGGTCTCGGGCGAGGCTGGCCATGACAGCAGCGGCTCGGCGAAAGGCGGTGGACCATGGCGAGGCGGCCACGCGCTCAATTGAGCCCAAAGGTGGCTCCTTTCCTTCAATTGAAGTCATGGGCGAGGCGTAAAGCTCAACACCAGTGACCAAATGCCACGGCGGAATCCACACTGTGGCAAGGCGCACGACAGAACTTCGGCGGGCGGCCGGCTACGGTGGAAGGGGTCAAGGTGGGTGCTTTCCTCCCAACTAGCTATGCTATGGGATTTATAGATTCACGGCGAAGCTTGACAGCCCATCCTCGCCGAGCGAGGCGACCGAAGTTGGTCGGAACGGCTTCGACACGGCGGAGCTAGGGCGCACAACGGTGGCGGCGGCGCAAGCTCGACCTATGGCTCCAGGGCATCTAAGTTAGCGTGGTTAGGGCTACGCATGGCCCATGGCAAGGCGAAGCTTACCGCGGTGAGGGTCCTACCTCAACCGCTCTGGATCCGTCGGAACGAGGCTCCACCGCAAGTTTTGGCAGCGACGAGCACAACGCGTGCTGTTACGCCGGCGTGAGCGTTCCTGAGCCTAGGTAGTTCGGCGTCACTACGCTACGGCCGTTAGGCGTGTACATGAGTGCGCGGTGCTCAGCGATGGCTAAAGGTGGGGCCTTTGGCCCTCCCAAGTGGGGAGAACACAGCGACGTCCATGGCGTGACCATGACGGCGAGGGCAGGGCAAGGCTGGGGACACTCACCGTGGTGGCGGGGAAGAAAGGCTAGCGGGGCAATGATGAGTCATGGCCGTGATGAGGTGAAGCAGTACCGGTAGAACCGCGACGGTGACGAAGGCGATCGGCATCCTTCGCTACGTGGCGGGCACCCTCGACTATGGCCTTCACTACGGCAGGGCCCCCGAAACAGCGCGCTTCATCGGCTACTGCAGCAACTCAGGCACTATGGTTGTCAAGGATGCTGGCAGAGCTCCTTGGCAGGAATGTGGATGTGGTTGAGCTGAAGGTGGACAGCAAGTCTGCTCTAGCTCTGGCCAAGAATCATGTCTTCCATGAAAGAAGCAAGCACATTCGCATCAAGTACCACTTCATCAGGGATTGTTTGGAGGATGGGAGCATCAAGGCCAGCCACATTGCCACCACTGATCAGCTGGCTGATATCCTCACCAAGTCGCTGGGAAAGTCCAAGTTCCAAGAGATGAGGGAAAGGATTGGGCTACATCAGATCACTTCCAATGCTCGGCACAAGGCTTAGGGGGAGAATGATAGATAAGCCTAGTGCTCAGCACTTGTATCTTACTTTTTCTGCAAGTTTAATTTTGCATTAGGAATATGCTCAGCATCTACTTTAGTGGCTAGGATATGCTTGAGCAAGTGGAAAAGTAGAAGATGCTCTCTGCCCCTTGCCCATAAAAGCAGGGGCAATGCTATTGTACAAACAAGCCATTGCATTTCTAATTCCAACAAGCGGCCAAGGCCAAGCTGCCCTCTGGCTTTCCCAGATCCGATCTAAATCTGAGATCCATCTCGTGGTTCCAAGGGCCAACAGCTGTGAGGCATTCTAAAATAGCTAAACTCACACTTCAATATTCTGTGAGTGAGAAAATTCTCTCTGTTAATAGTTTTCTCAACTATAATACAGATGGTTTCGAGCTACATGACGATTATAAACAAAAGGCATGCAAATAATAAAAGCAACAGGCAGAAGATTAACAAAACGTGGATCAAACTTGTAAATATTGTATTGAACTAAAGGTATTTTGCATATAGGATACTAACAATTTTTATGTACAGGTGTTAGGCACATCCTGAGATGTTAATGCTTGACACTCAGAATCATGTGTAGATACAGTGAGAATCCGGAGGTTAGAAGAATGTACAATTTGAGAAAGAGCCCTGCAAAGTAGGTGAAAACAAGTGGGTTATTTGGAAGGAAATCATGATTGCAGTCAAATAAATAAAAGGAGAACGACTGACTTTTATGGGATTAACGAATGCAAGCAAAATTGGTGGGTAGGAAGTTCCACCTCTTTGTTACCTTGGCTGAGTCAGGCGTAGACAACTGGAATGATTCCAATCAACTTGCGACACTGCCTTCTTAGCTCCTTGTTTTCGCTATCCCGGACATCCAATTCTCGGAGTGAACTTGGTAGGTCATTCGCCTTGGGCAGCGATCGAATGGCTGGGCAGCTATTGATCTTTAATTTTTGCAGTGAACTTGGGAGGCCATCCTTGGGCAGCGATCGGATGGCTTGACATCTATATATGTTTAATCTCTTGAGGTTGGGGAGTCCATGAAGCCCAGCAGGGAGGCACTGCAGCTTGTCAGAGAACCAAAATGTGATCTCGAGAGAGGTGAGGAGCTGAAGGGCGTCCTCTTGCTCCTTTGTGAAGCGATCCACCTCTTCGTCCCAACAAAATCTCAAATCGGTGAGCGAGGGAGAGAGCAAGGTACAGATGGGCGCGGCAAGGACGCCCGCGATGTCATCCGTCTCAAGCACTTGCAGTTTGGAGGAAGAGGATGGGAACTCATTCATGGGGCAGCGGGGGCTCAGGACCAGCGAAGAAATAGGGGGTTCTGTTGACGGCTAATTTGGTGAGACGACCATGGGCGAGGAGATGCCGTAGTCCCTCGACTCCACATCTCCATATGGTTAAATCTGTGAGAGAGGCGAGGTTTGAGAGAGGCAACGGCGTGCCCACCGCGCCTTGAAGAGAGAGGTGTTCCAGGGAGGGTGGGAAGGGGAAACACGAAGAAGAGGAGGATGACGAATAGGAAGAGAGGAACCTGGGGCAATCACTGATCTCCAACGATCGGAGGGAGCGCAAACCTTGGAGCCCTCTTTGGAAATGATGAAGTGGGAGAGGAGGGCATCTATGCATCTCCAACTGAATCATTTGTAACTGAATCTTGAAGATCGACAAAAGTGAAGCTCTTACTGTTGTCAGCACTTGAGCAGCACTAGGCAAGCTTGCACTTGTGCACTTGAGCAGGATAGCTTGTGGTCTAGCAGAAGAACAAGTTGTGCTCCTGTGACATGGAAAGCATAACAAGTAAAAACATAATTCACGGTTAAAGAAAACATAACTATGGTACCTAACTATCTGTAATGCTACCTAAGGTGATTGAGAATGGCGCTTGTAAATCTTCTTATTTATCTTTTCCATCAATGTTCACTGCATGAAGAAAGAAAAGAAGAAATTTGTGAAGGAAATTTCCATTACATTATAATAAGTGAAATAAAGTATAAGGAAACAAGTTATTATAGCATAATAATGAGAATTTAAATTACTCGTGCACTAGAGAATTACAGTCAGTTCAAAATATTACTTGCCAATTAACAGAGTATCAGTTTATTATATGCAAATTCAAATCATGTCAGATATGTGCATCTCCTAATCTCCTTTATAGTCTAAAATAGAGAGTCCAAAGGTAGAATTTCATTTTTCACCAGGATAGCCAAATTTACTAGAGGGAACAAATTACACACAATTACAAAATACTGAAGTGATGCATGCTATTATCATGGACAGTTCAGAGCAGCATGGTAATTTACTAAGCAACAACATGACTTGACTGATATCTGCATCATTTGAGATGGCCTGACACGAAAACATTTATAATTCAATTGTGTCTCAACATTTTGAACTGATTTAACATGTTTTCAGAATACCAAACACTGCCCATTTCTGCCAGTACCTTCCTCATTACATCTTGTGGCAAAAATATCAATAAAGATTTAAGTGTTCACCACTTCATCAAAGTAAACATTTCAGAGTAATTCATAACAAAAAAAAAGAAGGAACTAAAGCAAAATTTAGTATACTCGAGGTACTTACCAGATTCGTTTTTTCATATGAAGGTCCCACGAGCTCAACAAGCTGAACTTTGAGGTGTTTTTAGTTTAATACAGAACATCCATGTGCAAGGATGTAGGCAAGAGTCCAGAACATCAGGTCTGTTGGCAGCATGCTTAGGAAATAATATGCAACCTGTAGTTGAAAACTTAATACTTGAGGACTTAGCAGACAAAGGTGCATGTACTTAACAATAATCATTTTTGGCTGTTGCAGTTGCAGAATATTGCCTTCATTACCACAACTTTTGCCTACATATGCGTTCCGTGGCCACATTGGGGTTCAACCTTCAGAGGATATACTCTACACAAGTGATGTAAATAATAAGTTATGAAGCCACTAAACACTTATGGTTATATCACAAGATACCCATATTTGAACATGTGCAGTTGATCAACATAGATGTTACTTTCTGATCTTTAGTTGGCTGATCAGGACAATACAATGCATTCCTAGTTAGCAATCTGCTACCAGGACACAATGCATATGTATCCTTGTTATTATTGCTGTAGATTTATAGAAGTATTGAAACAATGATTTTCTTTAAAACGGATGGAAGAACATTCGGTTTTTCCATAAGAAAAAAACTCAGCTCAACATCTTCAGTCAGTGCTCGCAAAACAAATATCTTCTCATGCTACGTCATTTCTAAAGCCTCAAACGTGGGCACACAACAATCTTAATTCTGAATAGCCAAAATATCACAAACAATTCCAACCTCACTATTTTTTTCCCATGGGTAACATTAAAAACTAGCAAATATAGTATAATTACCTTTGACACAAGGATTTTCTAACAACAGGAATACACACTCAATCCCCTATAATTTATGTTTTTGGCTAGTGGAGAAATGAATTTATATGCTTGAACAAAGACATATTAAATTTACACATAGGCATGTTACATCTTTGAAAATTGCTTGATCTTATATCAAAGTAACTTAAAATTACCTCCTATTTTTTTAATCTAAATTATAAAACTCGACCCTTGGGTAAGACAGCCCCTGGTATTGCATTAAGAAGAAGACCTCACGTGGTCGAGAAAATCTCCTAACTCCTGCCCACCCACACACAGCGGCACCATAGCCCATGTGAGAACGACCACGGCCGGAGCTGGGCCTTAGACTTGTGCTTTGGCGTGAGATAGACGAGGAGATTTTTTTTAACCCCAGCCTAAAATTCCGCTTCCACGAGGAGTCGAAGTCAAGACCCGAGGAGTGGTACTCGAACCACCTAACCAACTTAGCCAAAGGAGAAAAAAAAACTTAATCTAAATTACTCACATTTGACATTATCAAAATAACTTAAAGTAATCCCTTAAATGTGTATCTAAATTACCTATAGATGTAATTATAGGAAACAACTTTAATATCCCTGAATCTACATCTAGATTATTCACCTTTATTATTATTAAAATAAACCAAAGTAATAACCCTAATTTTTTCATGTAAACTAAAGACCTGATTCGTTATTAAAAGATTAGCTCAAAGTAGCATATTAGTTTAGGATTTTGCCACTATATTAAATATAAAAGAATTAACTCAGTCATTAACAAAAAATAACCTAAAGCGATTCCTTAAAATTCTCATCTATAAATTACTCATAAGATCTCTACCATGGATCCTAGAAGGTGACACCTATCACCACCCCGCTAGTGTGAAATGATACCTATCCAGATACTATCACTGTTCATTTGTTGGTTTCAACCAAATTTCAAACCAGCCAATAACAGTGTTTTTCCTCTCACAAAAAACAAAGACCAACCAAATACCCAAACCAAAGACCAAAGACCAACCAAATGAATGTGCCCTATGAAACTAGTCCAACTACTGTCCTTTCCTTCTCCTTTTCATACATATACGCTCTCCTTAGTCCAACTACTTTCCTTTCCTTCTCCTTTTCATACATATACGCTCTCCCAATTTCAAGTTTTCGGCTAGTGGAGAAGTGATTTCATACTTGAACAAAGACGGATTAATTAAATTTACACATAGGCATGCTACGTACTGAAAAATTCCCAGTATATATATAGATTAATTAAAACACGTCCAAGTAGAAAAATACAGTGAGATATATATTTAGGGAGATTTGCGTTCAAAAAATATATTTAGGGAGATGGCGTGATGCATGCTAAGTTGATCCATCGAGGGGTGCAAAACTGCAAATTCGTGTGTTAGGTGTACATCAACTTTCTTTTTGCGGCGTGGGCACGCTGTGTCCGGGCCCAATGACTAATAATAATGTTGCAGCGCAATCGACGTATACACCGTGTGTCTCTGTCACCGGATTCGCGATGTCACACACAGGCAGCATGTGTTCCATGCTCGGGCTGATCGGGCGGATATATATCACAAAAGCTTAGATGGGGACTGCTGTCCTATGCTTTGTTGATGAGAACGAATAGTCTCGGTCTCAGCTCAGATACATGAACTAGTCTTGCATAGTTGCCAAAATACAATCGGCCGGAGACATATCAGTGCACAACCATTAAACTACCAAGTTCGACTGAAAAATTATCCAAGCTAGCAACATTAGCTGTCTAAAGGAAAAGTCGAATGATGCGATTCATCTCAAATGGCAATAGATCCATCCCTTCACTGCTACAACTACAATAGTGCGCTCTCTGAGTTTCCCCCTGCCATCCTTATGGCAAGAACCTGACAGATGCAAGAAGCCTTGCCGAGCTTCAAGCCAAATGATGATGTCCCGAAGCGATACCTTCTGAAGATGATTGTAATCTTGGCACAACTTTGGGGCATAGTGCCTGCAGAAAGGTCCGAGGGAAAAGGCTGACCAATATTTCTACTAGAAAAAATGGCATTTACAAATGTCAACTGGCATCACAAACGAGCCTGAGCAGACGTGTAACACTCACCTCATATGCAATCCAGGATGAGTGCTTAAAAAGAGTGAGCACCACCGGATGCATGCAGCTACTCTGTTGGAGTAGATGAGTGCAATGTGAAGGAGCTCTTGGTTCACAGCTGCTTGATGGCACTGGCTGGATCTGCCAATCAACAAGCAGACCATAGAGAACGAGAATGACCCAGTAGGAACATCTGAAGTTGTTCCAGTGAATAGAATAGTAGGTGTAGTAGTAGTTTCATGTTGACTACTGAAGTGCCAGAAACCTCCTTGAATCAGCCAAATCTTCATGCCAACACTGCTGCCATGCAATGTTTGATTAGAAAATTAGACGAACATTAGGAGACTTTTCACATTAGCTGCCTATATCATTTGTAACTGAATCTTGAAGATCGACAAAAGTGAAGCTCTTACTGTTGTCAGCACTTGAGCAGCACTAGGCAAGCTTGCACTTGTGCACTTGAGCAGGATAGCTTGTGGTCTAGCAGAAGAACAAGTTGTGCTCCTGTGACATGGAAAGCATAACAAGTAAAACCATAATTCACGGTAAAAATAACTATGGTACCTAACTATCTGTAATGCTACCTAAGGTGATTGAGAATGGCGCTTGTAAATCTTCTTATTTATCTTTTCCATCAATGTTCACTGCATGAAGAAAGAAAAGAAGAAATCTGTGAAGGAAATTTCCATTACATTATAATAAGTGAAATAAAGTATAAGGAAACAAGTTATTATAGCATAATAATGAGAATTTAAATTACTCGTGCACTAGAGAATTACAGTCAGTTCAAAATATTTCTTGCCAATTAACAGAGTATCAGTTTATTCTATGCAAATTCAAATCATGTCAGATATGTGCATCTCCTAATCTCCTTTATAATCTAAAATAGAGAGTCCAAAGGTAGAATTTCATTTTCACCAGGATAGCCAAATTTACTAGAGGAACAAATTACACACAATTACAAAATACTGAAGTGATGCATGCTATTATCATGGACAGTTCAGAGCAGCATGGTAATTTACTAAGCAACAACATGACTTAACTGATATCTGCATCATTTGAGATGGCCTGACATGAAAACATTTATAATTCAATTGTGTCTCAACATTTTGAACTGATTTAACATGTTTCCAGAATACCAAACACTGCACATTTCTGTCAGTACCTTCCTCATTACATCTTGTGGCAAAAATATCAATAAAGATTTAAGTGTTCACCACTTCATCAAAGTAAACATTTCAGAGTAATTCATAACAAAAAAAAAGAAGGAACTAAAGCAAAATTTAGTATACTCGAGGTACTTACCAGATTCGTTTTTTCATATGAAGGTCCCATGAGCTCAACAAGCTGAACTTTGAGGTGTTTTTAGTTTAATACAGAACATCCATGTGCAAGGATGTAGGCAAGAGTCCAGAATATCACGTCTGTTGACAGCATGCTTAGGAAATAATATGCAACATGTAGTTGAAAACTTAATACTTGAGGACTTAGCAGACAAAGGTGCATGTACTTAACAAAAATCATTTTTGGCTGTTGCAGTAGCAGAATATTGCCTTCATTACCACAACTTTTGCCTACATATGCGTTCTGTGGCCACATTGGGGTTCAACCTTCAGAGGATATACTCTACACAAGTGATGTAAATAATAAGTTACGAGCCACTAAACACTTATGGTTATATCACAAGATACCCATATTTGAACATGTGCAGTTGATCAACATAGATGTTACTTTCTGATCTTTAGTTGGCTGATCAGGACAATACAATGCATTCCTAGTTAGCAATCTGCTACCAGGACACAATGCATATGTATCCTTGTTATTATTGCTGTAGATTTATAGAAGTATTGAAACAATGATTTTCTTTAAAACGGATGGAAGAACATTCGGTTTTTCCATAAGAAAAAAACTCAGTTCAACATCTTCAGTCAGTGATCGCAAAACAAATATCTTCTTATGCTACGTCATTTGTAAAGCCTCAAACGTGGGCACACAACAATCTTAATTCTGAATAGCCAAAATATCACAAACAATTCCAACCTCACTATTTTTCCCCATGGGTAACATTAAAAACTAGCAAATATAGTATAATTACCTTTGACACAAGGATTTTCTAACAACAGGGATACACACTCAATCCCTAAGGTGCAACAATGTGTTTCAGAAAGATTCAACAAGATTACACGATGTACAGCTCAAGGACTTGATGAACCCTTGTGAACTGCAGGTTAAAATAAGTAGGGTTCGTGTCAAGGAGCACTTGTATAACATAGACACATAGTATCTGTAAAAATGGCTTAACGTTCATGTCATTAGGAAAAAAACAAAGAGCAATTACCTTGCACTACTATAATCTGATCTCAGAGTTGTTCTATTATATATAACAGTTAGGGTGATCCAATGGAGATGATCTACAAAACGTAGTGGCAGTATGATAGTATTTGAGGTTAGCACCATTCACTTGTTATGTAGTCAGAATAGAAATCCTGCAGATACTGAGAAAGTGAGAATACATACGAACATGAAGTTCATTAAACCCCAATAGTTACCCTAACTTGAAATACAACAAAGCAGACAGTAAATTATTGTGATTATACAACAAATCAGCTCAATATTGCGCAATGAAATTAGGACATCAGAGTTCAGAAGTAACAAGTACTCTCGTAGTTAAAAAGAAAACATAAGGATGCAAAAGGCAAGTAGTCAAACAAGGTTCTACAATCTAAGAAGCACTATTCTTGTAAACTAGCAAAATCGAGAATAAACAAATAAACTAACAAGTACTTATTTCTGTAGCAGTGCCCCCAAGACAACTTGAAATTAAATGGAGCATATTTTGCAAGCTGCGAGGCATTCTAAAACAGCTAAACTCACACTTCAGTATTCTGTGAGTGAGAAAATTCTCTCTATTGATAGTTTTCTCAAGTACAATACAGATGTTTCGAACTATATGATGATTATAAACAAAAGGCATCCAAATAACAAAAGCAACAGGCAGTAGATTATCAAAATGTGGATCAAACTTGTAAATGTTGTATGGGACTTAAGGGTATTTTGCATATAGGATACTAACCATTTTCATGTACAGGGTGTTAGGCTCATCCTGAGATGTTGACATGTTGTTAATGCTTGACAACTCAGAATCATGTGTAGATACAGTGAGAATCCGGAGGTTAGAAGAATGTACAATTTGAACAAGAGACCTGCACAGTAGGTGAAAACAAATGGGTTATTTGGAAGGAAACCATGATTGCAGTCAAATAAACAAAAGGAGAACGACTGACTTTTATGGGCTTAACAAAAGCAAGCGAAATTGGTGGGTAGGAAGTTCCACCTCTTTGTTACCTTGGCTTAGTCAGGCGTAGACAACTGGAATGATTCCAATCAACTTGCGGCACTGCCTTCTTAGCTCCTCGTTTTCGCTATCCCGGACATCCAATTCTCGGAGTGGACTTGGTAGGTCATTCGCCTTGGGCAGCGATCGAATGGCTGGGCATTCTTTGATCACTAATTTTTGCAGTGAACTTGGGAGGCAGTCCTTGGGGAGCGACCGGATGGCTGCACAATTATAGATGTTTAATCTCTTGAGGTTGCGTAGTACTTGAAGCCCTGCAGGGAGGCCCTGCAACTTCCCCTCAAATGTGATCTTCTCGAGAGAGTTGAGGAGCCGAAGGGCGTCCTCTTGCTCGTTTGTGAAGCGATCCACCTCTTTGCCACAACAAAATTTCAAATCGGTGAGCGAGAGAGAGAGCAAGGTACAGATGGGCGCGGCAAGGACGCGCGCGATGTCATCCGTGTCAAGCACTTGCAGTTTGGAGGAAGAGGATGGGAACTCTTGTTCATGGGGCAGCGGGGGCTCGGGACCAGCGAAGAAATTGGGGGTTCCGAGGACCCCCAAATGGGTGAGACGACCTTGGGCGAGGAGATGTCGCAGTCCCTCGCCTCTTAAATCCCCACAATCAAGTATGATTAAATTTGTGAGAGAGGTGAGGTTTGAGAGAGGCAACGGCGTGGCCGTGCCCACCGCGCCGAAAAGAGAGAGGTGTTCCAGGGAGGGTGGGAAGGGGAAACACGAAGAAGAGGAGGATGACGAATAGGAGGAGAGGAACCTGGGGCAACCATTGATCTCCAACGATCGGAGGGAGCGCAAACCTTGGAGCCCTCTTCCTGTACTAGTTCGTCCTGCTTCTTTGTTGTACTTGTAGTCGGCTGGACCGGAGCATGAGCAGAGGCTCAGCTCTGGGCAGGCTTCAATCAACAACTTCTGTAGTTGGGAAGGCAAGAGCAGCAGCCCTTCTGCTGATGATGCGTCTATTTCCTCCTCTCCTCTTGTGCCTTCCTGCTGCTCGATTTCTACATCGTCGTCTACTTTATTATCTGAAGATACCAGCGCAGGTGTTTCTGTTGCCTGCTTCTCCACTACAGCTAGCCCAGTAATCTTCTTACATGACTGCATGTTCAGTTCAGAGAGCTTGGGGAAATAAGTCAGTAGCTGTGTCAATTCTTTCGCACTAGCATCCCACCCATCAATGGCTATGCGTTCAACTGGAGATTGATATTCGGCATGCCTCTCACCTTCTACCAACGGAAAGACAATACTTGAAGCTCCGTATAACCTGAGGCTCTTTAGGGATGATAGCATTTGGAAGTGATGCAGTGGGAGAGGAGGGCATGTGTCCATCTTCAAGTCTTTTACTTCATTTAGATTATCAAAGGCCAACATATTCCATAACTCACTAACCAGAGCACCCTTCATCTCAATTTCCAAGCTATATCCAGATTTGTAATCCTCTTTACAAACAAGTTCCTCAAGGCCTGAACCAACTCCTTCTATCTCAGCTGAGCACGGAGCCCTAGTCCAAGGAACAGGAGGAAAAGACAACAATTTTGGACATTTTTTAATTTTGAGCTCCCGTAGTCTAGGAAACCAATTTATCTTTGCCTCTTTCTGTTGCTGACAGCAAGCATAATGTGAAAATGACAATTCCGTTAGTTCACGGCAATCCCTAATGACAAGCACCTCCAATTGAGCAAACAAATGACAAGGTGCCTTGACAATCCAGCTTCTTAAACTTGGTAGCATAACTAGTTCCAGACTCTTCAAATTTTGAAACTTATCATGGCAGATATTATTATTCGAAATTTCTTCACGCGGCTCATTAACTAGAGAGAACTCTCCTATAGGTGGAAATATATTCCAAGCTACACCATCTAGATGAAGCGATTCCAATTTTTTGACAGAGAGGTTCTCACCTAGCCATTGCGGGCATTTAGTACCTCCATGGCCTCTAATGCAAAGGTCTTTAAGAGCACTAGGTGGTATAAGAATCTCCAATACATTTTCTTCATGTATGGTATCTTTCTTAGGTCGATTGGCATCCCATTCTAGTGTTAGCTTGTGCAAATGTTTTATTTGTTTCAATCTTGCCTTATGCACATCCTCCATTGCCCGTATCCTTTCAAGACTACTAATGGAAAGTGAACCTCCAAGTTCTGACAATTGACCAAGCTGACTTAGTTCAAAACCCTTAGTCTCTCTTCCAACTTCAAACCACCTTAACTCTTGCAATAATTTTAGTTTTCCCACCTCAACTATGTTAGAGTGAAGTTGAAGCTTATCCTGTGGCACCAAAAAGTGACGCAACTTTGCAAGGTTGCTCATATGTCTTGTGAAAGTGAAACCGCAGTGACCTTTGAATTCCTGCATATCTATGACCTCTAAATGATAAAGTCTAGTCAGAGCACTAAGATTAAAGTCTATGTCTTTTGTGCCAGCAGTCGATTTGATCCTTAGGTAACGAAGATGAATATGCTTTGGAAGCTTGTTCAACATGTCCTTCATAGCATATGACGATTCTCCAAATAAATAAATAGCACGAAGGGCTCTAGCTTTCTCAAATAAATCACAAAAAGTCTTGGCAAAGCTTCCACTGTGTTCCCCAAACACCATCAAAGTACGGAGGTTTTCAATATTCAATCTTTTATCAAGTACACTCAAGTCATCTTTATAGTACTTGAAAGTATTTATGTCCTCGACCTCCTTGTTATCTACAATGATAGACAAGTGACGTACATCTTGGCGAATCTGTATTGACTTAACATTGGAACTACATATGCTGAGACATTCAAATGACGAAATATTCACTGCCAAATTATGTAGTAGGTCATGGACAACATAATAAGGAGAACCATCCTTTCTTTCATTCTTCTTTAAAAACCCATGATTAACCAAGTCATTTAAATAGTTCAAGCCAACATCTTCAATTATTCTGGTCAGGTCGCATGGTTGTACAATATCTAGTCCAATCCACAAGTGAACTAACTCTTTACTGTCAAATTCATAGTCTTCAGGAAACAAACCACAATAGTAAAAGCACTGTTGCAGATGGAAAGGAAGATAATCATAGCTAAGCTTTAATGCTGGCATAATGTCATCATCATTGGTTTGAAGTTCCCATTCTTTGCTTTCTAGAACTTTAGTCCAGTGTTCCAAAGTAAGTTGGCTTCTTAGTAATCTTCCAACAGTTTTTGCTGCAAGAGGAAACCCTTTCAATTTGCTCACTATATTTTCCCCAACCTCACGTAAGTCCGTGTGACCTTCCCATGGCTGCTGACCACCAAATATGCAAGCTTCAAAAAAATGCATGAAATCTTCACCCTCTAAGCGCTCCATTTCTATTATTGGACAGTGAACTGTCTTAATAACCATTTTTGCCACCTCACGAATCCGAGTGGTCACAATTACCATACTACCTTTTCCTCCCCCTCTTCTAAATGGAGCTAACAATTTTTTCCATTCATCCTCATGGCATGCCCACATATCATCTAGTACAAGCAAAAACCGCTTAGCTTTCAATCTTTGTTCGATTAGCTCTTCGGCACTGCTGTTTTCTTCTTCCTTATCAACTTCAGGAACTTGATCACTACCCTTTTTGTTTTTACCATCAACTTCAGGAATTATTTTCACGGCTTCTTGGGCCAACCTACCAGCATTAAAATTGAGGGAGACACATATCCAAATTGCGACCTCAAAAGGGTTGTTCTTCAGTTCTTCATATACGTGCTGTGTAAAAGTTGTCTTCCCAATTCCTCCAGGACCAACAATCGGAAGCACAACTAGTTCATTATCAGCAGAAGAGTTACCATGGGCAATGTCAAGTATTATTTTCTTTTGTTGCTCCCTCCCATATAATTGAGGTTCCGTAGTTTCTGGGGTGGTTATAGGCCGTTTCTTAGCAATGTCTTTTTCAGTGATACGGTTTGTACCCATGAATTCTAGGTTCAGAATGTTGGAGACCTTAGCACATATAGGCTTGAGATGCTCTATGATGTCCTTCATCTTTGTAGAGATGTCCACCCTGTTAAACTTCAGTTCTGGTGGTAGTGCAGTGTTTTTTCCCTTTTGTACCTTGGACGTCCAGCAGAGAAATCTCCTTTGATCCTCTGGCATGTTTGTTTTCTCCAACATGCCAGGGTGAGTATTATCGTCGCCGTCAGATGGAAAAGAGCAGCATGGAAAGCATTTACCAACGACTTGGGCAGCGCTGCGAGCAGTAGAAGTGACTTTGAGCAGGCATCCACATCCACCGCCAACCTTCTTTTCGCACTGGTTGCTGGGTGCTGGTGGTGACGAGCTCGTCTCACGCTTGCGGCACAAGCAAACGCCCGAGAAGCATCGTTGCACCTTAGGAGGCAAGACAGCACCCAAGAATTGCCGTCCATTTCCTGTCATGTTATGATCCTCGGACAAGTCAGAGCATGCACCAACAGATGGTAATATAAAAAAGCAGCACGGGAGGGAGAAGAGAAGACGCTTACTGATGCCACATGCTGGTGCAGCCTCCTGGCCATCATCCTGGTTGGTAGGAGATGGCGGTAAGGAGCTGACCGTCTGCCGGCCGCCACATGAGCAGACGCTAGCAGAGAGACATCCTTGTTTCGCGTTTTTATGTTGCTGAGCAGGATCACCGGCAAGGATCACGTCACCAGCAGAGCCGCCGGAGCAGAGGTTGAGCTTAGCAGCGACAGCTCTCGCGGTGTGTCCAGCGTTGAGGGCGAGGCCGTGGACGCAACCCCCGGCGTGCGCATCGGCGGCATGGTAGGTGCCGTCGAGCTCGTCCTGGATGCGGAAGTACTCCAGCTCATCCAGCACGTCGTCGGCGTCGTACGCCAGCTGACGCAGCTTGCTCAGCAGCTCCTTGAGCGAAGGGCTGCGGATCTCCCTGCCCCGCGTGTTCTCGAGCATGGCCTGCGCGTACAGCAGCTCCACCTTGAGGGCGTCGACGTTGGGGCCGAGCCCTTCGCTGGCCGCCCACGCCTCCAGCAAGCCGCCCGTGACGGGGGCCAGCGCTTTGCCCACCGCCCAGCTCGCGGCGCTGACGGCGAGCTCCATGCTCGCGCGTACTACGTTACACTGGTTACAGGCAACTCAAACTTGGACGCTGCACGCACGCAGCAAGAGGAAATAAATCGCTTAGGAATAAGAAATGCCATCGTGACACCAAAGAAAAAAAATATACTGGGTAACTGGGGTCACCAGACCAGAGTATAGAAAATGGAAGTAGAGAAACATAAATAAGGACATGAGGAGATGTACTCACCCAAATCCAACCCAACCCAACCCAAGGGAAATGAGCAGAAGTTGATCGCCGGTGCTGTTATGCCAACACAAAATCCCTGTTTGCTGTTGTTGCCGCTGCCAAGAAGCAAATCCGGGAGCGGGGAGGGCGAGAGCGAGCGCTGAGACGCTGACCCAGCGGTGGAGAAATCGAGTGGTGCTGGTTGCAGGATCAGGGAAAAAAAAGGAATAATCCATCCATTAGCGCAAGAGGAGGAAAAAGAAGAAGGATCCTGAGGTTGCAGACACAGGCGTACCGTACTCACCCAAGGAAAGGGAAATGAGCACAGGAACTTGGTAATCGAAGTTGGCGCTGGCGCCTACCCAGAGGAACCCATGTCACTGGCGCCAACAGGGGACCGAGGGCAAGAGCGAGCGCTGGCGCGGCGGTGGAGAACTCGAGATCTGGTGGAGTGGAGGCGAGGTGAGGTGAGGTGGCCGAGTAGCTGAGCAGACTCTTCGGCCAGCAAGCAAAGCAATGGTGGACTTGCTTGGACAGTGGGACTGCAAGGACGTGGAAGATGGTACTACCGATGATTAAAGCCCGGCCAGCAGGCCAATCTATATGGAGTGGAGGCGAGGTGGTGAGTGATGGAGGAGCACTGAGCCAGCTGAGGAGATTCCGTCCACTGTGATGCACGCCACAGCCACTGTCCTGATCCCCTGACCGCTGTACCAGCCGTCCAGCCTTCGTCTGTGACCAAAGCCACCCGGCCGGCATGTAACGTGCAACACGTACGCCTTCATACATGCATGGCTGTACTAGCTAGATCGATACGATAGTAGTAGTACGTACGGCTCGATCATGCATGCCCGAACACGGCGGCAACACGTACGCTTTAATTCAAAAGCTAGCGCGTAGCAGTGCCCTTCTTCTCCATCCATCTCCATCTGCAGTAACCCTCTTTACTCCTCCCCTCATCCAGTCATCCATCCACCCACCCAGCTGCACCGTCGCTCCTTTATTGCGCCAGCGCCATGCATGGCCACCGTCCTCCGTCCCCCACCACATGGCCAGTCCAGTGCACAGATAGCCATCACTTACGTCTGGTTTAGTTGGCGATTTTTTTTGAGAAATAGTATTATAGCATTTTTATTGTTATTTGGTAATTAGTGTCTAATCATAGTCTAATTAGACTTAAAAGATTCGTCTCGTGAATTTCGTCTAAACTGTGTAATTAGTTTTATTTTTTATTTATATTTAATGCTTCATGCATGCGTTCAAAGATTCGATGTGACGGAAAATCTTGAAAAATTTTGCAAAATTTTGGGAACTAAACATGCACTTAATGCTAGCTCTGATCAGCTCAGTGCTCAGCTCCTACAGTCCTACCCTGTAGCTTCACTGCACTGCGGTCACGGCTATCTTTCTTCAGGAATACTCCACAGCTAGCTAGCTATAGCAGCCATGGGGAGCAAGGGGGTGGTGGCGCTCGCGCTGCTGCTCTGCCTGAGCAGCGCGGCCGTCGGCGCGTGGGCTCGCCCGGTAGCCACCAAGGACAAGGACGCCGCAGAAAGTACTGCTGGTTTGGGTTAGAGAGAAAAACAGCTGATAAAACTAGGTTTATAAGCTAGATACAAGCTGCCGAACAGGCTAGAAAAGTTTTTAATGGTTATCCATGCTCGGCGCAAGGGTGCATAGTGTCGAGGTTGGTGTCAAGATCTGTGGCGCCGAGCTTGGCGTCAAGATCTATGGCGCCGACCTTGACGTCATGTATTATGACGGTGAGGTACCGGCCACGTCAATATTACTTAGGATGTCCTGCTGTGTTCAGCCAGGTACCTTAAAGCTAAGATCTGATGCTGAGACGTATTACCTCAACGTCATGAGCTCTTACGTCGACTTCCAAAATCAAAAATGAGTTTACGTCTTCGAAGATAAACATAAATTTTCTTATAAAAAAGATCAAAATATAAAAAATTGGGTACGAAGGACTGGCCCATGTGGCACGGCTCCGAAATCTCCAGCTAGCTCGTCGTCCTTTCCCAAACTAATCATAGTCACAGTACACCACATTTACGTAAATTTATTTATGCCGCTCACGGTCGACTTCACGGATGATATATCGTTTTCGGTGTGGTGGTGGTGTGGCCACATGCTGGTTCACATGCGCATGTCGGAGAGAACATAGTGGCCTTCTCTTCTAATGCGTCTTTTTCGACTTATTTCTTTAGTTAGAATAGTATTTTTTTCTCATAACAAACCAATCCGAACAATATTTTAACTTATTTTTTTTATCGAAACGAACGGGACCGGTTTTAACCGGCCTCAGAAAAGAGCGTTTGCCTTACCATACCTCTCACTGCTTAAAAAGGAGCAAATGGCAGGAACATGCAACAGGGAAGAAAAGAATGTGATCACACCAAAACAAGTCTCCTTAACCTAAATAAATAATTTGTTCAGTAAGAATTTTGGTTTTTGCTGGGACAGTTCGATACGATATATCAAAAGGGTTGAAAATTGAGTTAATTTTATAAGAAAAAAAGATTGGTTCGAACCCAGACCCTGGGCTAAGTCGCGCGTGTCTTAACCAGCTGAACCGCAATGGCGTTGTTGCATGTTCCTCGGAACAATTATACTTGTTTCATTTTAAACGACAAGATCTATAGGGTAACAGTTCGACGCCAAGATCTATGGCGCGAGGCCTTGTCCACGTCGACGTCAGGTCACCGCCACGTCCGACGCCTCGCTAAGACCTCGACGCCACTTGGTCTGTTCGCTTGAACTTATCAGCCGGCTTATCAGCTAGAATCTACAGTATTTTTCTCAGTCGGCTTTAATGCTAGCTGTCGACATAGAATTTTCGTCTCCGTGCCGAGGACACACGAAGCAAGCCGGAAGGGTCCGCTCGATGGAGCAGATCCGCCTAGCTTCAGCGTAGGGGTGGTCGATCCTTTGCAATCCTCCCGAGACATGCCAGTCAATTTGACCCTGCAATTGATAAGGAGAGAAAGTTTATCAGTAATTAAGGGCGGAACGTGCCGGTGTTGCCAGACAGCCCCGAATGTGCGGCTCTGAGAGCCGATATGAAAGGAGATCGACTAAATAGTCGATTCCAGCATATTCATAAGAGTAAATCGGTTAAAGTTCATGGGGTTGTGTAAGAAGAATAGGTTATCATTCAGGATAAATATTATTTGAGCAGGTGTTATGGCAATAAGATATCAATCATGATTGGTTTATGCTAAGTCAATGATTATAAGTAACCGAACCCCTTTTTATATAAAGAAATAATTCAACCCACTTAACCATTTAATAAAGATAAATCTAATGAACATGTTAGATCTCATCTATCGCCATGACCAGTGGGACATGAGGCAAAATCATGCAGGCCGTAGAAACAACAATAGACTCGACGACCCTAACTCATTACTAATATCAGTGGGGCATGAGGCGGAATCATGCAGGCCGTAATACAATAATAAGATCATGGGGCTAACACATTTTTCAACTTATCTCTACTTCAACGATCTCATAATGTGAACTGTTCGTGAAAGCGCTTGATATCGGCTAAAACAGCCGATTCAGGCATAACGCACAGTTAAGGTCATGTCTTATCAGGAACAGATCTACCAACTAACGATCCCCACTCCATGGTGCTAATAGTGGGGTGAGAGGCAGAATCCCACAGACCGTGATACGGGCCATGGAACGGTTTTCGTTAACTAATATACTCAAGATCGAACATGCCTTAACCGCACGCTATGCACGATTAAGATTGACGCAAAATAGTCGATAAAAATATAACTCATCGCTTAAGATGTAGATTAGATCAGTTTTAAATTAGCAAACGATGGGTTAAACAAGATATAAAGCCGATCCAAATCAATCTCAATCGGGCAGAGTGATATTGATGTAATTAGATAAACAATGAAAGCAATAAGCAATATCGGTAACTTAATGAATCTACCAAAGAATGCCATTCTGAGGTAGAGCCGATAACTTGACCTTGATTTAGTTCAAGCAGTGGGGGTGTGAGACAGAATCACACAGGCCATACTTGAACTAAACAAGAGTCGATAACTAGCTTATACCAGAGTCGCAGTGGGAGTCGATCAGATCGATGCAGTCATACGAACAGAGGTATAAACCATGACGGTACTTACAGACAAGCAGTGAAGGTCGATCGGATCGATGCAGCCGTACTCGCCGAGATCTACTCTACTCTACTCTTAAGGGGTGGCCGGAGCCGAAAAAAGTAATTGACTTGTATTTAATTGATTGTGTGTCTTTACAATAGCTGGGGCTTGGTATTTATACCCGGGACCTGCGTATGACTTCTGTCTAAGCACGACTCATCACAATTTTTGATCCTAAAGAAAACATTCCTAATTTGAGATAACTTGGACTCTAATCTTTTTCTTTTGTAGAGTTCAACATGTCTCGTCCTGGCGCCGAACGTAGCCCTTGTCGTTATCCGCTGGCGCTATCCGAAGAAAGCCGATTCCAGTTTTTGCATCCGAATCAGCTATTTCCGATCTGCACGTAATTGATTCCTTGATGACATGATCTTGGGAGCTTTCGAGTCCTCGTGGCTCTTATTCCAAATTTTGGTGTAAACACCAGCCGAACAGGCTGACGACGAGACGTGTTTTCTCGGCGCCAAAAGCCATGACGCTGAGGTCAGGGTCCATAAACGAAAATAAAACCACCGTAGATCTATTTGTAAATATTTTTTTAAAAAAGGTTGAAAATAAAAAATTCGGTAGCATGGAGTACGTACGCATCACAGGTCCATAGGGCAGGGCATGGGACGGAGTGGGAACGCGTGGGACTCGACACAGCGGAGTCCAGTCAGTGATTAGTCGTCGCGTTTCTTCAGCACGCGGCGACGGTGAGCCAAGCTGCATAGTATTGGAGCGAGCGGCTTCGTGCTCTGAAGTCTGAACCATTTCACTGCTCCGTTGATGCGTTGCGGTTGCCCAGTTTTGCGGCTTCGTAGCCTCGTAACCTGGTTCATGCTGCTGAAAATCAACGTTCTTCTTCGAGAATTACTAGTAAACCTTTTGCTAAAAAAAAGAATTACTAGTAAACCTTTTGTTTCGTCTTTTGTTCACAGAACAATTACTGGAGTCGACTAGTCAACCACGATGGAGCGCGGGACCTGGTGCCGTCGCTACGCGCCACTTCGGCGATTGGAACAGCGAGCGGGAACGGCCCAGGCCCAGGCCCAGGTCCAGTCAAGGATAGAGCTCGTTCCAGGTTCCAATCCGAGAGTTGGCACGGCGCTGAATGCGCTTCTCTCCCACGGGCGGCCAACGGTAGAGCAGGGCAGCTTCCCCTTCAATCTCCGAGCAGCTGCCATGCCACACGACCACACCACCATGGACAGCCAAACTCCACCATGCCACAACTCGGAGGCGAGCGAGGCCAGGGCCTACGGCCCACAGGAAAGCGCCATGGTTCTCGTGGTGCTAGGCTGCTCTCCTGCATCGCCGCGCCCAGCTACCAATTCCAGGAACAGAGTGCCAGTGTTACCATTGGTTTTCTTTGGTGATGCTTGTCGACTGGGTCAGGTTGAGGAGGATGGTGGTTGTCCACAAATCACAACGGAGAGGCCACGGACGGCAAGGTTTTACAACAGATCCAGCTACGGTTATTACCATAGTTACCTCAAAAAGCCATCCTGTATGTGACTATCCTTGCCATTCCTAGCCTGGACACGGAGCTGATGAGTTTAGTCCAGACTGCGGAAAAAGGGCATGAGAAGTATCTATGCGTGACTCTCCAACGTTCATCCTGAGCCAGGATTGCATTACTTATAGCTTCCTTATTCGTAACAAAGCGGATTCGGAATTGTCTTTCCTTCCAAGGATAACTTGTATCCAAGCGCTTCAGATTATTAGCCTAGAGTTCGCCACCAGCATTATAGCCAACCCTACCCTATCACGTTAACCCTACAAGCCTCTTATCCATTCCCGTTCGATCGTGGTGGGGGAGTGACTCAAAATAGAAAAAACTCACATTAGGTTTAGGGATAATCAGGCTTGAACTGATGACTTTCGCCACGTGAAGAAGTTATTCATGGGTTTCCTTGACAATCCGAAGAAGCTATTCAATTGTTTGTTTACACACGTGTTTATAGTTGTGATAAGATTTGTTTTATTATTATTACAACAATAAACTTTAAATTATTTTTTTGTAAAATGTTATAAGATACATAAACAAAATATGTTTGATCTAATCTAAAAATAAATGTGCGACATCATTTTATTATAGGTATAAAACTTCACATTGTGTGGTATGGAAACTAATGAAGAAATATTTATGATTCCATTTTAGTCACATTTTTTGGTAAAATATGATGAGTTTAACAATATAGTGTTCATGCACGTGCGCCACGCACGTGGAGGAAAAAAATTACATTTGTTAGGGAAATAACAACTTTTACAGTGATAAAAATAATTCGATGCAAGAACCATGTCAGTACAAGAGACATAAGGTCAAGAAATAGATACTCAGAATGTACACTGTAGTAGCTGAACTACTGCTACTTAATTGTGATCATTCTTATTAGTTTACATTGTCACTAAGCACTTGGAATTACATGTCATAAAAACAGGAGACCATGGAGTAGAATTGAAACTCCAAGAGGAGGCTGACGGTGGAAATGAACGCATTATTTTATCATGTCTATGTAGCACCACCAATGACAAACATACAATGTGTTTCAAGCCCTCATCTTTTCATAGTACCAGTAGCAACCTTGATTGTAAGTGTGCTAAAAAAACTGACAATTGATTCCTATTTGCATGGTAATTGATCTTTCTTAATAATAAAAATGAAAGTGCAGAAGGGGACTATATGTGTTATAATAGTAATAGAGAGAGCCAAACAGGCCAAACTGTTATGAACAAAAATAACTCAAACCGTGTTGGAACTGAAGCATAATCGCCATGAAAAATTGAGACATGCTAAGATGATGCAGATGTGCTTTATGTTTTCCTCTACTGAAAAAAAAAACACCAGGCACTTTTTGGGGTTTAAGACAGTTGTTCAAGTAGTAGTCTCAGACACGTGAGATACACATGTTAACACAGAATGCTAGTCCAATTTCAGCACATTGGAAATACAAAATGCTGTCTAATTACAGCAAATGGAAATTTTCATACAAAATTTAGATGGAAATAATTTTTCACATGAAATACAAGATGGTAGTCCAAGTAGCAGTTTCAGAGTCATGAGATAGAGACATGAAAAATAAACAAACGGCAGCGATTTCAATCCTGTACAGCTGTACTGGTAGCAGTGAGGCCTTGACACGAGCTGCAGAAACTGCAGTCCTGCACCTTCAATCAGGCAGGTGTTGCCGCTTCTAGCTACTGTTGCTCCCAACATCGGCGCGAAAGGGACCCACGCGCCGGGCTGCCTGATCTACAGCCTGGGGACAGCACTATCCTAGAGCAGCAGCGTGAGCCGGACTACTTCCAAGTGTCGGGAAAGGCCCAGTAGGATCATGCCTCCATTGATCAGTCCCTACATGCAACAAGGTACAACAAAAGAAAAATATTCAAACCAATGCCCACTGAAGCAAAACCACAAACACTTGGATCACGAGAGCATCAGTGACCTTCCATCTGTAGAGTACAATGTTGATCCACAGACACCCATCAATGCCCAATCACAATGCAGGTGCAGAGCAGCACAATGAAGATGTTGCTCCACATCTCAAGCCAACTAACCTGACAACAACAATCAACAAAACATGTAGGTCAGCCAATTGGCAACGCCGAGTTGGATCACAGCTACAAGAAAAGCAAGCCAATTATGCCATGTTTTAGCAAAAAGCTGCAGCAAATTCAACTCACGAGGAGCCGGCCCATTCTGGGGATCAAAACTGCGGGGGAGAAGATCTAGCGGAGGGCCCCCTGTTTACTGCCACCACTGCGATCTCACTGCAGCACCGGACTCATGTTCGTGCTCGTGCTCTTCAGTAGGCTCGCCATGGGCCCTGCTTGGGAGCTCCTCGCCCCGCACTACGTGTTGGGGTTCGCCAGACTCCTAGCTGTGCTCGCCCCTTCTCCCGCGGGGATCAGCAATGCCGTCGGGGCCGACTGGACCAACATCGGCAGCGCCGCAGCACAGAGATTGATGCTATGTACGTCGACTCATGTACATGGTCATTTATTTTGCATCAGATTTTATTCACGACGACATAAATACATAATGAGATAGAATAAGCCGTTGTCAGATATTGAACATTGAACCAAACCGCATGATAATTCAGAACTACGATGTTGATCAATGCAACAATTCATTAAAAAGAACTATGATGAATACTATGATATATGGTTGATGCAAATAAAATCAGAACTGTGATATCTGAAATAATATGACACTTAACATTGACCAGGAGCTATGACATTGAACATATGTAGGAGAGGCATTGAACTACGATTCATTAAAAAACATATGCCAATAAAATCAGAACCGTTATCACCTTGGTAGTGCATGTTACCAGATAGCGTATACCGTATAGTGTTGGAAACAATTCAGAAAAATTCAAGAGGGGTTCATCGTTGCTTAAGGAGCACGATAGTATATATGCATGCAAAGGAAATAGGAATTCTATGCAATGCTACCCTCATATCGAGCATTGTATTTTCACCATGAGAATCTCTCAATGGAAGACTCTTTTGCACCAAGAATAGAATAGCATGCATTGTAATTTGGATCTATTGTTAGAATCTCATCTATTGCAAATTAATTACTGAATCTGTATATCAGGTAAGACAAGCATCACTGGAAATAATATATTTTATAAGTAGTGCAGTAGTAGCAACCTCGACAAATTTAACCTTCCCTTCAAGAATGTTGTCGTGGATGCTTGCTGGAATGTCCCTCAAAGATTAACTGAAGAAGTTAATCAATTAAGTAAGCACATGTCATAAAGCTGCAAAGTTTTTGAGGCCAAGAATTGGTTGACATTTCCAAACCTATGCAACTGTGCTCTTCCAGAGTTCCTATGCAACTGTGCTCTTCCAGAGTTCACCGGATTCATTTGCGCTGCTTTTGCTCAACTCTTCCACTCTATGCGCCAGGCAGTTGCCCAAAAATAAAGTACAAAACCATAACAATCGATGGCCAAATACAGAAGAATCAATTACCTGCAGAGGTGATTGACGACCATGGCGGGCGGGTGGGGGGCGACTAACGTCCAACGAGGGTGGCAGCGTACAGCGCTGACCATCTCGCACGTCCTGTGCGCGCAAGGCAGAAGTCGGCTGATTTCAGTCCCACGTCCACCACGGTTTTCGGCCCGGCAGCCCGCGACCCGCGCTCGCAACTTTCCCACCCGCGCGGCACCGCAGAACTTTCCCACCCCGGTTTCCCTCGCTCGTGCTCGTAGCTTTTTTGCACCCACGCTACTTTCCCACCCCGGCTTCCCGCGCTCGTGCTCGCAGCTTTTTTCAAGGGATTGAAAAGAAGACCTATGGATTGAACAGAAGACCTATGGTCCAAGTTGTAACTCTCCTACACTACACCACATAAATGTTTTATGATAGATATGAAACATTTTCATTATTAAACCATATCGAACCATTTAAGTTTGAGAAAAATATATCACACAATATCTCATAAGTACTATATGAATACTCAAAGGTAATCATGGAACATAAATTTATACTATATGAACATTCTCAAATATATCGTAGAACGACAAATGTATATGTATCTTATGAATCATATAGGAAAATAAAAGAGTAAAACTACATAACAGGGAAACAAACAATAAAAAGGATAAGGCAAAGGAAAAAAAAGGTAATGTGATTGTGAAAATAAAATAAAAATACAAAAGAAGAATGAAATATAAGTAGAACGAAAAATAAAATATAATATGGGACAACACAAAAAAAGAACATAATAAAAAACACGTAGAACATCACATGGTACTACCAGAACAACCTAAAATATAACATAAAACATCTCACGAGTACTACGTAAATACTTGAATATATATATACTACATGAACATCACACCAAGTCAATGAGGAAACATAAATATAAAAAACATGTAATAGAGAAAAATAAAAAAGAACATCACATTGATATTACTTGATCAATCTAAAATATATCACAAAATGTATCACAAGAATTATGTGATTACTCAAAGATAATCATAAAAAATCCCCCCATACTACCCGAACATCACAAAATATAGCATAGAACATTACATGTATACTACATGAACATCCCATATATCATGAAATGTAAAAAATAAAAAAATAAAAAAAATAAAATTAGTCAAGTATTTAATTAGAGTCAAATAACAAAGAACAAAAAATGCAAATAAAAACATGAATAACAAATGTTAAATATATAAAAAAATGAATAACTTAAATAAGGAAAGGAAAAAATGATGAAAATGATATGTATATCCTAGAACATCACATATATACTTAATGAACAACACAAATACATCATAGAACATCACAATCATACTACGTAAACATTACAAAATATGCATAGAACATTATATTTATACACATTGAACATCACATATATCATTAAATGTAAAAAATAAAAAAGTAAAAAATAAAATTAGTGAAGTAATTAATTAGTGTCAAATAACAATGAAAAAAATGAAGATAAAAACTTGAATAACAAATGCTAAATATATAGGAAATAATAAATAACTTTAATAAGGAAAGGAAAAATAAAATTGATGTAATCACATGTATACTACCCGAGCACGATAGGTATCCCATCTAACATATGAAATAAAAAAACTTAAAAATAAAAAAGTAAGACATGAAAATGATTAAAATAAAAAACTATAGTAAAATGAAAATAGAAAATGAAAAAATCCAAATAAAACAGAAAAAAAACATGGAAATAAAAAATGAAATAAAGAAAATAATTAATTAGAGTAAAAATGAATAAAATAAAAAATAAAAGATAAATAAAATGATAAGAAGAATAAAAGAGCACAGAAAAAAATAGAAAAAGGAAAAAGAAAGGAAAAGAAAAAGGAAAAGGAAAAGAAATAAACAAAAGGAAAAAGAAACACAAAAAGCATAAAACAAATAAATAAACTTTAGCGAAACAATAAAATAAAGATTAGAAAAAATAAAGAAATAAAAATAAGAATAAAAACCCATAGAAAAAAGAAACATAATAATAAGAAAGCAAAAAAAGAAACATGTACATACCTGAAGGAATGTGCCCGGTCACGTCATTCGTGAACCACGCCGAACGAATGCGCACGCGAGCTGGGTGGGCTGTGGGCCACGCTCGCACTGCTAAAAATCCCACATGGGGTGAAATCTCGTATGGTCGCATAGCTGCGCTCGCGTGGGGGTTAGCGGACGACTCTTGTCCGTTCGGATAGGAAGATTCCCGCGGCGGGTGTGGGTACGCGCGGGTGGGTAAAATTTCAGCGGGTAAAAAAACCGCTATAAAGGAGTCATGCTATAAGGACCTAGGATGCCGCCTAGAGGAGGGTGAATAGGTGTTTCTGAAAATTCAACACCTTAAAATACGGAAAGATTAATGGAAACTCTAAATCAGAGTAATACAACCTCTCTTGAGTAAACCACAAAGTATATGAAAGATACGTAATAGGCCTAGGAGCCTAACACCTGCAACACAAATGATCAAAACATATTACAACAAAACCAGCTCAAGGCGCTAATACCGGACAAGTCCGGTAGAGCTACCGGACATGTCCGGTTTGCACGGGGGCAGAAGATCAGCACCCCAACTTGCACCTCTTGATTCCAAATTTCAATCGAAGCTGTAGGGGCCTTCTGGGGTTATACAACATAGATAAACCTTTACACAAGCTAGCACAACCCACGGAGAACGAAGCAAAACAAATATCAAATAAAAAGAAATTGAGACACGGTATTTGTTTTACTAAAGTTCAGACTCCGTTGAGTCCTACTCTCCGTTGAGGTGGCTGCGACCAACCCAACAAAGGTTAGCTCTTAAGGACCCAACAAAGGTCACTCTAGCCGTGGTCTTTACCAACCATCTTTCCTCCTTCCACTAGGTTGATTTGTTCCGTTGCAGCGGTGAGATAGAATGTTACAAATTTTTCAAGGCACACCACAGTTCTTGGGTGCTCTTCAGCGACGTCTAGCCGTCTAGGACTGAAGAGTCTAAGAGTAACAAATGCAAACCAAGGTGGATAATATGCACAAGTGCTCAAGAGGTGGCTTACTCTTAAATTTGAATTTCTCTCAACCCACTAAATGGATTTAGCAATTGGGATCACACACTCACTAAGAGAGGGTTGTGGGGTGTTCTCAAGGCTTAAAAACGTGTCTAGCAACCAGCAGAATCAGCAGCCCCCAAAGGTGGAGACTTAGGGGTATTTATAGCCCTTTGAAAAACTAGCTGTTTTCCTAGCCGTTTGTAGCGATCCATGATTTCCACAAAGGAAAATCCACAGATACAAACAATAATGCAATAGTCCCCAAAGATCATGCCATCACATTACTGAATCCCAGTCGTTATCATAGTGCATACATCGAATACCTGTCTTAGAGAGTACAATAATAAGGTTTACTCATTATTACATCGTCACTTGGCTGAATCATAGAGCACACAGCATCTTGAATAGCATCAGAAGGCACGATCACGGGCGCAGACTCCAACTTCTTCAGCCAACTTGAGCGAAGAACGAGACCTCTAGTCCTCCCAACAATCGCCCGCGTAGTCGTACTCAGGCTCCTCACCTGTTATACAATTATCAGTATGATTTGTACTGGCCAGTGGCTCCCACCCTATGCATTGCATTTGATTTGTGGTAAGTGGAATGCAAGGGTAGTGCAAACACCTATATTTGGCTGTGGTCTTCCTATGCGAGTTGTCAATATTTTAATAATAATTCATCAAGTTTTAACCCATTATTCCCACACATCCATCCATCCCATCCCACACATCTCACCGCACTCTTGCTCACTAGGCGGCAAGGACGACTCCCTCTTGTGCCTTGCCTCAACGGCTCTCACTAGAGCGCCAACAAATCCGAGGGAAGAGAAGAAAGGACACCTCTCTGTAATTAGGTGAAGCGTAGAACATAGGAATGTTCGTAACTATGGACACAGCTATACTTATAGATCGATCAACTCTACAGAGCGTGTACACCTAGAACTACAAGATCGCCATCATCGATGTTGTACATCGTCTAGCCTGATGCTGGGCTACCCTCTGACCGATACGATGCCACCTTACCACTTAGCCCTGGGGCACTCTAGATTCCACCGGCACGCTGAGACTGTGAGACGTAGCACCGGGCCACCAAGGTTACCACGCTGTCTTATGAGGTATACCCAAGAACTATATGGATTGACCGCTGAGAATCTAGAGTTGGTCACCAGCTGCCCCTAGCCGGATCCCCGCGAACGAGATATCGGGGCCTCAATCAGGAAAGACCTTTTCCAAACCACCAAAAACTCATGGCCATACCCGCGAAGGGTCCGGTCTTGATGAAAGGGAACCACTGTTCCCCGGTTACGTCATGGGCTACAGAAGAAGGCCAAAGCTCTCAGAGTCCCCCCATTTGAAAAAGCCTCTGAAGGAGTATTCTACTCCTCCGAAGGCTCAGGGGCTACTGTCGGGGACCAATACTAGGGTACCCTAAGAGGAGGGGCTAATGGTCGTTATACGTTAATACATCCAGGCAGTCAAGGGTGTGACTACGGCTTCAACCGATACCAAGGCCGTGGGCTCCGCCTCGCCCGACCTTTAAGGACAGGCTCTGCCTCGCCCGACCCCCGAGGGCAGGCTCCGCCTCGCTCGATGTCTGAGGACGAGCTGCGCCTCGCCCGATGTCTGAGGGCAGGATCCGCCTCACCCGACCCCCGAGGGCAAGCTCCGCCTCGCCCGATGTCTGAGGGCAGGCTCTGCCTCGCTCGACGTCTGAGGGCTGGCTCCGCCTCGCTCGACGTCTGTAGGCTGGCTCCACATCGCCCGACGTCCGTAGGCTGACTCCGCCTTGCCCGATGTCTGAGGGCTGGCTCTGCCTTGCCCGATCCCTCATGCACGGCTCCTAACAAAAGCTCACGTCGCCACCAACCACTACGGGCCAGAAAGTATAACTCAAGGTCAAACTTCTAGCATCGTGCAGGGAGCGGTCATGTCTCAACACGACCCGTCCCCGTGACATGTCATTCTAGGGGACTCACATCGCCCATAATGATAGACGTGTGGTCACTGTGCTGCCTACTCTCTGTACGGTCACTGATCAGCACGCTGGATCGCCGCGCCACCCGTCGGGGCGGGATGGGACGTCATGACCCGCTGACAACGCCAGGGCATGGCATCATCAGGCGGACAGGCGCCCGGCGTGGGGCTATCCCTATCACCACCGACCATATCAGCGAGGCTCGCACAAAGGAAAGGAAAGGCCCGACGACCTTGAAGGACTTCCTTTCCCTCTCGTTCTTCTCTTTTCTCCTGTTGTAACCCATGCTTTCCCTTGGCCTATAAAAGGGAAAGCAGGGTGTCCCATTAAGAGGCATCGGAATCGCATCGCATTAGATCAGATCAGAACCACTAACATCGAACCTCGAACACATAGCCAAGCAGCGACCGAGCTCTCGGCGCCCATTCGTTCCTTTCCATCAGAGACTTGAGACTTGTCCCTCTCTTGACCGTTTGTAACCCCTACTATGAACTTTCAGTGCTAGTAACACGAGCAGCAGCAACGAACTGAATGTAGGGATATTCTGCCCAAACCAGTATAAACCTCGTGTTCTCTTAGCACACCATCCGAGCCAGACACGCAATAATACAAATTTACTCGTTGGTGTTTACTCGAAACACCGACAACTTCCAAGTGAGCAAATAATTTGCAAGGAGTATCTCCGACCCATTTTTTAACCCTGGTAGCCTAATAAGTCCTAACCTTCTCAAATTTTGAAACTTCATATCAGAGATATTTCTTGGAGTTACTTCATGAGCCTCATTAATAAGCCACAACTCTCGAATAGGTGGAAATATTTTCCATGCTATGCCATCTAAACAAAGAGATTCCA
The DNA here is from genome assembly GCA_904845875.1 of Miscanthus lutarioriparius. Lineage (NCBI taxonomy): Eukaryota > Viridiplantae > Streptophyta > Magnoliopsida > Poales > Poaceae > Miscanthus > Miscanthus lutarioriparius. The sequence continues at coordinate 11,142,150 of CAJGYO010000012.1, forward strand.
AATTCTTAACGGAGAGTTTCACACCAAGCCATGAAGGGCAAGTACCTCCTCCATGTCCTCTAATGCATAGCTCCCGAAGACTGCTACGTGGTATAAGAACTTCTAGAGCATTTTCCTCATGTGCAGGATCATTGTTGCCACATTGATCGGCTTTCCATTCTAATGTTAGACCATGCAGATGGTTTTTATGTTTTAGGTTTGCCTCACCTGCTTCCCCTAGTGATCTTATATTTTCGAGATTACAAATGACGAGTGATCTTCCAATCTGAGTTAGTTGCCCTAGTTGACTTAGTTTGTTGGTGCATATGTGTGTAAAGGCCCATAAGGCCTATGTACCATGTATAGATACTAGCCACTGCTGCCCACGCTTCGCTGCGGGTGATGTGCTTGGTATAGGAAAAAATTTGAGAAATATGGGTCATATGTCTAATATGTTTTCTCATCGTGTTGGTACGGAAGGTTGGTCTCAATATTGTAAACAAACATAGAGGTTGGTTGTCATTACATGGTGTCTATTCAAGGCCAGCAAATCAATGACATGTTATTGAAAAGAAGTATTTGATGGAGCTGGGCTCAAGCAACTAACACACTTAGATTTAAAGCACAACACTAGGCATGATTACATTATAGGTGGAAATAGCAAAAGCTACAACACAAGTACTTCTCCTAACGCGAGGGTTTACAAAAAAGTGAATTAGGATCCACTCCCCTTAGGTGAAACTACAACACGCATCCAACAACTATGGACGACAACAACGGCAAGAGTACAATACAGGAGGACAGCAACAAAAAGCACTACTACTACGGGTATAGCATCCCAAGGCAACTAATCTACCTTAGAACCATGAATCTTTATTCCTGTGCTCGGCGGATTCTTCTACCGCCCTGGCTATGGATCTGCATCTTCTTGTGGCAATGAACGAGTGAGAGGAACCAAGGGTTCTGCTTCTAACACTTCCGAAGGTGGAGGTGCTGGTGGTTCTGCATCACCGGTTCTTCTTCTTTCAGGCAGGTGGATAGGGATCCCCTCCAAGATCGGGGCATCTTGCCTTTCATCAACCAGCGTCCTCCGCTCGGCCCTAGTGAACAGATAGGCCTCACCCAGCTGATGAACATGCTGATCTTCGGCCTCCTTCAGAGCTTCTGACATGGCAGTCTCCCGGCTCTCAGTAGCTGCAGCACTGGCATGCACTTCGGCGAGCTGCACCTGGAGCATCCGAGTGAAGATCTCGGCTTCTTCGGCGCGCCGGAGGCACGCCCTGAGCTCCAAGGCTTGCCAGTCATACTACTCATACAGAGCAAGTAGGTACGTGGTCAAGTGCACCATGGTAGGACTATCTTCTTGCGCATCCCGCCCTTGCAAAGCCTCCATGCGAGTCCTCCATGCCCGTCGATTCCTATCCAAGGGTGGAAAGAACCTCATGGGGGTACGAGCAATGGGCTCTTCATAGAGCTGGCAAAGGTACCGCAAAGCTTTGTGGGCCACAACCTGGTAGGTGTCGGTGAAGCTAAACCCAGTTGCGGTCACACTCCAGGCTTCGGTGATGTCGGGGAACTCTTCACTCTTTCCAATGTAGACGGTAACCTCACACCGATCGGTGCCATGCTTCTCATACTCACGGCCCTCATACTCGGGACGATCTTTGACTCTGAGCTTTTGTAGGGTGGCATGCAGGATTCTAGGAAAACCCTCAACGTTTAGGCAGTAACTACTAACCCAGGCTCCTGCCATTTCTGGCGGTGGCTACAAAGAAGGGCTGAGCAAAAAGCTTGCTCAAAGGGAAAACCTAAGCGAGCTAAAGTGCACCGAGTGGTGGTACCAATGGCTAAGCCAGGCTCTGCTTATAAAGGCGGAGCAGTCTATGGTCCTGGCGCATTTCACTAGGGTTCCTGCGCGGGATCACTACGAACGAATCGACCAAATTCCACGAGTTTGAGGCGAGTGACGTGCGGTGCCATTATTGAGTAGTACGACTGCAAGGCAAGGGTCCGACAAGAGCGCAGAAAAGGGGTACGAGGAGACGTGGGTCATTACTTACGTGACTCACGGGCGAACGCGGAGCACAAAACCACAGTACAGACCTAACTCTGTAACAAGAACGAGTAGGCCATGCACACTACGACACGCGTGACACCTATGGATGGCGTATCTGCCAGCAATACGGCACAATAATGCACAAACAGGATATACATGAATGCATGTCCTATGCGTTCGAGGTGAGCGATGTCCGAGGCCATTAATGACTAATACGGCTACAAGCCAAGGTTCCGACAAGAGCCCAAAAAAGAGTGCGGGGAGACTTGGGTCATGGTAGGCGTAACCGCAGGCGACGCAAAGCACAAAGCCACAAGGAACGAGCGCCTCTACAAGCATGGATGCAGATGCAATTATGGTAGCTGTAGTAATGGCGACCAACCCCAACCACCGACCATCTTGGGAGCAGCGTGCACACAACCCAAGCCGTGTCTTAAATGCATGGATACATGTGTAAGTACAAATGGTCCTACATGGTCGGTGAATCCTTTTTATCTGATGGTAAGGAGGAGAGGCATTAAATGTGTCCACCTGTCCGACTTGTTTTTATCTGATGGTAACATGAAGGGAGGCATCAAATGTGTCCACCTACTGTCGACCCACCTTGTGTAGGTGAAGATGTCTAGTGCTTTCAAACTTACTTAGTGAATTTCTGGATACCTTAGGGAATGGCTTTGGACACTGCTCGTTTCGTGCGCGTAAAAATCCTACCACTTTCCTTTTATTGGTCTTCGCGCCAGACTAAATAGTGGACTGCGCCAGGACCAATGACCGCTCCACCATTACAAAAGGCCTAGCCTAGCCACTTGGTACCACCACTCGGTGAGTCTCAGCTCACCTAGCCTTTTTCCTGAGCAAGCTTCTCGCTCGAGCCTTCCTTGTAACCATCATCCACCAAGGATGGCAGGAGCCTGGGTTAGCAGCTATTGCCTGAACACTGAGGGTTTTCCCAAAATCCTATATGCAACCTTGCAAAAACTCGGAGTCAAGGATCGCCCTGAGTATGAGGGTCGTGAGTATGAGAAACATGGCACTGAGCGATGTGAGGTCACTGTCTACATTGGGAAGAATGAGGAGTTCCTCGATATCACTGAAGCCTAGAATGTGACCGCAACCGAGTTCTGCTTCGTCGACACCTACCAAGCTGTGGCCCACAAAGCCTTGCAGTATCTTTGCCAGATCTATGAAGAGCCAACTGCTCGTACCCCCATGAAGTTCTTTCCACCTTTGGAAAAGAATCGACGTGTATGGAGGGCTCGCATGGAGGCTTTACAAGTGGGGGACGCGCAAGAAAACAGCCCAACTGTGGTATATCTGGCCAGGTATTTGATTGCTCTGGATGAGCAGTATGACCGGCAGGCCTTGGAGCTGAGGAAGTGCCTCCGCCGAGCTGAGGAAGTCGGGATCTTTTCCAGGATGCTCGAAGTGCAACTCACTAAGGCGCACGCCAATGTGGCAGCCGCAGAAAGTCGTGAGACTGCCATGGCAGAAGCCCTGAAGAAGGCTAAAGATCGGTGCACCCAGCAGTTGGAGGATGCTTATCTGGTCACGAGGGCCAAGCGTAGGACACTTGACACAGAAAGGCAAGAACCCTTGGTCTTGGAGGGAATGCCTGTCCACCCGCCGAAAAGAAGGAGAACCGGTGTTGCAGTACCACCAGCACCTCCACCCTCAGAGGTATCGGAAGTACAGTCCTTGCTTCCCCTCACTCAGTCACCACCACGAGATGAGGCAGATCCTTAGCCAGCATAGAAGAAGAACCAACCGAGGTCAGGAATGAAGCCGTTTAGTCCAACAAAGTAGATGAGTTGTCCTAGGGGACATGTACCCGTAGTTAGTAGTGCTTTTCATCACCATTCTCTAGTGTTGTAATCTTTCCATTGTATTTCATCCGTAGATGTTAAGCATCGTTGAGTCGTAGGAGACAAACGATGTGTCCAGAATGGGAGAGTGAGTGTTTGTATGTTGTATCCATATAAGGGCGTTTGGGACGTGCATTTTGCTTTATCCGTTGTGTTTGCTATGTCGATTTACCCTTAGACCTCGTTAGACTTATTTAGGGCTCTCGAGGCAAAAAAAAAAAGGTTACAAGAAAAACAACCATTCAGATGCAAGTAGACCAGCTATGCTTGGTTGACATAAAACACTGTATCAGCTACTTGTGGGTGTCCCAGCAGAACACTTGAATTTCCTTAAAAATTAAATCCATTGTAGGATTTGATTTCCTGGCCCCTTGCCGCGAAAGGAACCCTTGTTGTCTGAATCTTCTCTTACAATCCATTGTTAGTTTTGTGGTCAGTGACCCCACTGCTTCCATCTGAATGCTTGAGATAAGTGCTGAGATACTCCACACTTCACAGCGCTGGTATAGAGGTGGTTAACCAAGCACATTTGCCAAGTTACACCACCGTATAGCTCTCAGCAACAAAATATTCTCCTTTGGAAAATATCCTTGTGTTCTAACGGGAAATCCACAACGGGTTGACGAAGTAGTGCTTTTTCGAAGTAACTGAGTTAATACGATTTCTGAAGAGAGAGAAGAGCAACAAGGAAAAGTTAGTATCCGAGTAGTCTGGAGTGATTGAAACGCTTAAATTGACACCATGTCCTAATCCCAATGTCCGGTTTGACCGTGCTACGCACGCATCGAGACCTGTGGACGCTGTCAATACCGAGACCCACTTGCGTTCAGCTCTCGTTTGGCAACCGTTGGCAAGGCTCTGCCAACCGCTACTGAGAGGAAGGCTGGTTGTGACGCGCTTCATCTGAGCCGTGGAATTTCTATTTAACGCACCAATTAAATAGAACGTACGTGGACACTCTGGGAGACCGCCGATTTGGCGCACCATATATCTTTGTTGATGGGAAGCATCTCTCTAGGAATCTAGATTTCTCATCAGCTTCATTGTCCAAATGCAGAAGCCTTACAACCATTGACACACCAAACAATGCGTTCACAGGGAGGCTACCAACTTCAATTGCAAACCAATTTCCTTCGGTGAACTCTGCATGATGATATATCTAACCTGTCCAGAGATTTATTCCATGGATGAATACCAGGTTCATTCAGCAATATACTTAATATTGAGGAGTTGGATCTATCCTCCAATGCACTTTTCGTTGCCATCCTAAAATCCTTAGACAATCTCACTTACCTTGCCAATCTGAACCTTTCCTTTAACAGGCTGGATGGACACATGCAAGGAGGACTGGTCTCAAATATCATACTCAAATCACTGATGGGGAATTCTAAAAAAAAATCACTGATGGGGAACAATGCACTGTATGGCCTTCCCCACCTTGGTATAGCACAATGCTAGAACACCAGTAATCAGTCAGACCAAAAAGTTATAGCTAGCTACCTTAGCCACTATGGTTTTCTCTCCAGTTGCAAAGCAACACTTCTAGAACTGCACTTTTGATCTCATTGTTACAGGATATTTTCTAAGGGTGACATATTAGGATTCCTTTCATCGAAGAAAAGTACACGCAAGGCCAACACAAAATAAAATATCTTTGTTGTACCTAATAGATGGACAAAACCATACAAACCGATGGGAAGTGGACAAGGTTTCAAGAATGTATAAGCATGCATGAACCAGAACCATCACAGATGTCAGCTAAACTTTTCAAAAAAATATCACTATAACTCAAGCCAGTATACCAGCAGAAGGGATCATGGGTATTCATCATATGTATAGAACCATTCCATTTAAAAAGGCATTGGATGAAACTCGAGGATCAGTCAAAGCTCTATGCTCAGCCGCAGTTTACTACAGTCATCAGCACCGCTCACTTTGGGCTACAAATTACATGATTTCTAGAACTCCTGCATTCAAAAGTGCAAATCGGATTAGTGGAAGTACAACATACATGTTTTCTGGAATCATGACAACTTTATGGGGTAAGCTGAAATTCATTAAACAAATTGTAAAATATGAAAGAATGGTGTAGTCTAACCTGTGCATATACACGGTTTGACAGATGATACACATAAAGGACAAATTCATGTATCTGCTCACAACACTATCAGTTATGTTACCACTCACACCACTATGAGCCTGTTACCCATAGGCTCTTCAAAGCACATAAGTTTTATGGTTCATACGACCATGTTTTCACACATGTTTTCAAGGTTAATCTACAGGACATTGTTACTATAAACATTTGCAATTCTATTTTGCTAGATAGAACCAAACGATGTCTGGACTATGTGATGAAGTTGTAGGATGTAATAAAAATGCACAAGTTGGGAAGCATTCTGCAATCTGAACAGCAAATACATACAAAAAAAAGTCTGAATGTAGTAGTAACCATTATTAAGTTCACATGTTTGGAACATGGTAATGGTAGAGATCAGAAGTACATGACAGATCTAAGAATCTAACAACTCACCTAACCTGCTAGTTTGTTCAAAAGATCACAACAACGGGGACTAATCTACACAACCAGGTCTAACCAAAGTTGACTCAGAATCAGGGTGGAACATTTTTTATATATGAACGCAAACAAAAACCACCGAGTGGATCAGAAATAGAACAATGCATTTCAAATTCAAACCAGCCTTGTGTGTGCACATGAATGATGAATCCGATCAGCAATAACGATTGAAAAAAGAAAGACAAACAAACTTCAATTAGGTAGGAAAAGGCATGCATTTACCTGTATGGGCTGAGTACGGCAGCAGGGATGGGAAGCTTCCGAGTGAGCGGTCTCCATGGCTTGGTGGTGAACTCGGCCGGCTGGCCATCAGCTCCTCCTCCACCGAGGCCGCCTCCGGCATCCACCTCATTCTCCTTGGGCCAGATGGCATTGCCATAGCCATACGTCCCCTTGGTCTCAAAGAGCCAGCGGTTGTGGTCCCAGTCTCCGGTCTAGCTCCTGGTCATGGCCTTCTGGGAGCGCATAATGGATAGCCACCTCTCCATCCTGGACGTGGCGGCGCCAGGCGGCGGGGGCAGCGACAGCGTGGGCCTACCTGCCCCGGCGTTAGCATCGGCGGCACCGACGACGTCCTCGAGCTCCGTGTTCTTGTAGGGCTCCTTGCATCCCGGGCAGACGGCGCCAGCGTTCTTGACGGCGCCCGCTAAGCACTCGGTGCAGATCTTGAAGTCGCACTCGCAGGGGAGTATGTCGTCGCCGCGCTCGTCGCTCATGACCTTGGCGTCGCATCCGTTGACGGCGCAGGAGGATCCCTTGGCTCCCGCCATCTGCGGGTGGGAGGCCTCCGAGTCGATGGCTTTGTCCATGAGGTGCGCGCGCGTGACGCTGTTGAAGCCGCCCGTGAAGAGCGAGTTGGAGACGTACTGCTCCTCCACGCGCGCCGAGATGGCCGGGTCCATGGGCTGGTTGTCGGGCGTCGCCGGGATGTGCACGTGGTAGCTCGCGTACTGCTGCTGCTGCTGCTCCTCGCGGTCGGGCGACATGTCGCCGCCGATGCCGAGGTCGCTGTCGAGGTCGTCGCGGGAGTAGCTCACGTAGCGGCCCGAGTGCGTGCGGCGAGTGAAGGTGACCATGGGACGGTCGCCGGGGACGGCCGCCTGCGCGCGGGTGTCGTCGCCCCCGCCGCCGGAGTAGGACATCCGCGACAGGTGGCTGCTGTTGCTGTGGCGGAGCCCCCCACCGCCGCTGCCGTTGGAGGCCATGGCGGCCGGTCCGGGCACGGTGCTGGATCGAGCTACGGATCCGTCAGTGGTGGCGGCTGATCTGCGGATGAGGGAAGGAACCAGAAGCGTCAGGGACGGATGCAATGGAGGAGCATCAATCAATCAACTCAACCAAACAGTATTAGTCAGTCAATTAGTCAAAAACGACAGAAGATGGCAACTTTATTTTTCTTCCTTGCTAATTGCGAAAGGATGGAAAGCAAATCCGACAGGGACTGAGAAATCAGGCCGGAATCCCTGGACCAAGATTCAAAGCAAGAAGCAGCAGCGCGGGTCGCACACAGATTCAGATGGCGGAGAAGCAGGGAGGGAGGAAGCCATAGCAGGAGGAGCCTCGGCGGTCGCCGTGCCGTGCCGGGGGACGCCGCTGCGCCGCGCATAGGGTGTGGGGAGCCTCGGCGGTCGCGACGAGGAGTGAGGGAGAGAGCGAGAGCGCGGAGAGGAGAGAGAGAGGAGGGGAGGAGCGGAGCTGCTGCCGCCTGCCATTCACTCGAGTGAGAGAGAGAGAGAGAGGAAGGAGCACCATTTTACGTGTGACGACCACGGTGGAGTCCAGCTCTGCAAAGCAAACAAGGCCAGCAGTATGCATGCACGTATGCGTGCCGCCCACAAGTTAGGCACCGACCATGTCGCCTATGATCAGAGGAAGCCGTACTTCGTTTAATACGTGCAGTTGCTTTATTTATCTACTACGAAATGTACGGATGAAGGCCGGTTATGACACGCCTCATTTGAGTCGTGGAATTTCTATCTAACGCATCAAATAAAAAGAATGTACATGAACACCCTGAGAGGCCATCGATTCGGCGCGCCACATATCTTTGAGATTTTTCCCGGTGTGCCATTATAAAAGATCGTAATCCCTTGTGTGCCTCTGAAAAAATTCAGCGGTCTTCAGCGTCACTACTCCAACTTTTTTGGTCCTCCATGCCACTTCCGTCAGTTCAGACTCTAACGCCGTCAAACCGCAGGTGTGAAAAGACGAAAATGCCCTTAAGTTTAAATATGCTATTAATTTTTTTTAAGCATCTTAACGACTTCAAATGAAAAAACTCAAAACTAAAAAGTTGTAGATCTCGTCGAGATCTATAATTTTCATATAAAAATTATTTTCATTTAATTCCGCAAAAAAATATGATTTGATATGATTAATATATCTTAGAAAAATCATCATATTTTTTTGCGGAATTAAATAAAAATAAATTTTATATGAAAATTATAGATCTCGACGAGATCTACAACTTTCTAGTTTTGAGTTTTTTCATTTGAAGTCGTTAAGATGCTAAAAAAAATTAATAACATATTTGAACTGAAGGGCATTTTCGTCTTTTCACACATGCAGTTTAACGGTGTTAGAGCCTAAACTGACGGAAGTGGTATGGAGAACCCGAAAAAATTGAAGTAGTGACGCTGAAGACCACTGAATTTTTTTTAAGAGCACACAGAGGATTACGATCTTTTATAATGGCACACAGACAAAAGTCTCTCTATCTTTAATATGTAACGCTAAGCAAAGACAAGCAGTAGAGTTCCAGAAACTTCCCCCAAATATCAACATGGTGTCGGAGCCGATGGTGGTGGCGATGGAGGCGACCCCTGCTCAGTCTGAGGACGAGCTGTGAGGTGAGCGGGGTGCCGAGGCGCACGCACGGGAGAAGACAGGCGCAGCCAAGGGCGCAGCGTGGGAGAAGGCGGAGGCGGCCGGCAAAAAGGCGCAGGAGTCGAAGGAGGCCGCCAGGGGAAGGCCACGGAGAAGGCGGCGTCGGCAAGGACGCGGCGTGAAGACAACAGGCGACCTGGGTGCTGCTGACGGCGAGGCGAGTTGCTGCTGCCAGCACAGGTCTGTGTGCCTCGAGACTTCCGGCTGAGAGGAAAGCTCACGCAGCAAGTTCGTGTGCACATCAGCAGGCAGCTGTGTGCTCTGTTTTCTTGCTTTTTAATATAAGATTGGGAGTAGAAAGGAGGATTGTGTCAATTTTACCTACGGTGGAGAGGCGTGTGCTCCTGCAGCGCAGTGAGGCAATCACTCAATCAGTTGCTAGCTTGCTAGGGGCAAGTACGGGTGAGTGGTGAGCTGATTGGTAGAAGCAAGGAAGGGTTGGTAGCCATCTGGTGCATGCGTGTGTGCAAGGAGAAGCTAAATAAAAAAGAGGAATTGCTGCTTGCTGTGGGTGTCATGAGTGTGTTAGTGCTGGGTTCGGTAGGAACCATAGGCTTGAGCAGAGGAGGTGATTGTGAAGGTGGAGCAGCGTGCTGCTGCTTGGAAGGAGCTGTTTGTGAGGGGGAGCTTACAAGTTTCTGTGAAGGGATAAAGTAGAAGATGAGGGAAAATCAAAAAATCATGGAAGTTCTTAGGAGATTATCTGAATTAGAAAAAATGATAAAAGTTACTTATTATGAAAATCAGTGAGATATCATCCTCGAGTAAGGAAACCATGGAGAAAATGGAGACGATACAGAGGGTGGACGCAAGTTCTCAACATCCAATCTTTTGTCCAGTTCTCTAAGTTCCTTTTTGAAGTCATCAAAGTTCACCCTATTCTCAACTTCTTTGTAGTCAATGAGGATAGACAAGTGGCGTACAGAAGGTGGGATTTGTATGGACCTCACATTGGAACTATGTATGCTGATACATTCATGTGAAGAAACTTTCACCGCTAAATTATGTAGTAGGTCATTTACAACATAACAATGAGTGCCATTGTCTTTCTGATTCTTTTTAAGAAATCCATAATTAACCAAGTCAAGCAAATAGCCCTGTCCTATATCTTCAATTCTTTTATTCTGACCACACGAGTGTAAAATGTCTAGTCCTATCCATAGATGAATTAGCTCATCATTACGAAATTCATAATCTTCAGGAAACAAAGCAAAATAGGAAAATCATTGCTTTAGAGTGAAAGGAAGGTAATTATAGCTAAGCTTCAATGCTGGCATAATTTCATTCTCATTTGTTTGTAATTCCCATTCTTTGCTTTCCAGAACTCTATTCCAATGTTCCAAAGTAAGTTGGTTTCTTAGTAATCTTCCTACAGTTTTTGCCGCAAGAGGAAAACCTTTCAATTTGCTCACTATTTTTTCCCCAACGTCACATAATTCAGAATGATCTTTCCATGGCTCCTGGTGACCAAATACACATGCTTCAAAGTTGTCTTCAATACTACTTGTGTTTTCACTACTACTTGTGTTTTCACCATCAACTTTAGGAATTATTTTCACAGCTTCTTGTGCCAACCTACTAGCATTAAAATTGAGGGAGACACATACCCAAATTGTGACTGCAAAATGACCCTTCACTTCTTTATATATGTGTTGTGTGAAAGTTGTCTTCCCAATACCCCCCCGGACCAACAATTGGAAGCACCACAAGGTCATCTGCAAAATATTTTCCGTGGGTAATGCCGTCTATAATACTCTTTTTCTCAGTTTCCCTCCCATATAACTTAGGCTCTATAATTTCTGGAGTGGTTTTGGGATGGTCCATAGCACTGTTTTGGGTTGGAGGAGCGTAATTGCTCTAGCTTAAGAATAGCAGAACCCAAGAGCTCAATATCAAGAATGGTGGAGACCTTGGCAGATACAGGCCTTAGCTTCTCTACAATGTCTTTCATCTTATTGGATATCTCCACCCTGTCAAACTTCAACTTTGGTAATTCAAAATCACGTTTTCCATCTTGAATCTTGGATGGGCAAGCACAGCAGAAGCTTGGCCATCCATTTGTTGGCATGTTGCCAGAGCGAGCATTATTATTGTGGACGCATGGGAATGAGTAGCATGGGAGGCGTTTACCGATAGTATGTGCAGCCCGGCGGTCACTGGAAGCCACCTTTGACATGCACCCGCCATTCTGGTCGCTGGGTGGATCTGGTGTGGAGCCCATGTCACGCCCGCCACACGAACTGATGCCAGAGAGGCATCCTTGCTTTGCATCATCATCTTCATGCCAGTGAGGATCGCCACGGCGTGCTGCACGCGAGCCTGAGGAGAGCTTAAGCTGCCTAGCAACATGTCAGCTCTGGCAGTGTGGCGTGCATTGAGGAAGAGACCGGGCACGCATCCCCCATCGTGCACGTCGGCAGCATGGTGGGTGCGGTCGAGCTGGTCCTGGATGCGGAAGTACTCGAGCTCGTCGAGCACGTCGTCGGCGCTGTAGGCCAGCTGCTGCAGCTGGAGTAGCATCTCCTTGAGCGTAGGGCTCCGGATCTCCCGCCCCTGCGCGTTGTCGAGCATGCCCTGCGCGTAGAGGAGCTCCATCTTGAGGGCGTCGATGTTGGGGCCGAGCCCGGCACTGGCCGCCCACGCCTCAAGCAAGCCGTCTGTGACGGGGCCTAAGGCCTTGCCCAGCACCCAACTTGCCGCGCTGACAGCGAATTCCATCCTCAGGGCGGATCGTCTTTGGGGATGCTGCAAGGTATGTAAACCAATTCATTTTCAAATGCAATTAGGCACTATTAATTAAAGCTCATGTTTTGCGAATGATGGTAGTAATTTCTCCAAGTTCTGCTTCTGCCGAAGAAAATAAAGAAGTCAGTGAGGTGTACTACGTACCGGAGGTGGACCGGACACAATGGTGGGAAGGCTGGCGTTGAGATGTGGTGGAGCAGACGTTGCAGCGTAGAGACTTGCTTAGGAGTATTTCCTAGTCAGTAGTACAGTGGAGGTTGCGTCAGGGGGTGCATTCCAACACCGAGGCCAGGTCCATCTAGCCTTCGTGGTGATGGGCGTCCCATGGCAGGCTCGCAGCAGAGCATCGAAGGCTGCAATCTGGGAATAGAAAGAGATCATTTCAAGTTAAGCACGAGGAGCGAGCCTTGTGATGATGCATCTCAGAGCTCAGAAGACGAGAGCACCAGGCCTTGCTTAGATTGCAAGTTTCTTCACTCTTTCTCCATCACATCAAATCTTTGGACACATACATAGAGTATTAAATATAGATAAAAAAATAACTAATTACACAGTTTAATTGTAAATTACGAGACGAATCTTTTGAGCCTAGTTAGGCCATGATTGGATAATAATTATCAAATACAAACAAAAGTATTACAGTATCAAATACTGATTCCTAACCCAATATAAACCAGACCCTAGTAGAGGAGAGTGTCAGAGTTGTGAGCATACTGTACGTTTGATCGCAAGGACTCCTGATCCTGTCAGAGGTCACAGGTCAGAGAAGAGTGCCAGAATTGTGAGCACACTGTACGAGAGGGTGTTTGGTTGCACGGATTAAATTTTAGTCCATATCATATCAATTAGGAAGATTAAACATGAGTTAATTATAAAACTAATTACACAGATGGAGACTAATTTACGAGATGAATTTATTAAGCCTAATTAACCTGTCATTAGCACATATTTACTATAGCACCATATTGTCAAATCATGGACTAATTAGGTTTTAAAAATTCGTCTCGCAAATTAGTCGCGATCTGTGTAATTAGTTATTTTTTTAGTCTATATTTAATACTATATGCATATGTCCAAACATTCGATGGGACATAGACTAAAATCCGGTCTAAGGAACCAAACATACCCTATTGGCTCTGTTCGCTTCGCTGAAAAAACAAGCCAAAACACTGTTCCGGCTGATTTGTTGCGAGAGAAAAACACTGTTCCGGCTAAAAAAAAGCTAATTTGAAAATTGCTTGATCTTATATCAAAGTAACTTAAAATTACCTCCTAATTTTTTTAATCTAAATTATTAAACTCGAGGTAAGACAGCACCTGGGTATTGCATTAAAAAGAAGACCTCACGTAGGTCGAGAAAATCCCCGAACTCCTGTCCACCTATACACAGCGGCACCATAACCCATGTGAGAACGACCACGACCGGAGTTGGGCCTTAGACTTGTGCTTTGGCGTGAGACAGACGAGGAGATTTTTTTTAACCCCAGCCTAAAATTTCGCTTCCACGAGGAGTCGAAGTCAGGACCCGAGGAGTGGTACTCGAACCACCTAACCAACTTAGCCAAAGGAGAAAAAAAACTTAATCTAAATTACTCACATTTGACATTATCAAAATAACTTAAAGTAATCCCTTAAATGTGTATCTAAATTACCTATAGATGTAATTATAGGAAACAACTTTAATATCCCTGAATCTACATCTAGATTATTCACCTTTATTATTATTAAAAATAAACCAAAGTAATAACCCCTAATTTTTTCATGTAAACTAAAGACCTAATTCATTATTAAAAGATTAGCTCAAAGTAGCATATTAGTTTAGGGATTTTGCCACTATATTAAATATAAAAGAATTAACTCAGTCATTAACAAAAATAACCTAAAGCGATTCCTTAAAATTCTCATCTATAGATTACTCATAAGATCTCTACCATGGATCCTTGAAGGTCGACACCTATCACCACCCCGCTAGTGAAATGATACCTATCCAGATACTATGGGCGCGGCGTTTACTTTGGACTGACCAAGACGGCGAGCCGAGCCCAAATTTAAACGGACCAGGACGTAAGGCGGTGCCTACCCCAATCAAGCAACGTAGCTTGTTTGCCTTACTGTATCCGATTCGGTCGGCCCCAGACGGCCGGTGTTTGTGACCCAATACTCACCCAGGGCTCAAACGCCAACCGCCACCAACCTGCCGAAAGCACAGATTGTGTTTGCCAATCTAACTGTGCTCTCGCCGCCCAAAGAGAAAGGAAGAACAAAGATGATCAATAGAGAAGCAAACACTTTGAATAAAAATGTACAAAAGACATAGGCCTCGAGACTAATTTCATTTAATCAACACATACATTGCCGGCTACATTGCATAATCAAAGAAGCAAATTAAGAACAATGGCGAAATTAAGTAGTTTGGCAAGCCGAGAAGGGCAACAAGTTAACGAAAAGAGAGTACATGAATCAAAGTGGCATGTAGCCGCCTAATGCAGTCATCCTATTGTGTCATCATCGGCCTAATTAAAACAACAAACATGGCACATGAAACGACTTGAGTGACAAACCAACTACAACCATAAACAAGATAAAGATGACAATATTTTTGCAATGACCTTGCAGCCAGTGAATGAGAGGATAGATTTCGTAACCTTGAGTCATCACCGAGTTCATGGGATGCCGATGCATTCCCATGAGAGGCATCAATTGGTAACAGCAAGGGTTCTTGAGGTACCCTTGCATTAAAATCTCTAAGAGTATCATCATAGTTGTTGTACTTCTGATAGATAGCCCCTTCTTCCCTAAGCACTTGTTTAGCACACTCATACCATGTAAAATAAATCATAGGTTTCTTTCCTTCAAAGACCACATAGCAAGGAGGTATTCTCTGAAACCAACCAAATATAGAACATGTAAAGTGGTCTGAATGACATGCCTCAGTCGACCATTCAGTTTGAATGATGGTGAACATCATCGGCTACTTGATAAAAAAAATTAGCTTCAGCTTAGTAGTTTGGTGGTTTTTTTCCTTGTTTAGTCATTGGTGGCTACCAAGAATTGTAAGAACCAAATAAAGAGGCAAATAAACAACAGTTGCACTCACTACCATACAGACCTTTTGATCAGTTGCACTCACTGCCATCAGCCATCACAAGAGGATGTTGTTGCTATGGAGTACAACTGAGCATAAGTGTAGAATAGAAGGATAGGCAAATAAAGAACAAAGCACAATAACAAAACCATCAAAACAAGAATAAGGTAGCCACCTCATGTTTGTTTTATGCATCATAGGCCTTTAAATCCCACATTTACCACCAGGGCATAAACAACACAAATAGACAACTAGTTATCAAATAAAAAGTAGCCAACTGAGGCTACAAATAGTGTTTGTTCCAATACCAAGTTCAGCCCAACAGCCAAGGGCTCAAATATTCCCAAATCCTTGCCTATTGTTAGCCACCCTCCTAGGCAAACTACACCATCAAGGTCAGGTGTCAAAAGAACAAGCAGACTACACAAAAGCTCCTATTGTCAAAAGAAGAGAGAGTGGGTGAGGGGAGTGGAGGAACTATACATCTCTACAGTCAACCCCCTCCTGGCCTTCTAGCCCTTCATGTGTAGTGGAACTACACATAGTAGTTTTTGGCCAGGAAGGTCCTAAGCCAAAGGGCCCTGTGGGCATCACTCATGTTCACAAAGCCCTTGCCTTGGGCCTTGTTGTCCAGGAGGAAGGTGTAGGCAACAATAAGTGCCTCCTCACTGAAGCCAGGCATCTCCATCACAGCAAGGTATAGATTGGCATCAACATGGGCAGGTCCAGTCTCCCTAAGAGCATTGGCCACATTGTTCACAACATCTGACATGTTAGTCAACAAGAGCATCTCCTCCTCAGAGAAGTTCCCTCTCTTCCTCTTTGGGCCAGCAGCTGAGAAGGTAGGAAGCAGTTCAGTGGCCTTGCTATCCCCTCCCTGTTCACTGGGAACTGTGGTGTGGGTCAAAGGAGGACCATCAGCCTTGGCACCAACACTGTCAGCCTGGTTCTGCCCTAAGGCTTCACCAGACCCAAGTACAAACTTGCCTGTAGCCATGGCATTAGCAAAGATAGCCTCTATCTCAGTGTAGAACCTAATAGGGCAGTTAAGAAACTCTGTACCTTTAGGATGGTCCTGTAGGGTTGGGCAATTGTAGTTTAAGAAAGGCAAATGTAGGTAGTCAAGGCAAAGACGAGATCAAATTGCTACCTTGCAGTGGCCAAGGTAGTGCTCTTGCTCAAGCATGATAGCATGAGCCTGGTCATCCCAAAGAGCACCACTAAGGTCCTTCAGCTTGCTCACCCTAGCCCATTTCTGCCTCCACTTCCTCAAGTGGTTGTACACTTGAGTTGGGCTAACAACCTCCCCACAGAACAGCTTGAGGGCTTTGGTCACAGAATTCATATCTTTGTCCTTGAAAACCTTGTCAGGCTTGCTACCATCACTAACAAGGGCAGCCATCCTCCTTAGCACAAAGCCAGAGGTGGTGTTGGTCCACCTCATTGCCCTCACAGACCCATTCCCAACCACAGGAGCAGCAACATCAACAGTGTTTGCTGCATCTGGAGCAGCACCAGCACCAGCTGCAACAGGGGCAGCAGCACTAGCACCAGCACCAGCTACAACAGGGGCAGAACCACCATTGATGAGCTGCTCCATCACTGAAGTACCAGCAACAAACCCACCCTCAAATGCACCAGAATCCATCCTAGGGCTAGCATGTAATGAAATCAACAACATAATTAGTCAAGAACAGACTGACAGCAATATTAACAGTTGCATAAATAAACAACAGACTGACAGATCATGAAGAATAGAATGATTCAAGAACAGACTGACAGTAAGATTAACAACAACAGAATGAATGAAGCATAAAATTGGTCTCAGCTTTGTCCACCAAATTATTAAATCATCATGACACACACATGAGTTCCATAGCAGGGTACAGAAGCTAAATTCAAGAACATATTACATCAAATAGTGTTTGTTCCCCTCCCTTCCCACATAGCATTGCAAATGGCATCCCTTATTTCAGCCATGTCAACAGATTCTTAGTCCAGATGGGCTGGGGGCAGGTTGGTTGGATCAGCAGAAGCAGTGAAACCTTCCTCATCAGGCACTACTTCGTCAATGCCAAAACCTAGGATTCAGTTGTGCAAAATAGCACAGGCAACTACAAACTTCACTTGTGTCCTATACTTGTGGAAGGGTTTGTTGTCCAAGATCCTAAACCTGCCCTTCAGTGCACCTATAGCCCTCTCCACAGTCACTCTAAGTGATGAGTGCCTAAGGTTGTAGAGCTCCCTTGCATTGGTGGGCCTGTTCCTTGGGCCATACTCAGACAAATGGTACCTAACCCCCCTGTAGGGAGGTAGGAAACCATTTTTGCATGTATACCCAGCATCTACCAAGAACATTTTACCTACACAAGACATCTACTGTGAGAGTGTGTGTTAAAAGGCCATGGAATATGTAATTAGTGTTGGTGTGCAATTACCTTCTGGCAAACTCAAGCCATCTTCCCTGGCTACAACATCTGCCAAAACAGTTGCATCATGGGAAGAGCCCTCCCAGCCAGCTAGGACATAAGTGAATTTCAGATCACAATTCACAGCTACCATCACATTTTGGGTGTGATCCTTTTTCCTACTCCTGAAAGCTTGTTGCATGCGCCTAGGAACCCTTGCTAGGAAATGAGTGCCATCTATAAAGCTAATGACATCCTAAAAAGCATAGGTCAGTCATTGCAACAGGTCTAATGTAACTAATGAACCCAGGGTATACAATTACCTTAAAATATGGATTCCATGTATGGCTTCCAAGAATCTTTGGGTGAATGGTAGTGCTAGTTGGCTTTATCATTTCATTCCTAAGCTCACCCACAGCATACAACACCTGATGGAAGTGCTTGTGGACAGATTGGATGGACCTCCTAAAGGACTGGTGGACAACCCTAAATCTTTGGTTGTGTCCTACAACATGTAAAAACATGGCAACCTGCTCTTCTACTAACACCCCCTCCCTATCAGTGACAAGACTCCTCTCTCTAAAAGTTCTCACTAACTTAAAAAAGCAGGTCTCTTCATCCTAATCATAGAAATACACTCTGAATCAGTGGAGTTGTATATCATTCTCAGTGTTCTCTGTGCATCTTTTGTTCATTTTCATCCCTAATCGTGGCCAATGCTATAGGATCGAGCGGTGGGGTTTTAGGTTTCGGGGTTTTCCTTTTCAACCTAGTGGATACAAAGGAAACCATAACAACAAATCAAGGCAATTTGCCTTCCTACACAACATGTCACGGCTCAAAGATGATCCATCTACAAGCATGTAAAAATGTAACATGATTTCAAATTAATGTACCACCTAGGCATCAACATGAATGTGATATGAATGCATATGAACAAAAGCACGGTCAAGATCTTGTATGTGATGCCTCCCATTGCTAAATTTGGACAACATCATCGACCAATGATGGAACAAAAACCAGAGCAATAGTAATCGAAATGATCAACATCCATAACGGATCAAGAACGACAAGGTACAAGTAACACTAACAAGCTCGCATCAAACAGATTATGAACAAAGAAGGTACAATACTAATCTCAAACAGATCAACAACCCTAACGAGATCACGATCCCAACAGATCAAGAACAAAGAAGGTACAAGTAACCCTAATAGGAGCATGAAACAGTTATAACAAGTATGAAACCCTAACAGATCATGAACAACAACGAACAAGAAACCCTAAGAACTTCAAGAAGCACCACAAAAAAGAAGATTGGGGGTCGATTTCACCTTGGCTCGGGGTCCAAACAACGGAGAGGAGGCAGATCTGAAAGTAAAGGATGCAGATCGGGAAGAAGACGGGCAGATCTGACGACGGAGAAGAAGAGGAACACCGCCGCCACGAGTCCTAGCAGAGGAGCGGAGCGGGGGACGCAGCGAAGAACCTCGGCGCCGGTGACCGAACCCACAACCAGTCGGAGGTCGCCGCCGCCGCCACGCACCACCACTCACCGCCGGTCTCTCACGAGGGAGGTGGAAGAGCAAGCACCGAGTGGAAGGAGAGAGTGGAGAGTGGGAATCCGTATATAAAGGCCGGCGAAATCGCCGCCATTTCGCTTTCGTCTTGTGGCACTGAGGCCAGGCGGGGCGGGCGAGGCGCTGGCAAGAAGTTTCCCCTTCCCGCCAGAGCTCGCGCGAGCCACCCCGCCGCCGCCCAAAATCGCCTGCGTGCGCCGCCACGAGTTCGGCTCCAAAGAAACGAGGGTTTTCCTCGTTTCCAGAGGGCCAGGCGGAGAGGGCGTTTTTCGCTCTGGGAAGCCAGGCTCGCTCGTGGGCCACGACCACAAACATGGCAAGTTGCAGCCCACGGGCGCAGCCGGGCCTCCGGGCCAGGGTCGCAAACGCGCCCTATGAAACTAGTTCAACTACTGTCCTTTCCTTCTCCTTTTCATACATATACGCTCTCCTTAGTCCAACTACTTTCCTCCTCCTTTTCATACATATACGCTCTCCCAATTTCAAGTTTTCGGCTAGTGGAGAAGTGATTTCATACTTGAACAAAGACGGATTAATTAAATTTACACATAGGCATGCTACATACTGAAAATTCCCAGTATATATATAGCTTAATTAAAACACGTCCAAGTAGAAAAATACAGTGAGATATATATTTAGGGAGATGGCGTGATGCATGATAAGTTGATCCATCGAGGGGTGCAAAACTGCAAATTCGTGTGTTAGGTGTACATCAACTTTCTTTTTGCGGCGTGGGCACGCTGTGTCCGGGCCCAATGACCAATAATAATGTTGCAGCGCAATCGACGTATACACCGTGTGTCTCTGTCACCGGATTCGCGATGTCACACACAGGCAGCATGTGTTCCATGCTCGGGCTGATCGGGCGGATATATATCACAAAAGCTTAGATGGGGACTGCTGTCCTATGCTTTGTTGATGAGAACGAATAGTCTCGGTCTCAGCTCAGATACATGAACTAGTCTTGCATAGTTGCCAAAATACAATCGGCCGGAGACATATCAGTGCACAACCATTAAACTACCAAGTTCGACTGAAAAATTATCCAAGCTAGCAACATTAGCTGTCTAAAGGAAAAGTCGAATGATGTGATTCATCTCAAATGGCAATAGATCCATCCCTTCACTGCTACAACTACAATAGTGCGCGCTCTGAGTTTCCCTGACGACGCTTCAGCTTAGTTTCCCCCTGCCATCCTTATGGCAAGAACCTGACAGATGCAAGAAGCCTTGCCTAGCTTCAAGCCAAATGATGATGTCCCGAAGCGATACCTTCTGAAGATGATTGTAATCTTGGCACAACTTTGGGGCATAGTGCCTGCAGAAAGGTCCGAGGGAAAAGGTTGACCAATATTTCTACTAGAAAAAATGGTATTTACAAATGTCAACTGGCATCACAAATGAGCCTGAGCAGACGTGTAACACTCACCTCATATGCAATCCAGGATGAGTGCTTAAAAAGAGTGAGCACCACCAGATGCATGCAGCTACTCTGTTGGAGTAGATGAGTGCAATGTGAAGGAGCTCTTGGTTCACAGCTGCTTGATGGCACATAGAGAACGAGAATGACCCAGTAGGAACATCTGAAGTTGTTCCAGTGAATAGAATAGTAGGTGTAGTAGTAGTTTAATGTTGACTACTCAAGTGCCAGAAACCTCCTTGAATCAGCCAAATCTTCATGCCAACACTGCTGCCATGCAATGTTTGATTAGAAAATTAGACGAACATTAGGAGACTTTTCACATTAGCTGCCTATATCATTTGTAACTGAATCTTGAAGATCAACAAAAGTGAAGCTCTTACTGTTGTCAGCACTTGAGCAGCACTAGGCAAGCTTGCACTTGTGCACTTGAGCAGGATAGCTTGTGGTCTAGCAGAAGAACAAGTTGTGCTCCTGTGACATGGAAAGCATAACAAGTAAAACCATAATTCACGGTAAAAATAGCTATGGTACCTAACTATCTGTAATGCTACCTAAGGTGATTGAGAATGGCGCTTGTAAATCTTCTTATTTATCTTTTCCATCAATGTTCACTGCATGAAGAAAGAAAAGAAGAAATTTGTGAAGGAAATTTCCATTACATTATAATAAGTGAAATAAAGTATAAGGAAACAAGTTATTATAGCATAATAATGAGAATTTAAATTACTCGTGCACTAGAGAATTACAGTCAGTTCAAAATATTACTTGCCAATTAACAGAATATCAGTTTATTATATGCAAATTCAAATCATGTCAGATATGTGCATCTCCTAATCTCCTTTATAATCTAAAATAGGGAGTCCAAAGGTAGAATTTCATTTTTCACCAGGATAGCCAAATTTACTAGAGGGAACAAATTACACACAATTACAAAATGCTGAAGTGATGCATGCTATTATCATGGACAGTTCAGAGCAGCACGGTAATTTACTAAGCAACAACATGACTTGACTGATATCTGCATCATTTGAGATTGTCAAGGGCCTGGAGATCGTGGGTAGGCGGCCCGCGGCTACGTAGATCGTAGCCGTCAGCCGTGTCTTCCGATCTGGAGGTTATACCCCTCACGATGATCGGGCTTGAGAGTCTTTGGGGAAGAGAGGGAGGTTTAGGATAACTGATCTTGCTTACTTTATCAAATGGCCCTCGATCCATACATATAGCCTCTCGGGCTGTTGAAAAGGAAACTAACTAATCCTTGATTCTAGGGAAAGATAACAATCAAATCTTCCTTCTTTCTATCCTAGCCACTGGATGATCCCTGCGCATCGCGCGTGCTGGCCTGGGCGTCGCGCTCAGCGCGCTCCGCGGCCCGCCTCACGTCGCGGTTGCGCCTGCGACGGTGGTAGCTGTGGCCCCACATGACAGAGATGGCCTGACACGAAAACATTTATAATTCAATTGTGTCTCAACATTTTGAACTGATTTAACATGTTTTCAGAAAACCAAACACTGCCCATTTCTGCCAGTACCTTCCTCATTACATCTTGTGGCAAAAATATCAATAAAGATTTGAGTGTTCACAACTTCATCAAAGTAAACATTTCAGAGTAATTCATAACAAAAAAAGAAGAAGGAACTAAAGCAAAATTTAGTATACTCGAGGTACTTACCAGATTCGTTTTTTCATATGAAGGTCCCACGAGCTCAACAAGCTGAACTTTGAGGTGTTTTTAGTTTAATACAGAACATCCATGTGCAAGGATGTAGGCAAGAGTCCAGAACATCAGGTGTGTTGGCAGCATGCTTAGGAAATAATATGCAACATGTAGTTGAAAACTTAATACTTGAGGACTTAGCAGACAAAGGTGCATGTACTTAACAATAATCATTTTTGGCTGTTGCAGTAGCAGAATATTGCCTTCATTACCACAACTTTTGCCTACATATGCGTTCCGTGGCCACATTGGGGTTCAACCTTCAGAGGATATACTCTACACAAGTGATGTAAATAATAAGTTACGAAGCCACTAAACACTTATGGTTATATCACAAGATACCCATATTTGAACATGTGCAGTTGATCAACATAGATGTTACTTTCTGATCTTTAGTTGGTTGATCAGGACAATACAATGCATTCCTAGTTAGCAATCTGCTACCAGGACACAATGCATATGTATCCTTGTTATTATTGCTGTAGATTTATAGAAGTATTGAAACAATGATTTTCTTTAAAACGGATGGAAGAACATTCGGTTTTTCCATAAGAAAAAAACTCAGTTCAACATCTTCAGTCAGTGCTCGCAAAACAAATATCTTCTCATGCTACGTCATTTCTAAAGCCTCAAATGTGGGCACACAACAATCTTAATTCTGAATAGCCAAAATATCACAAACAATTCCAACCTCACTATTTTTCCCCATGGGTAACATTAAAAATTAGCAAATATAGTATAATTACCTTTGACACAAGGATTTTCTAACAACAGGAATACACACTCAATCCCCTAAGGTGCAACAATGTGTTTCAGAAAGATCCAACAAGATTATACGATGTACAGCTCAAGGACTTGATGAACCCTTGTGAACTGCAAGTTAAAATAAGTAGGGTTCGTGTCAAGGAGCACTTGCATAACATAGACACATAGTATCTGTAAAAATGGCTTAACGTTCATGTGATTAGGAAAAAAAACAAAGAGCAATTACCTTGCACTACTATAATCTGATCTCAGAGTTGTTCTATTATATATAATAGTTAGGATGATCCAATGGACATGATCTACAAAACGTAGTGGCAGTATGATAGTATTTGAGGTTAGCACCATTCACTTGTTATGTAGTCAGAATAGAAATCCTGCAGATACTGAGAAAGTGAGAATACATATGAACATGAAGTTCATTAAACCCCAATAGTTACGCTAACTTGAAATACAACAAAGCAGACAGTAAATTATTGTGATTATACAACAAATCAGCTCAATATTGCGCAATGAAATTAGGAGATCAGAGTTCAGAAGTAACAAGTACTCTCGTAGTTAAAAAGAAAACATAAGGATGCAAAAGGCAAGTAGTCAAACAAGGTTCTACAATCTAAGAAGCACTATTCTTGTAAACTAGCAAAATCGAGAATAAACAAATAAACTAACAAGTACTTATATTCTGTAGCAGTGCCCCCAAGACAACTTGAAATTAGATGGAGCATATTTTGCAAGCTGCGAGGCATTCTAAAACAGCTAAACTCACACTTCAGTATTCTGTGAGTGAGAAAATTCTCTCTATTGATAGTTTTCTCAAGTACAATACAGATGTTTCGAACTATATGATGATTATAAACAAAAGGCATCCAAATAACAAAAGCAACAGGCAGTAGATTATCAAAATGTGGATCAAACTTGTAAATGTTGTATGGGACTGAAGGGTATTTTGCATATAGGATACTAACCATTTTCATGTACAGGGTGTTAGGCTCATCCTGAGATGTTGACATGTTGTTAATGCTTGACAACTCAGAATCATGTGTAGATACAGTGAGAATCCGGAGGTTAGAAGAATGTACAATTTGAGAAAGAGCCCTGCACAGTAGGTGAAAACAAGTGGGTTATTTTGAAGCAAACCATGATTGCAGTCAAATAAATAAAAGGAGAACGACTGACTTTTATGGGATTAACGAATGCAAGCAAAATTGGTGGGTAGGAAGTTCCACCTCTTTGTTACCTTGGCTAAGTCAGGCGTAGACAACTGGAATGATTCCAATCAACTTGCGGCACTGCCTTCTTAGCTCCTCGTTTTCGCTATACCGGACATCCAATTCTCGGAGTGGACTTGGTAGGTCATTCGCCTTGGGCAGCGATCGAATGGCTGGGCATCTTTTGATCACTAATTTTTGCAGTGAACTTGGGAGGCAGTCCTTGGGGAGAGACTGGATGGCTGGACAATCGTCTATAATCAACTCTTGTAGTGAACTTGGGAGGCAGTCCTTGGGCAGAGACCGGATGGCTGCACAATCGTATATGTTTAATCTCTTGAGGTTGTGTAGTCCATGAAGCCCTGCGGGGAGGCAGTCCTCAAATGTG
Organism: Miscanthus lutarioriparius; assembly: GCA_904845875.1. Taxonomy (NCBI): domain Eukaryota; kingdom Viridiplantae; phylum Streptophyta; class Magnoliopsida; order Poales; family Poaceae; genus Miscanthus; species Miscanthus lutarioriparius. Next base: position 11,166,825 of record CAJGYO010000012.1, read on the forward strand.
ATCTCCTCGAGAGAGGTGAGGAGCTGAAGGGCGTCCTCTTCCTCCTTTGTGAAGCGATCCACCTCTTTGCCCCTCCAAAATCTCAAATCGGTGAGCGAGGAAGAGAGCAAGGTACAGATGGGCGCAGCAAGGACGCCCGCGACGTCATCTGTCACAAGCTCCTGCACTTTGGAGGAAGAGGATGGGAACACTTGTTCATGGGGCAGCGGGGGCTCAGGACCAGCGAAGAAATTGGGGGTTCCGAGGACGGTTAATTTGGTGAGACGACCTTGGGCGAGTAGATGCCGCAGTCCCTCGTCTCTTAATTCCCCACATCCCGATATGGTTAAATTTGTGAGAGAGGCGAGGTTTGAGAGAGGCAACGGCGTGGCCGTGCCCACCGCGCCGAAAAGAGAGAGGTGTACCAGGGAGGGTGGGAAGGGGAAACACGAAGAAGAGGAGGATGACGAATAGGAGGAGAGGAACCTGGGGCAATCACTGATCTCCAACGATCGGAGGGAGCGCAAACCTTGGAGCCCTCTTCCTGTACTAGTTCGTCCTGCTTCTTTGTTGTACTTGTAGTCGGCTGGACCGGAGCATGAGCAGAGGCTCAGCTCTGGGCAGGCTTCAATCAACAACTTCTGTAGTTGGGAAGGCAAGAGCAGCAGCCCTTCTGCTGATGATGCGTCTATTTCCTCCTCTCCTCTTGTGCCTTCCTGCTGCTCGATTTCTACATCGTCGTCTACTTTATTATCTGAAGATACCAGCGCAGGTGTTTCTGTTGCCTGCTTCTCCACTGCAGCTAGCCATGTAATCTTCTTGCCCGACCACACATTCAGTTCAGAGAGGTTGGGGAAATAAGTCAGTAGCTGTGTCAACTCCTTCGCACTAGCATCCCACCGACTAATGGTTATGCATTCAACTGGAGATTGATATTCGGCATGCCTCTCACCTTCTACCAACGGAAAGACAATACTTGAACCTCCGTCTAACCAGAGGCTCTTTAGGGATGATAGCATTTGGAAGTGATGCAGTGGGAGAGGAGGGCATGTGTCCATCTTCAACTCTTTTACTTCATTTAGATTATCAAAGGCCAACATATTCCATAACTCACTAACCAGAGCACCCTTCATCTTAATTTTCAAGCAATATTCAGATTTGTAATTCTCTTTACAAACAAGTTTCTCAAGGTCTGAACCAACTCCTTTTATCCTAACCGAGCATGGGGCCCTAGTCCAAGGAACAGGAGGAAAAGACAACAATTTTGGACATTCTTCAATGTTGAGCTCCCGTAGTCTAGGAAACCAATTTATCTTTGCCTCTTTCTGTTGCTGACAGCAAGCATAATGTGAAAATGACAATTCCGTTAGTTCACGGCAATCCCTAATGACAAGCACCTCCAATTGAGCAAACAGATGACAAGGTGCCTTGACAATCCAGCTTCTTAAACTTGGTAGCATAACTAGTTCCAGACTCTTCAAATTTTGAAACTTATCATGGCAGATATTATTATTCGAAATTTCTTCACGCGGCTCATTAACTAGAGAGAACTCTCCTATAGGTGGAAATATATTCCAAGCTACACCATCTAGATGAAGCGATTCCAATTTTTTGACAGAGAGGTTCTCACCTAGCCATTGCGGGCATTTAGTACCTCCATGGCCTCTAATGCAAAGGCGTTTAAGAGCACTAGCTGGTATAAGAATCTCCAATACATTTTCTTCATGTATGGTATCTTTCTTAGGTCGATTGGCATCCCATTCTAGTGTTAGCTTGTGCAAATGTTTTATTTGTTTCAATCTTGCCTCATGCACATCCTCCATTGCTCGTATCCTTTCAAGACTACTAATGGAAAGTGAACCTCCAAGTTCTGACAATTGACCAAGCTGACTTAGTTCAAAACCCTTAGTCTCTCTTCCAACTTCAAACCACCTTAACTCTTGCAATAATTTTAGTTTTCCCACCTCAACTATGTTAGAGTGAAGTTGAAGCTTATCCTGTGGCACCAAAAAGTGACGCAACTTTGCAAGGTTGCTCATATGTCTTGTGAAAGTGAAACCACAGTGACCTTTGAATTCCTGCATATCTATGACCTCTAAATGATAAAGTCTAGTCAGAGCACTAAGATTAAAGTCTATGTCTTCTGTGCCATCAGTCGATTTGATCCTTAGGTAACGAAGATGAATATGCTTTGGAAGCTTGTTCAACATGTCCTTCATAGCATATGACGATGCTCCAAATAAATAAATAGCACGAAGGGCTCTAGCTTTCTCAAATAAATCACAAAAAGTCTTGGCAAAGCTTCCACTGTGTTCCCCAAACACCATCAAAGTACGGAGGTTTTCAACATTCAATCTTTTATCAAGTACACTCAAGTCATCTTTATAATACTTGAAAGTATTTATGTCCTCGACCTCCTTGTTATCTACAATGATAGACAAGTGACGTACATCTTGGCGAATCTGTATTGACTTAACATTGGAACTACATATGCTGAGACATTCAAATGACGAAATATTCACTGCCAAATTATGTAGTAGGTCATGGACAACATAATAAGGAGAACCATCCTTTCTTTCATTCTTTTTTAAAAACCCATGATTAACCAAGCCATTTAAATAGTTCAAGCCAACATCTTCAATTCTTCTGGTCAGGTCGCATGGTTGTACAATATCTAGTCCTATCCACAAGTGAACTAACTCTTTACTGTCAAATTCATAGTCTTCAGGAAACAAACCACAATAGTAAAAGCACTGTTGCAGATGGAAAGGAAGATAATCATAGCTAAGCTTTAATGCTGGCATAATGTCATCATCATTGGTTTGAAGTTCCCATTCTTTGCTTTCTAGAACTTTAGTCCAGTGTTCCAAAGTAAGTTGGCTTCTTAGTAATCTTCCAACAGTTTTTGCTGCAAGAGGAAACCCTTTCATTTTGCTCACTATATTTTCCCCAACCTCACGTAAGTCCGTGTGACCTTCCCATGGCTGCTGACCACCAAATATGCAAGCTTCAAAAAAATGCATGAAATCTTCACCCTCTAAGCGCTCCATTTCTATTGGACAGTGAACTGTCTTAATAACCATTTTTGCCACCTCATGAATCCGAGTGGTCACAATTACCATACTACCTTTTCCTCCCCCTCTTCTAAATGGAGCTAACAATTTTTTCCATTCATCCTCATGGCATGCCCACATATCATCTAGTACAAGCAAAAACCGCTTAGCTTTCAATCTTTGTTCGATTAGCTCTTCGGCACTGCTGTTTTCTTCTTCCTTATCAACTTCAGGAACTTTTTTCACGGCTTCTTGGGCCAACCTACCAGCATTAAAATTGAGGGAGACACATATCCAAATTGCGACCTCAAAAGGGTTGTTCTTCAGTTCTTCATATACGTGCTGTGTAAAAGTTGTCTTCCCAATTCCTCCAGGACCAACAATCGGAAGCACAACTAGTTCATTATCAGCAGAAGAGTTACCATGGGCAATGTCAAGTATTATTTTCTTTTGTTGCTCCCTCCCATATAATTGAGGTTCCGTAGTTTCTGGGGTGGTTATAGGCCGTTTCTTAGCAATGTCTTTTTCAGTGATACGGTTTGTACCCATGAATTCTAGGTTCAGAATGTTGGAGACCTTAGCACATATAGGCTTGAGATGCTCTATGATGTCCTTCATCTTTGTAGAGATGTTCACCCTGTTAAACTTCAGTTCTGGTCGTAGTGCAGTGTTTTTCCCCTTTTGTACCTTGGACGTCCAGCAGAGAAATCTCCTTTGATCCTCTGGCATGTTTGTTTTCTCCAACATGCCAGGGTGAGTATTATCGTCGCCGTCAGATGGAAAAGAGCAGCATGGAAAGCATTTACCAACGACTTGGGCAGCGCTGCGAGCAGTAGAATTGACTTTGAGCAGGCATCCACATCCACCGCCAACCTTCTTTTCGCACTGGTTGCTGGGTGCTGGTGGTGACGAGCTCGTCTCACGCTTGCGGCACAAGCAAACGCCCGAGAAGCATCGTTGCACCTTAGGAGGCAAGACAGCACCCAAGAATTGCCGTCCATTTCCTGTCATGTTATGTTCCTCGGACAAGTCAGAGCATGCACCAACAGATGGTAATATAAAAAAGCAGCACGGGAGGGAGAAGAGAAGACACTTACTGAAGCCACATGCTGGTGCAGCCTCCTGGCCATCATCCTGGTTGGTAGGAGATGGCGGTAAGGAGCTGACCGTCTGCCGGCCGCCACATGAGCAGACGCTAGCAGAGAGACATCCTTGTTTCGCGTTTTTATCTTGCTGAGCAGGATCACCGGCAACGATCACGTCACCAGCAGAGCCGCCGGAGCAGAGGTTGAGCTTAGCAGCGACAGCTCTCGCGGTGTGTCGAGCGTTGAGGGCGAGGCCGTGGACGCAACCCCCGGCGTGCGCATCGGCGGCATGGTAGGTGCCGTCGAGCTCGTCCTGGATGCGGAAGTACTCCAGCTCATCCAGCACGTCGTCGGCGTCGTACGCCAGCTGACGCAGCTTGCTCAGCAGCTCCTTGAGCGAAGGGCTGCGGATCTCCCTGCCCCGCGTGTTCTCGAGCATGGCCTGCGCGTACAGCAGCTCCACCTTGAGGGCGTCGACGTTGGGGCCGAGCCCTTCGCTGGCCGCCCACGCCTCCAGCAAGCCGCCCGTGACGGGGGCCAGCGCTTTGCCCACCGCCCAGCTCGCGGCGCTGACGGCGAGCTCCATGCTCGCGCGTACTACGTTACACTGGTTACAGCCAACTCAAACTTGGACGCTGCACGCACGCAGAAAGAGGAAATAAATCGCTTAGGAATAAGAAATGCCATCGTGACACCAAAGAAAAAAAAATACTGGGTAACTGGGGTCACCAGACCAGAGTATAGAAAATGGAAGTAGAGAAACATAAATAAGGACATGAGGAGACGTACTCACCCAAATCCAACCCAACCCAACCCAAGGGAAATGAGCAGAAGTTGATCGCCGGTGCTGTTATGCCAACACAAAATCCCTGTTTGCTGTTGTTGCCGCTGCCAAGAAGCAAATCCGGGAGCGGGAAGGGGAGAGCGAGCGCTGACGCAGCGGTGGAGAAATCGAGTGGTGCTGGTTGCAGGATCAGGGAAAAAAAGGAATAATCCATCCATCAGCGCAAGAGGAGGAAAAGAAGAAGGATCCTGAGGTTGCAGACACAGGCGTACCGTACTCACCCAAGGAAAGGGAAATGAGCACAGGAACTTGGTAACCGAAGTTGGCGCTGGCGCCTACCCAAAGGAACCCATGTCACTGGCGCCAACAGGGGAGCGAGGGCAAGAGCGAGCGCTGGCGCGGCGGTGGAGAACTCGAGATCTGGTGGAGTGGAGGCGAGGTGAGGTGAGGTGGCCGAGTAGCTGAGCAGACTCTTCGGCCAGCAAGCAAAGCAATGGTGGACTTGCTTGGACAGTGGGACTGCAAGGAGGGAAGAATGCATCCACTTCCACTGCTCGTAGTCCCACCACCCATGTGCTACAGTACATAGACGACGTGGAAGATGGTACTACCGATGATTAAAGCCCGGCCAGCAGGCCAATCTATCTATACGGAGTGGAGGCGAGGTGAGTGATGGAGGAGCACTGAGCCAGCTGAGGAGATTCCGGCCAAAGCGATGGTGATGGCGAACAGGGACAGTGGGACTGAGAGAGAGAGAGGAGTGAATTATCAAAGCCAATCTGGTGGTCCGCAGGCTCCAGTCCGCCAGTCGACCTGAATCAATCATCGCTCGGCACGTGTCCCGTTCGTTTCGTTGAAAAAACAAACCGAAATACTGTTTCAACTGATTTATTATGAGAGAAAAACACTGTTTTAGCTAAATAAATAAGTAAAAAGATGAATTATAAAAAGCGCGAACAGCCCTCCGAAGACAACCTTGAGGCTGAAGGTCTGGATCCGCTACCTGCCTAGCTGGCTGAAAACTTTTCCATGGGGCCTTGGCATGTGCGGTGCCGGTGATCAAAGACTGACTTGTGTGTTGTCAAAAAAAAAAAAAAGACTGACTTGTGTCGCGGGGGCGGGTAGTAGCATGGAGTACGTACGCATCACAGGTCCATAGGGCAGGGCATGGGACGGAGTGGGAACGCGTGGGACTCGACACAGCAGAGTCCAGTCAGTGATTAGTCGTCGCGTTTCTTCAGCACGCGGCGACGGTGAGCCAGGCTGCAGAGTATTGGAGCGAGCGGCTTCGTGCTCTGAAGTCTGAACCATTTCACTGCTCCGTTGATGCGTTGCGATTGCCCAGGTTTGCGGCTTCGTAGCCTCGTAACCTGGGATTAGTTTAGTTGGCGAAAATTTTTGAAAAATGGTACGGTAATATTTTCGTTGTTATTTGGTAATTAGTGTTTAATCATAGTTTAATTAGGCTTAAAAGATTTGTCTCATGAATTTCGTCTAAACTATGTAATTAGTTTTATTTTTTATTTATATTTAATACTTCGTGCATACGTCTAAAGATTTGATGTGACGGGAAATCTTGAAAAATTTTGCAAAATTTTGGGAACTAAACATGCACCTGGTTCAGGCTGCTGAAAATCAACGTTCTTCTTCGAGAATTACTAGTAAACCTTTTGCTAAAAAAAAGAATTACTAGTAAACCTTTTGTTTCGTCTTTTGTTCACAGAACAATTACTGGAGTCGACTAGTCAACCACGATGGAGCGCGGGACCTGGTGCCGTCGCTACGCGCCACTTCGGCGATTGGAACAGCGAGCGGGAACGGCCCAGGCCCAGGCCCAGGTCCAGTCAAGGATAGAGCTCGTTCCAGGTTCCAATCCGAGAGTTGGCACGGCGCTGAATGCGCTTCTCTCCCACGGGCGGCCAACGGTAGAGCAGGGCAGCTTCCCCTTCAATCTCCGAACAGCTGCCATGCCACACGACCACACCACCATGGACAGCCAAACTCCACCATGCCACAACTCGGAGGCGAGCGAGGCCAGGGCCTACGGCCCACATGAAAGCGCCAGGTTCTCGTGGTGCTAGGCTGCTCTCCTGCATCGCCGCGCCCAGCTACCAATTCCAGGAACAGAGTGCCAGTGTTACCATTGATTTTCTTTGGTGATGCTTGTCGACTGGGTCAGGTTGAGGAGGATGGTGGTTGTCCACAAATCACAACGGAGAGGCCACGGACGGCAAGGTTTTACAACAGATCCAGCTACGGTTATTACCATAGTTACCTCAAAAAAGCCATCCTGTATGTGACTATCCTTGCCATTCCTAGCCTGGACACGGAGCTGATGAGTTTAGTCCAGACTGCGGAAAAGGGCATGAGAAGTATCTATGCGTGACTCTCCAACGTTCATCCTGAGTCGATCGAACTCTCCATGAGATTCATAGTTGCATTACTTATAGCTTCTTTATTCGTAGACAAAGCGATTCGGAATTGTCTTTGCTTCTAAGGATAACTTGTATCCAAGCGCTTTAGATTATTAGCCTGGAGTTCGCCACCAGCAGTACAGCCAACCCTACCCTATCACGTTAACCCTATAAGCCTCTTATCCATTCCCGTTCGATCGTGGTGGGGGAGTAACTCAAAATAGAAAAAACTCACATTAGGTTTAGGGATAATCAGGCTCGAACTGATGACTTCCGCCACGTGAAGAAGTTATTCATGGGTTTCCTTGACAATCCGAAGAAGCTATTCAATGGTTTGTTTACACACGTGTTTATAGTTGTGATAAGATTTGTTTTATTATTATTACAACAATAAACTTTAAATTATTTTTTTGTAAAATGTTATAAGATACATAAACAAAATATGTTTGATCTAATCTAAAAATAAATGTGGGACATCATTTTATTATAGGTATAAAACTTCACATTGTGTGGTATGGAAACTAATGAAGAAATATTTAGGATCCCATTTTAGTCACATTTTTTGGTAAAATATGATGAGTTTAACAATATAGTGTTCATGCACGTGCATGCATACACGCACGTGGAGGAAAAAAATTACATTTGTTAGGGAAATAACAACTTTTACAATGATAAAAATAATTCGATGCAAGAACCATGCCAGTACAAGAGACATAAGGTCAAGAAATAGATACTCAGAATGTACACTGTAGTAGCTGAACTACTGCTACTTAATTGTGATCATTCTTATTAGTTTACATTGTCACTAAGCACTTGGAATTACATGTCATAAAAACAGGAGACCATGGAGTAGAATTGAAACTCCAAGAGGAGGATGACGGTGGAAATGAACGCATTATTTTATCATGTCTATGTAGCACCACCAATGACAAACATACAATGTGTTTCAAGCCCTCATCTTTTCATAGTACCAGTAGCAACCTTGATTGTAAGTGTGCTAAAAAAACTGACAATTGATTCCTATTTGCATGGTAATTGATCTTTCTTAATAATAAAAATGCAGAAGGGGACTATATGTGTTTTAATAGTAATAGAGAGAGCCAAACAGGCCAAACTGTTATGAACAAAAATAACTCAACCGTGTTGGAACTGAAGCATAATCGCCATGAAAAATTGAGACATGCTAAGATGATGCAGATGTGCTTTATGTTTTCCTCTACTGAAAAAAAAAACCAGGCATTCAGTTTTGGGGTTTAAGACAGTTGTTCAAGTATAGTAGTCTCAGACACGCGAGACACACATGTTAACACAGAATGCTAGTCCAATTTCAGCACATTGGAAATACAAAATGCTGTCCAATTACAGCAAATGGAAATTTTCATACAAAATTTAGATGGAAATAATTTTTCACATGAAATACAAGATGGTAGTCCAAGTAGCAGTTTCAGAGTCATGAGATAGAGACATGAAAAATAAACAAACTGCAGCGATTTCAATCCTGTACAGCTGTACTGGTAGCAGTGAGGCCTTGACACGAGCTGCAGAAACTGCAGTCCTGCACCTTCAATCAGGCAGCTGTTGCCGCTTCTAGCTACTGTTGCTCCCAACATCGGCGCGAAAGGGACCCACGCGCCGGGCTGCCTGATCTACAGCCTGGGGACAGCACTATCCTAGAGCAGCAGCGTGAGCCGGACTACTTCCAAGTGTCGGGAAAGGCCCAGTAGGATTATGCCTCCATTGATCAGTCCCTACATGCAACAAGGTACAACAAAAGAAAAATATTCAAACCAATGCCCACTGAAGCAAAACCACAAACACTTGGATCACGAGAGCATCAGTGACCTTCCATCTGTAGAGTACAATGTTGATCCACAGACACCCATCAATGCCCAATCACAATGCAGGTGCAGAGCAGCACAATGAAGATGTTGCTCCACATCTCAAGCCAACTAACCTGACAACAACAATCAACAAAACATGTAGGTCAGCCAATTGGCAACGCCGAGTTGGATCACAGCTACAAGAAAAGCAAGCCAATTAAGCCATGTTTTAGCAAAAAGCTGCAGCAAATTCAACTCACGAGGAGCCGGCCCATTCTGGGGATCAAAACTGCGGGGGAGAAGATCTAGCGGAGGGCCCCCTGTTTACTGCCACCTCTGCGATCTCACTGCAGCACCGGACTCATGTTCGTGCTGGTGCTCGTGCTCGTGCTCTTCAGTAGGCTCGCCATGGGCCCTGCTTGGGAGCTCCTCGCCCCGCACTACAGCTCCGTTCGCGTGACCTTAAACTCGGTTTGATCCGCTTCTTTTTTTCATCCGAAACGGTGTTTTTCTCTCACAAATTCCTCCAGAATTCCTCCAAATCATTCAAATTCCTCTAGAACCATACCATCCGCCAGACTCCTAGCTGTGCTCGCCCCTTCTCCCGTGGGGATCAGCAATGCCGTCGGGGCCGACTGGACCAACATCGGCAGCGCCGCAGCACAGAGATTGATGCTATGTACGTCGACTCATGTACATGGTCATTTATTTTGCATCAGATTTTATTCACGACGACATAAATACATAATGAGATAGAATAAGCTATTGTCAGATATTGAACATTGAACCAAACCGCATGATAATTCAGAACTACGATGTTGATCAACAATTCATTAAAAAGAACTATGATGCATACTATGATATATGATTGATGCAAATAAAATCAGAACTGTGATGTCTGAATTAATATGACACTTAACATTGACGAGGAGCTATGACATTGAACATATGTGGGAGAGGCATTGAACTACGATTCATTAAAAAAACATATGCCAATAAAATCAGAACCGTTATCACCTTGGTAGTGCATGTTACCAGATAGCGTATACCGTATAGTGTTGGAAACAATTCAGAAAAATCCAAGAGGGGTTCATTGTTGCTTGCTACAGTCTGAAAGGAGCACGATAGTATATATGCATGCAAAGGAAATAGGAATTCTATGCAATGCTACCCTCATATCGAGCATTGTATTTTCACCATGAGAATCTCTCAATGGAAGACTCTTTTGCACCAAGAATAGAATAGCATGCATTGTAATTTGGATCTATTGCTAGAATCTCATTTATTGCAAATTAATTACTGAATCTGTATATCAGGTAAGACAAGCATCACTGGAAATAATATATTTTATAAGTAGTGCAGTAGTAGCAACCTCGACAAATTTAACCTTCCCTTCAAGAATGTTGTTGTGGATGCTTGCTGGAATGTCCCTCAAAGATTAACTGAAGAAGTTAATCAATTAAGTAAGCACATGTCATAAAGCTGCAAAGTTTTTGAGGCCAAGAATTGGTTGAGATTTCCAAACCTATGCAACTGTGCTCTTCCAGAGTTCACCGGATTCATTTGCGCTGCTTTTGCTCAACTCTTCCACTCTATGCGCCAGGCAGTTGCCCAAAAATAAAGTACAAAACCATAACAATCGATGGTCAGATACAGAAGAATCAATTACCTGCAGAGGTGATTGACGACCATGGCGGGTGGGTGGGGGGCGACTAGCGTCCAACGAGGGTGGCAGCGTACAGCGCTGACCATCTCGCACGTCCTGCGCGCGCAAGGCAGAAGTCGGCCGATTTCAGTCCCACGTCCACCACGGTTTTTGGCCCGGCAGCCCGCGACCCGCGCTCGCAACTTTCCCACCCGCGCGGCACCGCAGAACTTTCCCGCCCCAGTTTCCCTCGCTCGTGCTCGTAGCTTTTTCGCACCCACGCTACTTTCCCACCCCGGCTTCCCGCGCTCGTGCTCGCAGCTTTTTTCGAGGGATTGAACACAAGACCTATGGATTGAACAGAAGACCTATGGTCTAAGATGTAATTCTCCTACCACTACACCACATAAATGTTTTATGATAGATATGAAACATTTTCATTATTAAACCATATCGAACCATTTAAGTTCGAGAAAAATATATCACACAATATCTCATAAGTACTATATGAATACTCAAAGGTAATCATGGAACATAAACTTATACTATATGAACATTCTCAAATATATCGTAGAACAACAAATGTATACTATACGAACATCATATGTATCTTATGAAAAATATAGGAAAATAAAAGAGTAAAACTACATAACAGGGAAACAAACAATAAAAAAAGGATAAGGCAAAGGGGAAAAAAGGTCATGTGATCGTGAAAATAAAATAAAAATACAAAAGAAGAATGAAATATAAGTAGAACGAAAAATAAAATATAATATGGGACAACACAAAAAAAGAACATAATAAAAAACACGTAGAACATCACATGGGTACCACTAGAATAACCTAAAATATATCATAAAACATCTCACGAGTACTACGTAAACACTTAAATATATATATATATATACTACATGAACATCACAACAAGTCAATGAGGAAACATAAATAAAAAAAACATGTAATAGAGAAAAATAAAAAAGAACATCACGTTGATATTTCTTGATCAATCTAAAATATATCACAAAACGTATCACAAGAATTATGCGAATACTCAAAGATATTCATAAAAAATCCCCTCATACTACCCGAACATCACAAAATATAGCATAGAACATTACATGTATACTACATAAACATCCCATATATCATGAAATATAAAAAAATAAAAAAATAAAATTAGTCAAGTATTTAATTAGAGTCAAATAACAAAGAACAAAAAATGCAAATAAAAACATGAATAACAAATGTTAAATATATAAAAAAATAAATGAATAACTTAAATAAGGAAAGGAAAAAATGATGAAAATGATATGTATATCCTAGAACATCACATGTATACTTACTGAACAACACAAATACATCATAGAACATCACAATCATACTACGTAAATATTACAAAATATGGATAGAACATTATATTTATACACATTGAACATCACATATATCATTAAATGTAAAAAATAAAAAAGTAAAAAATAAAATTAGTGAAGTAATTAATTTGAGTCAAATAACAAAGAAAAAAATGAAAATAAAAATATGAATAACAAATGCTAAATATATAGGAAATAATAAATAACTTTAATAAGGAAAGGAAAAAGAAAATTGATGTAATCACATGTATACTACGTGAGCATGACAGGTATCCCATCTAACATATGAAATAAAAAAACTTAAAAATAAAAAAGTAAGACATGAAAATGATTAAAATAAAAAACCATAGTAAAATGAAAATAGAAAATGAAAAAAATATAAATAAAACAGAAAAACACATGCAAATAAAAAATGAAATAAAGAAAATAATTAATTAGATTAAAAATGAATAAAATAAAAAATAGAAGATAAATAAAATGATAAGAAGAATAAAAGAGCACAGAAAAGAAAACAGAAAAAGAAAAAGAAAGGAAAAGGAAAAGGAATGAACGAAAGGAAAAAGAAACACAAAAAGCATAAAACAAATAAATAAACTTTAGCGAAACAATAAAATAAAGATTAGAAAAAATAAAGAAATAAAAATAAGAATAAAAACCCATAGAAAAAAAACATAATAATAAGAAAGCAAAAAAAGAAACATGTACATACCTGAAGGAATGTGCCCACATGGTCACATCGTTCGTGAACCACGCCGAACAAATGCGCACGCGAGCTGGGTGGGCTGTGGGCCGCGCTCGCACTGCTGAAAATCCCTCATGGGGTGAAATCTCGTATGGTCGCATAGTCAAGCGCCATGTGGGGGTTAGCATCACTTACTCTTGTTCGGTGGGATAGGAAGATTCCCGAGGCGGGCGGGTGGGTAAAATTTCAGTGGGTAAAAAAACGCCAAGGAGTCATGCTGTAACGACCTAGATGCCACCTAGAGGGAGGTGGCATTTCTAAAAATTCAACACCTTAAAATACGAAAACGATTAATGGAAACTCCAAATCAGAGTAATACAACCCCTCTTGAGTAAACCACAAAGTATATGAAAGATACAGAATAGGCCTAGGAGCCTAACACATGCAACACAAATGATCAAAACATATTACAACAAAACCAGCTTCAGGCGCTAATACCGGACAAGTTCGGTGAGAGCTACTAGGACATGTCCGGTTTGCACTTGGGGCGAAGATCAACACCCAACTTGCACCTCTTGATTCCAAATTTTAATCCAAGATGTAGGGGCCTTCAGGGGGTTATACAACATAGATAAACCTTCACACAAGCTAGCACAACCCATAGAGAACGAAGCAAAACAAATATCAAATAAGAAGAAATTGAGACACGGTATTTATTTTACTGAACTTCAGACTCCGTCGAGTCCTACTCTCCGTTGAGGTGGCTGCGACCAACCCAACAAAGGTCAGCTCTTGAGGACCCAACAAAGGTCACTCTAGCCGTGGTCTTTACCAACCGTCTTTCCTCCTTCCACTAGGTTGATCTGTTCCGTTGCAGCGGTGAGATAGAACGTTACAAACTTTTCAAGGCACACCATAGTTTCTTGGGTGCTCTTCAACGATGCCTAGTCGTCTAGGACCAAAGAGTATAAGAGTAACAAATGCAAACCGAGATCAACAATATGCACAAGTGCTCAAGAGGTGGCTTGCTCTTAAATTTGAATTTCTCTCAACCCACTAAATAGATTTAGCAATTGGGATCACACACTCACTAAGAGAGGGTTGGAGAGTGTTCTCAAGGCTCAAAAACGTGTCTAGCAACCAACAGAATCAATAGTCCCCAAAGGTGGAGGCTTAGGGGTATTTATAGCCCTTTGAAAAACTAGCTGTTTTTCTAGTCGTTTGTAGCGATCCATGATTTCCACGAAGGGAAATCCACAGATACAAACAATAATGCAATAGTCCCCAAAGATCATGCCATCACATTACTCAATCCTAGTCGTTATCACAGTGCATACATCGAATACCTGTCTTAGAGAGTAAAATAGTAAGGTTTACTCATTATTACATCGCCACTTGGCGGAATCACACAGAGCACATAGCATCAGAAGGCACGATCACGGGCGCAGACTCCAACTTCTTCGACCAACTTGAGAGAAGAACGAGACCTCTAGCCCTCCCAACAATCGCCTGCGTAGTCGTACTCAGGCTCCTCACCTGTTATACAATTATCAATATGATTTGTACTGGCCACTGGCTCCCACCCTATGCATTGCATTTGCTTTGTGGTAAGTGGAATGCAAGGGTAGTGCAAACACCTATATTTGGCTGCGGTCTTCCTATGCGAGTTGTCAATATTTTAATAATAATTCATCAAGTTTTAGCCCATCATTCCCACACATCCATCCATCCTAGCCCACACATCTCACCACACTCTCGCTCTCTAGGCGGCAAGGACGACTCCCTCTCATGCCTTGCCTCATCGGGTCTCGCTGCAACGCCAACAAATTCAGGGGGAAGAGAAGAAAGGACACCTCTCTCTAATCAGGTGAAGCGTATAACATAGGAATGTCCATAACCGTGGACACGGCTATACGTATAGATCGATCAACTCTGTAGAGCGTGTACACCTAGAACTACAAGATCACCATCATCGATGATGTACATCGTCTAGGCTAATGCCGGGCTACCCTCTAACCGGTATGATGCCACCTTACCACTCAGCCCTGGGGCACTCCAGATTCCACCGTGAAAAGTGCATCTAGCCCTTAGTGGGTTTTGGTTGATTGAATGACAACGTGATTAAAGGTCTAACCTGTTTGCTAAGTGTGGATAGGTAATAGGTTATCTCACAGGTATTTAATGAAAGCCAAAATGATGTGTTGTTGTATAAATAATCTAGTTCAAGCACAAGAGAACAATGCAAATAGAATTCATGCAAAGGCTTATTTTATTGTGGTATTTCCATGTACTGTGTGAAAGCAAGTTCGTAAGAATTAATTAATAAAACATGAGGGATTGCATATGGAATGGTCTCATATTTGAAGCTTGCTAAATTGAAATAAAAAAGATAACAATACATATGAATGGATGATTCAACACAAGATGTGACTTGATGGCTTGAGATGGTGAAGATAGCAAGGAAAGGCTTCGAGGTACTAAGCAAGGGTGAAGGGCAAGCGATGGCTTGGCGGCCGAAGAACCTAGCTAGGGTAAAGAAGGAAGTACTTGCATTTAGTTGAGGTACTAATCAAGCTACGATGGTCATATTGATGTGGAGGATCAAATCTATATTGGACAAAAGTGTTTAAAGTGACTTGATACATTTGGGATTATTCAAATTTGATGAATGGAATCAAGTCATGTGCTCAAGATGGCTATGCTCAAGTGAAAAAGATCAATATCAACATGTTGGCACCCTCACTTGATGAAGATTGGAATACACGGCTTCGGTTGAAAGAGATCAACTCAAAAGGTTTAATTTCATTATACTTTTAAAAATTGAGTTAATAGGAATGCCATACTATTAAGAGGGATGCATCATGTTGATAGATAATGTTTCATAAGTGCTCAAGCCAACCCATGTAAGTTTTGAGTATTTGAGAGACAAAAGAGCTAATCGATTTCTTCTTTGATGCAGCAATGTCTGGACGCGTCCGTATTCATACCAGACGATGTCCGTATTTGCCCAAAGAATGATAAAATTGTTGTTCTCGGGTTGGTTCGTCGGGAGTTCCGACGGTCGGGAGTTCCAAAGAATAGTTGGGAGTTCCAACGTCTCGCTTTTAACTGACTTGGAGAGTTCACTGTGGTGGTCATACCGGACGTGTCCGGTATTCATACCGAACGTGTCTGCGGTGTGAATGACCCGAGGCCAACGGCTAGTTTTCAAATGCCTTGAGGGTCGGGAGTTCCGACGTGAGTCAGGAGTTCCGACGGTCGAAAGTTCTGACATGCGTCGGGAGTTCCGACATCTCACATACTTAACTTCGCCACCATGATTTTCAAATGTGCTGAGGGTCGGGAGTTTCGACGGT
Source organism: Miscanthus lutarioriparius (assembly GCA_904845875.1). Taxonomy (NCBI): domain Eukaryota; kingdom Viridiplantae; phylum Streptophyta; class Magnoliopsida; order Poales; family Poaceae; genus Miscanthus; species Miscanthus lutarioriparius. The sequence goes on from CAJGYO010000012.1 coordinate 11,183,013, forward strand.
TGGAAGTTCTGACATTCGTCGGGAGTTCCAACACCTCACAATGTTACTGTAACTTAGTTACCGTTGGCGCAGTGTAAGTCATACCGGATGTGTCTGATATGCATACCGGACGTTATAAATACCCCCAAGCCTCCACCTTTTGAGACTACTGATTCTGCTGATATAGATACATGTTTTTGAGCCTTGCCAACTCTCCCAACCCTCTCTTAGTGAATGATTGATCAAATTTGCCAAATCCATTTGTGGGTTGAGTGAAATTCAAAAAGAAAGCAATTCAACCACTTGAGCACTTGTGCATATTGTCAATCTCATGATTTGCATTTGTTACTCTTGGACTCTTCAGTCCTAGACGGTTAGGCGTCGCTGGAGAGCACCCGAGAGATTGTGGTGTGCCTCGGAAAGTTTGTAACGGTCGATTCCGTCGCCTCGAAATCAACTAGTGGAAGGAGAAAAAGGAGTTGGAAAAGACTCTGGCTAGAGTGACCTTTGTGGTACCCTCTAGGACTGACCTGTAGCCCCCTCAACGGAGAGTAGGACTCGAACGAGTCCAAACTTGGTAAACCAAATATCATGTCTCAATTCGCATTTCATTTGATATTTGTGTTGCTCCAGCTATTGTGCAGGTTATCTGTGTTTCTTGTCATCTCTAGTAGGTTCCTGCAGTTTGGATTGAAGATAGAAATCAAAAGGAGCAAGTTCGGGCCTGATCTGCAGAAATCATGTATACCGGACACGTCCGGTATTCATACCGGACACGTCTGGTATTGACTACTGTGCTAGGGTGTTCTACAGAACACGTGCATACCGGACACGTCCGGTATTTCCTGCCTATGCTGAATTTATTCATTCTCTGTTCTAACTTTGTGTTGCAGGGTTATAGCTTCTAGATAAATTCTTTATACCTTGTATACTCTGTGGCTAACTCGTGAGGGGTGGTACTACTCTTTATTTAGAGTTTTCATTTTAGAAACTCCCTTTTCTAATTGTTTCCACATTTAAAGGTGTTAATTTTCAGAAACGCCTATTCACCCCCCCCCTCTAGGTGTCATCCTAGGTCCTTTCACACTGGCACGCTGAGACTGTGAGACGTAGCACCGAGCCACCAAGGTTACCACACTGTCTTAGGAGGGTGTGGGCCGCCAGCCCGTACCTTTCTACTCTATCCGCTTCCAACCTAATAGTAGTGGCATCGCCCTAGCTAGACGGCATGCCGTTTCCCACCCATCAGGAACGAGTGGTGTGCACGAATGGTCCTATGAGCCTGTTCTCTCAACATACCAGTCCTTAAGGGGGAACCAGATAGGATATCTTCTCAAAGGGGATAACCAACACCTCATGCCATAACAGCACCTCCATCCCGGGGATTTGTCCCACGAAGACACTCCTCCCCGGGATCTACTCATCTCACATGTACCCGCCACAGGTACCTCACACAGGGGATGCCTAGGTCACACCCCCCCCCCCAAGACCCATCCACAGACTCGTCGTGGGATCCTGCCCTGTTGACTCAACCCTCACCACACACCCAAGACTCAAGCCAAGATCTTCCCATGTTGTTTACCATAATCCCGGCACCAAGTGCCTTATCCATTCACACAATCTTTCACGTAGCATCACATCACAGATATAATGCGAGTAGAAGAAAGTAGCAAGTAGTAAGTGAGCGACTATCCTAACAGCGGGTGTGCAGGGGTTTGGTTGCATCAAGGTAGAGGCTTCACAAGCAAACTACCATGCATCCTATCACAGTTCAATTGCATTAAAGTAAAGCACTAGCCACTACATATAGCATGCCTAATAGGTTTCTATGAGGTTGGGTGGGATGTGGCACCTATTGACTGGTCGTCTCTGAGGTCCTCCGAGTAGTCGTAGTCCTCCTCCTCAGGCAGCTGCTCCTCCAGGGCTGAAAACGAGACATATAGTCACGATAAGCGAATCCTATAGATATTCACAAGGAACAACAGAAATCCAAAAGATCCAAATGCACTCAAACATAAGCCTATGACGCAGAGCTCATTTTTAGAAAAAAAAATTGGACACTTGATTCATATTTTTCTGAGGTCGGATGAATTTACTATGAATTTTCTAAGTTTAAATCATATTCTGAAAAAAAGGATTTTTAAATAGTAATGGACACGTGGCAGCCTCTGATTGGGCGGGCGACAATCGGTCCTGGACAGTGTGGGGCCCGGTCGTCGTTCGTGATGACCGTCAACAACTCGGCGTTGGATCAGGCTTGGCCCAGGCCCAGGCGGCGGCAGTTTAGGTCAGGTTGGGCCAGCCCGGCCCAACACGTGTCGGGCAGATAGACAGGCCACGTGGCGCTCTTGGGCTCCTAACAGGCCTTGGCCCACGGGGCTGGCTCACGGTGGACGTGCATGCGTGGGTCCATGGACCGCTCGCTCGGTCCAGGGTGAACTATGTCCACCTCTCCTTCCTCCTTCTCTGGGTTCACGGCGGCATAGGTGCACGCGAGGTCGGCAGGGGGGCACGGTGGCTCCTTTCTCCTTCCTAGTCGTGCTCTTGCCGTGGCGAACTCGCCTACCACGCCGCTATGGTAACTTATCAACTTATCGGACTAGCGAGAGGCATCTCTGGCATCATCAGAGTCACGACAAGTGCGACAAAAAGGGTAAAAGTGGGGTACTTGGGGGTCTGCGGTGGCAAAAACAATGATGCGGTGGAGTCGCGGCGGCAGGACGACGGCAGCAGTGCGACTCGGGGCTCGGTGAGGCTCGGTGGGGTCCTACAACTTCCTCGTGCTCGCCGAGGCAGCTAGGGTGCTAAGGCGAAGCCCTAGGGTCTCAAGCGAGGCCGCCATGACGGCAGCAGTGGGCTCGGCGGGCGGTGGACCATGGCGAGGCGGCCACGCTCAATTGAGCCCAAAGGTGGCTCCTTTCCTTCAATTGAAGTCATGGGCGAGGCGTAAAGCTCAACACCAGTGACCAAATGCCACGGCGGAATCCACACTGTGGCAAGGCGCACGACAGAACTTCGGCGGGCGGCCGGCTATGGTGGAAGGGGTCAAGGCAGGTGCTTTCCTCCCAACTAGCTATGCTATGGGGTTTATAGATTCACGGCGAAGCTCGACAGCCCATCCTCGCCGAGCGAGGCGACCGGAGTTGGCCGGAACGGCTTCGACACGGCGGAGCTAGGGCGCACAACGGTGGCGGCGGCGCAAGCTCGACCTATGGCTCCAGGGCATCTAAGTTAGCGCGGTTAGGGCTACGCATGGCCCATGGCAAGGCGAAGCTTACCGCGGTGAGGGTCCTACCTCAACCGCTCTGGATCCGTCGAAACGAGGCTCCACCGCAGGTTTTGGCAGCAACGAGCACAGCGCGTGCTGTTACGCCGGCGTGAGCGTTCCTGAGCCTAGGTAGTTCGGCGTCACTACGCTATGGCCGTTAGGCGTGTACATGAGTGCGCGGTGCTCAACGATGGCTAAAGGTGGCGCCTTTGGCCCTCCCAAGTGGGGAGAACACAGCGACGTCCATGGCGTGACCATGACGGCGAGGGCAGGGCAAGGCTGGGGACACTCACCGTGGTGGTGGGGAAGAAAGGCTAGCGGGGCAATGATGAGTCATGGCCGTGATGAGGTGAAGCAGTACCGGTAGAACCGCGACGGTGACGAAGGCGATCGGCATCGTCTCCGGCTTTGGAGGCCTCGGGCGGACTTTCCTTCCTTCTCCTTCCTTCCAATTCTCCTTTCTGTCTTAGTGTGGTTGCGATGGTGTGCCACGCATGGCGGCGGGGCGTGGGAGAGGGGCTAGGGCACCCGGGGCGCCCTTTTATAGCCGCGCGACGGCCATGGCGGGCGGCGGATGGCGGGGAAGGGCAAAGGGGGTACGTGTAGGGCGATTAGGGGCCTTGGGCTAGGGTTTGGGCACGGCGCGGGCTCGCGGTGCCTTGGCGCTCCCCAATTCGGATGCCGGTGGTCAAAAGGGGTCGCGGGGATGATGACACTATGCGGGGCCAGGCAGCAACATCAGCGACTCATGGCACTAGCTGGGGGAGGGCACGGACGCCACGGATCGCGGACGTGGCGCTAATCCGAGCGTGCGTGGCCAACGGCCATGGGGTAGACAGCAAGGATGGCGAGGCTCGGCTTAGGATTCCCTACCGACGGAGATGCTCTGCCTCCACGGTGGTAAAGCAGAGCAGGAGAGGGGGAGGAAAGGGATGAGAGGTGGGTCCTCCCGGGCCCGCCTATCAGCGAGGCTGTGAGGGGGAAGGCAAGGGCACGGGCGAACTGCTGCGCACGGAGCTGGGCTAGGTCGGCTGGGCCGCTCGGCTGAGCGCGGGCGCGAGCGAGCGGCTATGCTAGGTCGTGGCCTGCTACGCGCGCGGTGAGGCCGGTGGGGCGCGGGCGCGAGCTGGGCCGGCTGGGCTTCTTTCCCTTTTCTATTTCCTCCCTCTTTTCTAATTCCTTTTCTATTTTCTATTTACACCTTTGAGCACCTATGCATGTATACATGTGTTGCCAGGCACATATACATCCTTGTGGGGTCCACTAGGGGTCATCTAGGGTTCTAGGATTCAAGCCAAGGGTTGGCGACACACAAACATCAAGTTTATTTAATAAAGGTTGTCAAGTTTTAATTACATTACATGAAATCATAAAGAAGCAAATCACAAGTTATTAAGTGCATATGCTCACACAAGCTAAACTTAGGGTCTACTTGTGCAACTAGGGTGTTTTCCTAGCATGACACTCACCATACAAGGGTTTTTTCTAAAAAGTTTTTGAAAGTTGTGATTTTTGGGTCAAGGGATTTTCCAGGGTTGTTACACCGTTGGGCACTGGACGTGCATACTGGACATGTCCGATATGACTTGCACAACACAAGGTCAGTCGGTTAGCATGCGCTGTGAGGCGCTGGAACTTTCGACGCTTGTCGAAACTTCCGACGACCATCAGAACTTTCGACGAACCCAAACCTGAGAACACAAAGAAGGTCACCCCTGTGACCCTGGCCCTGTCCGGTGTGCATACCGGGCCACAGCAAACTTTGTTAAACCCTCAAGTCTCTCTCACTCATATCTCACATGGGTTGGTTTTGAGCACTTATGAATGATCATCTATCATATGTTGCATCCTTCTTAATAGTACGACATTCCTATTAACTCAATATTAAAATAAAAAACGAATATAAACCTCTTGAGTTGATCATTTTTCAAACCGATGCCATTTTCTTGAATCTTCATCAAGTAGAGAATGCCAACATGCCCATTTTGATCTTCGTTCTTGAGCATAGCCATCTTGAGCGTGTGACTTGATTCCATTCAATAGATGCGAATGACTCCAATGGTATCAAGTCACTTTAATCAAATATTCCAATAATGATTTGACCCATTTCATAATATAACTTCCTTCTGCTTGATCAATGAAAGACTAAATGTAAGTACTCTCTTCTTCACCATAGCCATGGTTCCTCGATGCCCAAGCCGCCACTTGCCCTTCACCTACACTTGGTCCTTCGAAGCCCTTTCCTTGCTATCTCCATCTTCTCAAGCAAATCCAAGTCACACCATGATTTGAATCACAACAATTTCCATTTGGTGAAAACCATATTTATTAATATTGATATCATAGCAAGCTTTCCAAATGAGACCAATCCACATGCAATATCTCATGTCTCATTATTAAATCATGATATGATTGCTTTTACAATAAACATAGAAGTCCCACAATATGTAAGCCTTTGCTTAAATTTCATTTGTATTGTTGTCTTGTGCTTGAACTAAATTTCTTATACAACAACACACCATTTTACCTTTGTATTTCAACTCAAGTGTATGTGAGACTTTCAGTTTCCTGTTTGACACTTAGCAAACATGTTAGACTTTTAATCGTGTTGTTATTCAATCATCCAACACCCACTAAAGGGCTAGATGCACTTACACATCCGCAATGTGAAACATGGATGTTTCATATTTTCCTGCCGTCCTTCCCTCGTGGGTCCACTTGTCAATTTAAGATGGGTACGAAGTTTTTCTGGTGACAATAGATTTCCAATTCATTCGTTCCTTAGCAGTAACAACAAGTTGAATGTGCGTTGGTCATCTTTTCGCGACGCCGCTTCATGCCCCTGCTCGCGGCGGCGCGACGATGTTGGGAGACGGGCCGATGGCACCAGGAGCCAGGCTAGCGCAGTGGCCGTGCGGCGCAGGCGGGATGTGGACCGGCATCGGAGGAGGTAGCCAGGTGCGGCGGCGTCGCGTCCGCACGGCCTAGGCGGGACGCACGCGTGAGGTCGGGCGACCCGGGGAGCGGCGGTTGAGCGAGGGGAGGGAGGGGCGGCGTAGATCGGGAGGGGTAGGAAACCGTAGAAAGGTGCGTGATTGATGACGATGGCGGGCGGATGTGGGTACGCGCGGGTGGGTAAAATTTCCGCGGGTGAAAAAAAGGCCAAGGAGTCATCCGCAACGTGAAACATGGATGTTTCATATGTTCCTGCCGTCCTTCCCTCGTGGGTCCACCTGTCAATTTAAGATGGGTACAAAGTTTTTCTGGTGACAATAGATTTTCAATTCATTCGCTCCTTTATAGTATAGATCTAGATTGACGATTTGATATGTACTTCTGGCAAATTTGTACAGACCACACATTCTTCTCTTTGGAGCAATGGCTGGGTGCTTTCTGAATTTTCTGGCACAGCTTATGAGGCACATAATTGTTCTACTGAATTAAATTATAAGAACACATAAACGCTCTAATCTCGTGAGCCTTTCATAAACGCGTGTGGGTTCAAAGAATGTAAGGCGACTGAAATTTGCTGGGGAATGAAGGTATTTTATCCTTCCCTTCATTTTTTTTTGAAAAATGTCAGAATAATTTACAAAAATTATCGTTAAAAACTTCAAGCAGGTGGGGAAAATTTTGTCAAAACTAACCCAGCGGTTTTCAAAGGTATGCAACATGTGAATTTGCTTTGGTTGATATATTCTGCCAGATGATTAATATGTAAAATGAACCGCCAGAAACTGCATCGCTCAAACATATTTTAAGACGGATAAATGGTTTCAGAATATTAGATATTTGTAGTTTCTTGCCTTCCTTTCGCCAAAGTGAGCAACATGGAACATGAATAGTATTTTTTCATACCAGAACAATTGCCAGAATATGTCCAGAATATCAGCGTGAAACTACTGAAGTACCCAAGTTCAACTTAGGATATATTTATCTCAAACAGCAGCCGATCGGTAGACACCTCCTTCCATAACTCTACACAAGTATGTACAGAACTTAGAACTGTCTCCAACATCCTGGAAGCTCCAACGTAGTTTCAGCCTGCCATCCAGCCAAGAACCTTCTGAAGCAATATCTTCTGAAGATGACTGCAGTCTTGGCAAGACTTCTGGGCCTGTTACAATTTTTACCAACAAAAAAGAACTTGATAAATATTTCTGCAGGGAAGAAAATTTGCAGTGTACTACTGGCATCACAAAAGAGGAGTTGAGCAAAGCACAACATTCACCTCATAAGCAACCAAGATAAGTGTTTACACGTGTCTGTATGAGCACCATCTAATACATGCAGCTTCTCCCATGAACTAGATGAGAGCAATTGAAGGAGCACTTGGTTGACAGCTGCTTAATATGTCACTGGCTGGACCTGCCAGTTAACAGGTAGATCATAGAAAGAGGACCCACTTTGGAGCATCTGAAGTTGCTCCCGGGGATGTGGTAGCTTCATGTTGGCTACTGCAGTGCTAGAAACATCCGTGAATAATAAATCACATTTGTGCCAAGTGGCAACATATCCTCTGCCGTTGCCATGCCAAGATTCCAAGGAGATGATCTAGGGAACTAAATATTTATTAGCAGACTTTTACATTAGCAGCCTTCAATATTTGTAACTGAATTTGGAAGATTGACAATAGAGAATCTCTTACTTTTGTTGGTTGTCGCTAGCAACAGTTCAAGAAAGCTTGCACTTGCGCAGTTTAGAAGCTTAGGGTTCATGATAACTTATCCAAAAATGAATTTGTGTCCCTGTGATATTGAAAACTTAACAACTCAAAACAATTATTCACGGTAAAAGTCAGAAAAAATATCATGCTATTAGCGTCAATGTTTACTGCATTGAGGAAGAAAATAACAAACTCACGAAGGAAATTCCCATGACACCATAAAAAGGGAACGCAAAAATATATGAAACAAGTACTATTATAGCTCAAATATGAAAATCAAAATGACATGTGCCATGGAAGACCAAAACAGTTCAAAATCGTACTTTAGCTGCAACCTAATTAATAGAGCAACAGGTCATTATGTGGAAATGCAAATCATGTCGAAGACCAGGGGGACAGTCAAGTATGTGGTGTGCATGGTGTCCACACATGAAACACATGCATCTAATTTATAATCAGGAAGCGGAAACTATTCAGCACCTCTTGATCGGATGTGTGTTCGCAAGGCAATTCTGGTTTACTCTCCTGCAAGGCGTGGGGCTTTCGTCTCTAGCACCGCAGCCTGCGGAGGACTAGCTGGTGGGCGAGAGTGGAGGGATCTCTTAGTGGTGATGTGCGTAAAAGATTAAACTCCCTCGTCATCCTTGGTGCCTGGACAATTTGGAGACATTGGAATGATTGTGTATTAATGGGATTGCCCCTTGCTTAGTCACAGCCTTGGTCCTTGTGAAGGACGAAGCTCAGTTATGGAAGTTGGCAGGAGCTAAGGGTATTTCTCTGCTCTCTGCTATAGGGTCGTGATTTCGAGGCTGTGTTGAGGTCGTCCAGTTCATGGTTAACAGGTGATTAATCTCTGTTAGAAGTCCTTGGGTGTGTGGGTGTGTGTTGGGTCTATGTATGACTCCTCTTCTCTTCTATTAATACAATGATACACAGTTCTCCTGCGTGTTCGAGAAAAAAAAATCTCTCAATTAATAGTTTCCAAATAAAAAAACAACTGGCAGCGGGCTAACAAAAATGTGGATCAAACTTATAAATATTTTTTATCGGACTATAGGGTGAGTATGCATATAGGATACTAACCAGTTTTATGTATAGGGAGTTAGGCACATCCTCAGATGTTCAAGCTTGACAACCCAGAACTATGTATAGATACAGAGAGATTCCAGTGGTTAGAAGAATTGCAATTTGAACAAGAGCCCTGCACAGTAGGTGAAAACAAGTGGGTTACTCCAAAGGAAACTGCAATTCTAGTCAAATCAAATAAGCAAAAGGAGAATGACATACTTTTATGGGTTTAATGCATAGTCACATAAAACGGGTTCACTACCTTCGATCCTCGACCAGGGTTTGTCGACCCTGACCCGGGTTCATTTTCGACCCAAAGTGTAAAAATCTCTCACGAGTAGCATACCACGTTCCGCGACCCTGCCTATTCGGAAACTTGGTGACTATGGTTTAATGAAAGAAAGGGAAATTATAAACAAAAGGCATCCAAATAACAAAAGCAACAGGCAGTAGATTAACAAAATGTTGACCAAACTTGTAAATATTGTATGGGACTAAAGGATATTTTGCATATTGGATACTAACCATTTTTATGTACAGGGTGTTAGACACATCCTGAGATGTTAATGCTTGACAACTCAGAATCATGTATAGATACAGTGAGAATCCGGAGGTTAGAAGAATGTACAATTTGAACAAGAGCCCTGCACAGTAGGTGAAAACAAGTGGGTTATTTGGAAGGAAACCATGATTGCAGTCAAATAAACGAATGGAGAATGAGTGACTTTTATGGGTTTAACGAAATCAAGGGATATTGGTGGGTAGGAAGTTCCACCTTTGTGTTACCTTGGGTTAGTCAGGCGTAGACAACTAGAATGGTTCCAACCAACTTGCGGCACTGCCTTCGTAGCTCCTCGCTTCGGCTATTCAGGACATCCAATACTCGCAAGGAACTTGGGAGGTCATTTGCCTTGGGCAGTGATTGATCTCTAATTTTTGCAGTGAACTTGGGAGGCAGTCCTTTGGCAAAGACTTGATGGCTGTACAGTTGTCTATCACCAACTCTTGCAGTGATCTTGGGAGGCCATCCTTGGGCAGAGACCGAATGGCTGGACAACTATTTATCACTAACTCTTGCAGTGAACTTGGGAGGCCATCCTTGGGCAGAGACCATATGGCTGCACAATTGGAGATGATTAATCTCTTGAGGTTGGGAAGTTCATGCAGCCTAGCAGGGAGGTACTGCAGCTTGTAGTGGCACTGTGGCAGTATGGTAGTATTTGAGGTTAGCACCATTCACTGCTATGTAATCAGATTAGGAATCCTGCAGATAATGAGAAAGTGAGAATACATACGGACATTAAGTTCAATCAAACCCCAATAGTTACGCTAACTTGGAATACAACAACACAAACAGTAAATATTGTGATGGTACAACAAATCAGCCCAGTATTGCGCAATGAAATTAGGACAGAAAAGTTCAGAATTAATAAGTACTGTTGTAGTTAACATAAGGATGCAAAAGGCAAGTAGTCAGACAAGGTTCTACAATCTAAGAAGTACTATTCTTGTAAACTGGCAAAACAAATAAATAAATCGAGAATGAACAAATAACTAACAAGTACTTATTTCTGTAGCAGTGCCCCCAAGACAACCAAGCTATTGATAGATAAGCCTAGTGCTCGGCACTTATATCTTACTTTTCCTGCAAGTTTACTTTTACATGAAGAATATGCTCAGCATCCACTTTAGTGGCTAGGATATGCTTGACCAAGTAGAAAAGTAGAAGATGCTCTCTGCCCCTTGCCCATAAAAGCAGGGGCAGTGCTATTGTACAAACAAGCTATTGCATTTCTAATTCCAACAAGCGGTCGAGGCCAATCTGCCCTCTGGCTTTCCCAGATCCGATCTGAATCTGAGATCCATCTCGTGGTTCCAAGGGCCAACAACTGGTATCAGAGCCGAGGTTCTTGAGAGTCCGGTGAGCAGCCATGTCCACCGCCAGCCAAATCATGAGAATGCGTGTCGCCGCCGCCGCCGCCGGTGCGGTGAGGAACCTCGGCGGCAGCAAAGCAGGCAGCGAAGCCGGGCGATCGCGCTGACGCCTTTTTTGCCGCAGAGGCAATGCAGTATGGGTCAAAACAGCTAAGACGGCTAGGCAGGCGGCGGCTGCGGCTCAAGCCGCGGCGGCCGTGGCTGCAGCGCTGCGCGTCGAGATGGAGCGGGAGCTGGTCGGGGGGTCGCGAAGCCCAGCAGGGCGTCGTCTTCAGTCGCCGTCACCAGAGCGACACCGTGGACGCCGCGGACGCTCGCCGGTGGTGTAGACCGTCTACCGCGACTCTAGAGCGGGGACGCCGTGGCCGATGCTCACGAGGACCAACTACCACGAGTGGAGCCTGATGATGAATGTCAAGATGCAGGCGCGGCAGATCTGGGACGTGGTCGAGTTCAGAGATGTCGAGTTCCACAACGATCGGCGGGCGCTGGAGGCATTGTGTGCCGCCGTGCCGCCAAAGATCGGCGCCTCCCTCACCAACAAGGCGACGATAAAGGAGGCCTGGGACTCCATCACCACCGCTCGCCTCAGCGATCACCGGATCCGTCGAGTGATGCTGCAGTGGCTTCGGCACGAGTGGGAAGGCCTCGCCTTTAACCCCGATGAGCAAGTCGAGGACTTTGCCTTTCGCCTTTCTAGCCTGAAGGAGCAGATGGCGCGCAACGGCGACACCGACATCACCGATGCTCTCACGGTGGAGAAGCTCCTGCGCTGCATCCCCAAGAAGTACTCCCAGATCGTGCTGGAGATCGAGACGCTTCTCGATTTCGAGGCACTCTCCATCGAGGAGGTCACTGGGAGGATCAAGGCGGTGCAAGATCGCGAGAAGGCGCCCCACACCGAGCTGAGCACTGCCGGAGGCAAGCTGCTCTACACCGCCGAGCAGTGGCGGGCCTTCGAGAAGAAGAAGGACGAGGCTTCCGGCTCTGGTCCGCCCTGATAGATAAGCCTAGTGTCGACACTTGTATCTTACTTTTCTGTAAAGTAGGAAAGTAGAAGATGCTCTCTGCAGATGCCCTCTGCCCCTTCCCATAAAAGCAGGGGCAGTGCTATTGTAAAGAACATCCACTGCATTTTATTTCCAACAAGCGACCAAGGCCAAGCTGCCCTCTGGCTTTCCAGATCCAATCTGGATCTGAGATACATTTTCGTGGTTCCTGGCCAACAACTGGTATCAGAGCCGAGGTTTTTGAGAATCCGGTGAGTAGCCATGTCTACCGCCAGCCAGATCTCGAGTCTTGGGCTTCTACGGCCGCCGCCGCCGGCGGTGCGAGAGAACTCCCGGTGCGGTGGCGGCGGCGAGGAGCCGACGACCACGCGACGCGCCTTGCTGCCGCAGAGGTAGCGGCTGCGACAGCAGTCGAGACGGCCAGGCAGGTGGCGACTACGGCTCAAGCCGCGGCGTCCGTGGCTGCAGCGCTGCCGTCGAGATGGAGCGGGAGCTGGTCGGAGGGTCGCGAAGACTAGCAGGGCGTCGTCCTCTCTCGCCGTCACCAGAGCGGCGTCGTGGATGCCGTGGCTGCTCACCGGTGGCGCGGCCGGTGGTGCAGACCGTCTACCGTGACTCCGGAGCGGGGACGCCGTGGCCGATGCTCATGAGGACCAACTACCACGAGTGGAGCCTATTGATGAAGGTGAAGATGCAGGCCCGACAGATCTGGGACACGGTCGAGTTCGGAGATGTCGAGTTCCACGACGATCGGCGGGCGCTGGAGGTGTTGTGCGCCGCTGTGCCGCCAGAGATCGGTGCCTCCCTCGCCAACAAGGCGACGACAAAGGAGGACTAGGACTCCATCGCCACCACGCGTCTCGGCGACCACCGCATCCACCGAGCGACGCTGCAGCGGCTTCGGATGGAGTGTGAAGCGCCTTTAACCCCGGTGAGCAAGTCGAGGACTTTGCCTTTCGCTTTTCTAGCTTGAAGAAGCAGATGGCGCGGAACGGCGACACCGACATCACCGACGCTCGCGCGGTGGAGAAGCTCCTGCGCTGCATCCCCAAGAAATACTCCCAGATCGTGCTGGCGATCGAAACGCTCCTCGACTTCAAGGCACTCTCCATCGAGGAGGTCACCGGGAGGATCAAGGCGGTGCAAGATCGCGAGGAGAAGGCCCACACCAAGCCGAGCACCGCCGGAGGCAAGCTGCTCTACACCGCCGAGCAGTGGCGGGCCTTCGACAAGAAGGATGATGCTTCTGGTTCTGGTCCGCCCAGGGAGCGTCGTCGCCGACCACGCAGCGGCAAGGAGGAGAAAGGACCTCGGGCGCAGGTTGGTGCTGATGGCGCCGCCGCCGAGCACAAGGCAACCCAGGATGATACCTGCCTCAACTGTGGCAGGATTGGCCACTAGGCCAAGAACTGCCGCCTTCCTCCACGCCGCGGCGGGGAAGCCCACGCTGCGCAAGCAGAAGGGCAGGATCATGCCCTGTTCTTGGTGCATGGGTGCGTTGAGCTGCGGCAAGAAACAGGGGAGGAGGAGAAAGATTCAAGCTTTCCCCTTCCCTCGTCGGCCGGTTCCGCCCTGCTCCATCTCGATGAGCCGCGCGCCCACGCCTTCCTCGGCACTGGCCCCGGCGATGACAAGATCGACGGCTGGTACCTCGACACCGGCGCCACCCACCATATGACTGGTCGGTGTGAGTTCTTCTCCAACTTGGACTCCAGCGTACGAGGCTCCGTCAAATTTGGCGACGCCTCCACCGTGGAGATCAAGGGCATCGGCTCCATCATCTTCACCGCCAAGACCGGCGAGCACCGGATGCTCACCGATGTCTACTACATTCCCGCGCTGAGGAACTCCATCAACTTGGGACAGCTGGATGAGAACGGCTCGTGCGTGGAGATCGAGCACGGGATACTGCGCATCTGGGATCGCCATCGCCGACTCCTCGCTAAGGTGAACAGAGGCACCAATCGCCTTTATGTTCTCCATATGCAGGTGGCGCAGCCTGTGTGTCTTGCAGCCCGCCGTGATGATGATGCTTGGCGGTGGCACGAGCGCTTCGGGTATCTCAACTTCGAGGCCCTGAAGCTGCTCGGCAACAAGGAGATGGTGCGGGGCATGCCGCGTGTCAACCATGTGGAGCAATTCTGCGACACCTGCGTCCTCACCAAGCAGCGGCAGCTCCCCTTCCCGCCAGGCGAACTTCTGAGCAAAGCAGAAGCTGGAGCTCGTGCACGCCGACCTCTGTGGACCAGTGACTCTGGCCACACCTGGAGGACGGCGCTACTTCCTCCTTGTCAACGACGTGTCCCGCTACATGTGGGCGGTCCTGCTCAACACCAAGGCGACAACAGCAGACGCCATCAAGTGCCTCCAAGCAGCTGCCGAGAAGGAATGCGGCCGCAAGCTCCGGGTGTTACGCACGGACAATGGCGGCGAGTTCACGGCGGCTAAGTTCGGGCGTACTACGCCAACGAGGGTGTTCAGCGCCATTACTCTGCGCCGTACACTCCGCAGCAGAACGGCGTCGTCAAGCGACGCAACCAGACAGTGGTCGCCACCGCCCATGCCCTTCTCAAGCTGCGGGGCATGCCGGCGATCTACTGGGGTGAGGTGGTGATGACCGCTGTGCACCTGCTGAACCGCTCGCCGACCAAGGCACTCGACGGTAAGACGCCGTATGAGGCCAGGCATGGGCGCAAGCCGGCGGTCAGTTATCTGCGCGTGTTCGGCTGCCTGGCATTCGTCAAGGAGCTCGGCCATGTCAGAAAGCTCGACGATTGCAGCTCACCGGGGGTCTTCATTGGCTATGCTGAAGGGGCTAAGGCCTATCGCGTGCTCGACCCAGCGACGCAGCGTGTGCGAGTGGCGTGCGACATGGTGTTTGACGAAGGTCGCGGCTGGGCATGGGACAAGATGGCTGAGGATGGATCGGCGGCAGCTCTGTACGACTTCACCGTCGAGTATGCGTGGGATGGAGTCGCGCCGACCACTGCACCAGCCTCGCCGACCACAACACCAGTTTCGTCGACCACTTCGCCAGCTCCGCCACGCTCGCCATCACCAAATCCGGGGGAGCTCGGCAACTCCTCGGCGGCGGTCGGAAGCTCATCGGCAGTGCTCGGCAGCTCATCGGCAATCTAGCCGACCACTCAGGCTTCGCAGCGGACCACATCGGCACCGCAGCGAACCACTCTAGCACCCACTCCGACCACCGGAGACTGGTCGGCGGCCGCAGGAACTTCACCAGCAGCCGATCCGACCACACCATCTTCGTCCCCGAGCGCGACATCTCCTGCCTCGACTACTGGTCGGTAGTCTGAGATTGAGTTCGTGACTCCACTGGAGGACGATGAAGACCGCCCGAACGCCTACTACGACGATGAGCCTCTGTGGTACCGCATGATGGCGAACATCCTCGGCGACCAGTCTGCCTCAGGCCAGGCAGAGTGGCTCTTCGCCCAGCTTCATCTGACGCACGTCGGTGAGCCGACCACTTATGCTGAAGCGCAGGGTGATCCGGCGTGGCGGGCAGCGATGGAGCAGGACCTCAAGTCCGTCGAGCAGAACCGCACCTGGGAGTTGGTGCCACTGCCCGGCGGCCACCGCCCCATCACCCTCAAATGGGTGTTCAAGCTCAAGAAGGATGAGCACGGTGCGGTGATCAAGCACAAGGCGCGGCTGGTGGCGCGCGGCTTCGTCCAGCAAGAGGGGATGGACTATGACGACACCTTCGCCCCTGCGGCGCGCATGGAGTCAGCCCGTGTCCTCCTCGCGCTGGCGGCTCAGGAGGGGTGGCGGGTGCACCACATGGACGTCAAGTCCGCCTTCCTCAAGGAGGAGGTGTATGTGGGCTTCGCCGTCGCCGGAGAAGAAGGCAAGGTGTACCGCCTGCACAAGGCCCTCTATGGCCTACAGCAAGCTCCACGAGCCTGGAACGCAAAGCTCGACGCCACACTCAAGAAGATGGGCTTCCAGCAGAGTGCGCATGAGGCGGCGGTGTACCGGTGGGGCAGCGGGCGCTCTGTCCTGCTCGTCGGCATCTACGTCGACGACCTCATCATCACCGACGCTGAAGGAGATAGAGTGGAGGCGTTCAAGGCGTAGATGAAGGAGTTTGACATGAGCGACCTCGGCCTCCTCTGCTTCTACCTCGGCGTCGAAGTGCGCCAAGACGCCAGCAGCATCGCCCTCCGCCAAACCCACTACGCCAAGTGCATCCTCAAGCTCGGCGGCATGACGGGCTGCAATCCAGCCCACACCCCGATGGAGGAGCGGCTCAAGCTCAGTCGGGACAGCACGGCGGAGGAGGTCGACCCCACACACTACCGGCGGCTGATCGAGAGCTTGCGCTACCTGGTCCATACCCAGCCGGACCTCGCGTTCGCCATCGGGTACGTGAGCCGGTTCATGGAGCGGCCAACGATGGAGCATCTGCAGGCCGTCAAGTGCATCCTTCGCTACGTGGCGGGCACCCTCGACTATGGCCTTCACTACTGGCGGGGCCCCAAACAAATGGCAGGCAAATCGGCTCATCGCAGCAACTCGAGCACTATGGTTGTCAAGGATCTTGGCGAGCTCCTTGGCAGGAATGTGGATGTGGTTGAGCTAAAGGTGGACAGCAAGTCTGCTCTAGCTCTGGCCAAGAATCATGTCTTCCATGAAAGAAGCAAGCACATTCGCATCAAGTACCACTTCATCAGGGATTGTTTGGAGGATGGGAGCATCAAGGCCAGCCACATTGCCACCACTGATCAGCTGGCTGATATCCTCACCAAGTCGCTGGGAAAGTCCAAGTTCCAAGAGATGAGGGAAAGGATTGGGCTCTGACGAGATCACTTCAATGCTCGGCACAAGGCTTAGGGGAGAATGATAGATAAGCCTAGTGCTCGGACTTGTATCTTACTTTTTCTCGCAAGTTTAATTTTGCATTAGGAATATGCTCAAAGATCTACTTTAGTGGCTAGGATATGCTTGAGCAAGTGGAAAAAGTAGAAGATGCTCTACGCCCTTGCCCATAAAAAAGCGGGGCAATGCTATTGTACAAACAAGCCATTGCATTTCTAATTCCAACAAGCGGCCAAGGCCAAGCTGCCCTCACTGCTTTCCCAGATCCGATCTAAATCTGAGATCCATCTCGTGGTTCCAAGGGCCAACAGCTGTGAGGCATTCTAAAATAGCTAAACTCACACTTCAATATTCTGTGAGTGAGAAAATTCTCTCATTAATAGTTTTCTCAACTATAATACAGATGGTTTCGAGCTACATGACGATTATAAACAAAAGGCATGCAAATAATAAAAGCAACAGGCAGAAGATTAACAAAACGTGGATCAAACTTGTAAATATTGTATTGAACTAAAGGTATTTTGCATATAGGATACTAACAATTTTTATGTACAGGTGTTAGGCACATCCTGAGATGTTAATGCTTGACACTCAGAATCATGTGTAGATACAGTGAGAATCCGGAGGTTAGAAGAATGTACAATTTGAGAAAGAGCCCTGCAAAGTAGGTGAAAACAAGTGGGTTATTTGGAAGGAAATCATGATTGCAGTCAAATAAATAAAAGGAGAACGACTGACTTTTATGGGATTAACGAATGCAAGCAAAATTGGTGGGTAGGAAGTTCCACCTCTTTGTTACCTTGGCTGAGTCAGGCGTAGACAACTGGAATGATTCCAATCAACTTGCGGCACTGCCTTCTTAGCTCCTTGTTTTCGCTATCCCGGACATCCTCGGAGTGAACTTGGTAGTTCATTCGCCTTGGGCAGCGATCGAATGGCTGGGCAGCTATTGATCTTTAATTTTTGCAGTGAACTTGGGAGGCCATCCTTGGGCAGCGATCGGATGGCTTGACATCTATATATGTTTAATCTCTTGAGGTTGGGGAGTCCATGAAGCCCAGCAGGGAGGCACTGCAGCTTGTCAGAGAACCAAAATGTGATCTCGAGAGAGGTGAGGAGCTGAAGGGCGTCCTCTTGCTCCTTTGTGAAGCGATCCACCTCTTCGTCCCAACAAAATCTCAAATCGGTGAGCGAGGGAGAGAGCAAGGTACAGATGATGGCGGCAAGGAGGCGCCCATGATGTCATCCGTCTCAAGCACTTGCAGTTTGGAGGAAGAGGATGGGAACTCATTCATGGGGCAGCGGGGGCTCAGGACCAGCGAAGAAATAGGGGGTTCTGTTGACGGCTAATTTGGTGAGACGACCATGGGCGAGGAGATGCCGTAGTCCCTCGACTCCACATCTCCATATGGTTAAATCTGTGAGAGAGGCGAGGTTTGAGAGAGGCAACGGCGTGCCCACCGCGCCTTGAAGAGAGAGGTGTTCCAGGGAGGGTGGGAAGGGGAAACACGAAGAAGAGGAGGATGACGAATAGGAAGAGAGGAACCTGGGGCAATCACTGATCTCCAACGATCGGAGGGAGCGCAAACCTTGGAGCCCTCTTTGGAAATGATGAAGTGGGAGAGGAGGGCATCTATGCATCTCCAACTGAATCATTTGTAACTGAATCTTGAAGATCGACAAAAGTGAAGCTCTTACTGTTGTCAGCACTTGAGCAGCACTAGGCAAGCTTGCACTTGTGCACTTGAGCAGGATAGCTTGTGGTCTAGCAGAAGAACAAGTTGTGCTCCTGTGACATGGAAAGCATAACAAGTAAAAACATAATTCACGGTTAAAGAAAACATAACTATGGTACCTAACTATCTGTAATGCTACCTAAGGTGATTGAGAATGGCGCTTGTAAATCTTCTTATTTATCTTTTCCATCAATGTTCACTGCATGAAGAAAGAAAAGAAGAAATTTGTGAAGGAAATTTCCATTACATTATAATAAGTGAAATAAAGTATAAGGAAACAAGTTATTATAGCATAATAATGAGAATTTAAATTACTTGTGCACTAGAGAATTACAGTCAGTTCAAAATATTACTTGCCAATTAACAGAGTATCAGTTTATTATATGCAAATTCAAATCATGTCAGATATGTGCATCTCCTAATCTCCTTTATAGTCTAAAATAGAGAGTCCAAAGGTAGAATTTCATTTTTCACCAGGATAGCCAAATTTACTAGAGGGAACAAATTACACACAATTACAAAATACTGAAGTGATGCATGCTATTATCATGGACAGTTCAGAGCAGCACGGTAATTTACTAAGCAACAACATGACTTGACTGATATCTGCATCATTTGAGATGGCCTGACACGAAAACATTTATAATTCAATTGTGTCTCAACATTTTGAACTGATTTAACATGTTTTCAGAATACCAAACACTGCCCATTTCTGCCAGTACCTTCCTCATTACATCTTGTGGCAAAAATATCAATAAAGATTTAAGTGTTCACCACTTCATCAAAGTAAACATTTCAGAGTAATTCATAACAAAAAAAAGAAGGAACTAAAGCAAAATTTAGTATACTCGAGGTACTTACCAGATTCGTTTTTTCATATGAAGGTCCCACGAGCTCAACAAGCTGAACTTTGAGGTGTTTTTAGTTTAATACAGAACATCCATGTGCAAGGATGTAGGCAAGAGTCCAGAACATCAGGTCTGTTGGCAGCATGCTTAGGAAATAATATGCAACCTGTAGTTGAAAACTTAATACTTGAGGACTTAGCAGACAAAGGTGCATGTACTTAACAATAATCATTTTTGGCTGTTGCAGTTGCAGAATATTGCCTTCATTACCACAACTTTTGCCTACATATGTGTTCCGTGGCCACATTGGGGTTCAACCTTCAGAGGATATACTCTACACAAGTGATGTAAATAATAAGTTACGAAGCCACTAAACACTTATGGTTATATCACAAGATACCCATATTTGAACATGTGCAGTTGATCAACATAGATGTTACTTTCTGATCTTTAGTTGGCTGATCAGGACAATACAATGCATTCCTAGTTAGCAATCTGCTACCAGGACACAATGCATATGTATCCTTGTTATTATTGCTGTTGATTTATAGAAGTATTGAAACAATGATTTTCTTTAAAACGGATGGAAGAACATTCGGTTTTTCCATAAGAAAAAAACTCAGCTCAACATCTTCAGTCAGTGCTCGCAAAACAAATATCTTCTCATGCTACGTCATTTCTAAAGCCTCAAACGTGGGCACACAACAATCTTAATTCTGAATAGCCAAAATATCACAAACAATTCCAACCTCACTATTTTTTTCCCATGGGTAACATTAAAAACTAGCAAATATAGTATAATTACCTTTGACACAAGGATTTTCTAACAACAGGAATACACACTCAATCCCCTAAGGTGCAACAGTGTGTTTCAGAAAGATCCAACAAGATTATACGATGTACAGCTCAAGGACTTGATGAACCCTTGTGAACTGCAGGTTAAAATAAGTAGGGTTCGTGTCAAGGAGCACTTGCATAACATCGACACATAGTATCTGTAAAAATGGCTTAACGTCCATGTGATTAGGAAAAAAACAAAGAGCAATTACCTTGCACTACTATAATCTGATCTCAGAGTTGTTCTATTATATATAATAGTTAGGATGATCCAATGGAGATGATCTACAAAACGTAGTGGCAGTATGATAGTATTTGAGGTTAGCACCATTCACTTGTTATGTAGTCAGAACAGAAATCCTGCAGATACTGAGAAAGTGAGAATACATACGAACATGAAGTTCATTAAACCCCAATAGTTACGCTAACTTGAAATACAACAAAGCAGACAGTAAATTATTGTGATTATACAACAAATCAGCTCAATATTGCGCAATGAAATTAGGACATCAGAGTTCAGAAGTAACAAGTACTCTCGTAGTTAAAAAGAAAACATAAGGATGCAAAAGGCAAGTAGTCAAACAAGGTTCTACAATCTAAGAAGCACTATTCTTGTAAACTAGCAAAATCGAGAATAAACAAATAAACTAACAAGTACTTATTTCTGTAGCAGTGCCCCCAAGACAACTTGAAATTAGATGGAGCATATTTTGCAAGCTGCGAGGCATTCTAAAACAGCTAAACTCACACTTCAGTATTCTGTGAGTGAGAAAATTCTCTCTATTGATAGTTTTCTCAAGTACAATACAGATGTTTCGAACTATATGATGATTATAAACAAAAGGCATCCAAATAACAAAAGCAACAGGCAGTAGATTATCAAAATGTGGATCAAACTTGTAAATGTTGTATGGGACTGAAGGGTATTTTGCATATAGGATACTAACCATTTTCATGTACAGGGTGTTAGGCTCATCCTGAGATGTTGACATGTTGTTAATGCTTGACAACTCAGAATCGTGTGTAGATACAGTGAGAATCCGGAGGTTAGAAGAATGTACAATTTGAGAAAGAGCCCTGCACAGTAGGTGAAAACAAGTGGGTTATTTTGAAGGAAACCATGATTGCAGTCAAATAAATAAAAGGAGAACGACTGACTTTTATGGGATTAACGAATGCAAGCAAAATTGGTGGGTAGGAAGCTCCACCTCTTTGTTACCTTGGCTGAGTCAGGCGTAGACAACTGGAATGATTCCAATCAACTTGCGGCACTGCCTTCTTAGCTCCTCGTTTCTGCTATACCGGACATCCAATTCTCGGAGTGGACTTGGTAGGTCATTCGCCTTGGGCAGCGATCGAATGGCTGGGCATCCTCTGATCACTAATTTTTGCAGTGAACTTGGGAGGCAGTCCTTGGGGAGAGATTGGATGGCTGGACAATCGCTTATATTCAACTCTTGTAGTGAACTTGGGAGGCAGTCCTTGGGGAGAGACTGGATGGCTTGACAATCGCTTATATTCAACTCTTGTAGTGAACTTGGGAGGCAGTCCTTGGGCAGAGACCGGATGGCTGGACATCCGTCTATCGCCAACTTTTGCAGTGAAATTGGGAGGCCATCCTTGGGCAGCAACCGGATGGCTATACAATTGTATATGTTTAATCTCTTGAGGTTGCGTAGTCCTTGAAGCCCTGCAGGGCCCTGCAGCTTGTCGCACCCCTGAAATGTGATCTCCTCGAGAGATGTGAGGAGCCGAAGGGCGTCCTCTTGCACCTTTGTGAAGCGATCCACCTTTTCGTCCCCCCAAAATCTCAAATCGGTGAGCGAGGAAGAGAGCAAGGTACAGATGGGCGCAGCAAGGACGCCCGCGACGTCATCTGTCTCAAGCTCCTGCAGTTTGGAGGAAGAGGATGGGAACTCTTGTTCATGGGGCAGCGGGGGCTCGGGACCAGCGAAGAAATTGGGTGTTTCGCTGACCTCTAATTTGGTGAGACGATCTTGCGCGAGGAGATGCCGCAGTCCCTCGACTCTTAAATCCCCACATTCCCATATGGTTAAATTTGTGAGAGAGGCGAGGTTTGAGAGAGGGCAAGGCGTCGCCCGTGCCCACCGCGCCTTTAAGATAGAGGTGTTCCAGGGAGGGTGGGAAGGGAAACACGAAGAAGAGGAGGATGACGAATAGGAGGAGAGGAACCTGGGGCAATCACTGATCCTCAACGATCGGAGGGAGCGCAAACCTTGGAGCCCTCTTCCTGTACTAGTTCGTCCTGCTTCTTTGTTGTACTGTAGTCGGCTGGACGGAGCATGAGCAGAGGCTCAGCTCTGGGCAGCGGGATATGGACAACATCTGTAGTTGGGAAGGCAAGAGCAGCAGCCCTTCTGCTGATGATGCGTCTATTTCCTCCTCTCCTCTTGTGCCTTCCTGTGCTCGATTTCTACATCGTCGTCTACTTTATTATCTGAAGATACCAGCGCAGGTGTTTCTGTTGCCTGCTTCTCCACTACAGCTAGCCCAGTAATCTTCTTACATGACTGCATGTTCAGTTCAGAGAGCTTGGGGAAATAAGTCAGTAGCTGTGTCAATTCTTTCGCACTAGCATCCCACCCATCAATGGCTATGTGTTCAACTGGAGATTGATATTCGGCATGCCTCTCACCTTCTACCAACGGAAAGACAATACTTGAAGCTCCGTATAACCTGAGGCTCTTTAGGGATGATAGCATTTGGATGTGATGCAGTGGGAGAGGAGGGCATGTGTCCATCTTCAAGTCTTTTACTTCATTTAGATTATCAAAGGCCAACATATTCCATAACTCACTAACCAGAGCACCCTTCATCTTAATTTTCAAGCGATATTCAGATTTGTAATTCTCTTTACAAACAAGTTCCTCAAGGCCTGAACCAACTCCTTCTATCTCAGCTGAGCACGGAGCCCTAGTCCAAGGAACAGGAGGAAAAGACAACAATTTTGGACATTTTTTTATTTTGAGCTCCCGTAGTCTAGGAAACCAATTTATCTTTGCCTCTTTCTGTTGCTGACAGCAAGCATAATGTGAAAATGACAATTCCGTTAGTTCACGGCAATCCCTAATGACAAGCACCTCCAATTGAGCAAACAGATGACAAGGTGCCTTGACAATCCAGCTTCTTAAACTTGGTAGCATAACTAGTTCCAGACTCTTCAAATTTTGAAACTTATCATGGCAGATATTATTATTCGAAATTTCTTCACGCGGCTCATTAACTAGAGAGAACTCTCCTATAGGTGGAAATATATTCCAAGCTACACCATCTAGATGAAGCGATTCCAATTTTTTGACAGAGAGGTTCTCACCTAGCCATTGCGGGCATTTAGTACCTCCATGGCCTCTAATGCAAAGGTCTTTAAGAGCACTAGGTAGTATAAGAATCTCCAATACATTTTCTTCATGTATGGTATCTTTCTTAGGTCGATTGGCATCCCATTCTAGTGTTAGCTTGTGCAAATGTTTTATTTGTTTCAATCTTGCCTTATGCACATCCTCCATTGCCCGTATCCTTTCAAGACTACTAATGGAAAGTGAACCTCCAAGTTCGACAATTGACCAAGCTGACTTAGTTCAAAACCCTTAGTCTCTCTTCCAACTTCAAACCACCTTAACTCTTGCAATAATTTTAGTTTTCCCACCTCAACTATGTTAGAGTGAAGTTGAAGCTTATCCTGTGGCACCAAAAAGTGGCGCAACTTTGCAAGGTTGCTCATATGTCTTGTGAAAGTGAAAGTGAAACCATAGTGACCTTTGAATTCCTGCATATCTATGACCTCTAAATGATAAAGTCTAGTCGAGCACACTAAGATTAAAGTCTATGTCTTCTGTGTCATCTTCTGTGCCATCAGTCCATTTGATCCTTAGGTAACGAAGATGAATATGCTTTGGAAGCTTGTTCAACATGTCCTTCATAGCATATGACGATGCTCCAAATAAATAAATTGCACGAAGGGTTCTAGCTTTCTCAAATAAATCACAAAAAGTCTTGGCAAAGCTTCCACTGTGTTCCCCAAACACCATCAAAGTACGGAGGTTTTCAACATTCAATCTTTTATCAAGTACACTCAAGTCATCTTTATAATACTTGAAAGTATTTATGTCCTCGACCTCCTTGTTATCTACAATGATAGACAAGTGACGTACATCTTGGCGAATCTGTATTGACTTAACGTTGGAACTACATATGCTGAGACATTCAAATGACGAAATATTCACTGCCAAATTATGTAGTAGGTCATGGACAACATAATAAGGAGAACCATCCTTTCTTTCATTCTTTTTTAAAAACCCATGATTAACCAAGTCATTTAAATAGTTCAAGCCAACATCTTCAATTCTTCTGTTCAGGTCGCATGGTTGTACAATATCTAGTCCAATCCACAAGTGAACTAACTCTTTACTGTCAAATTCATAGTCTTCAGGAAACAAACCACAATAGTAAAAGCACTGTTGCTGATGGAAAGGAAGATAATCATAGCTAAGCTTTAATGCTGGCATAATGTCATCATCATTGGTTTGAAGTTCCCATTCTTTGCTTTCTAGAACTTTAGTCCAGTGTTCCAAAGTAAGTTGGCTTCTTAGTAATCTTCCAACAGTTTTTGCTGCAAGAGGAAACCCTTTCAATTTGCTCACTATATTTTCCCCAACCTCACGTAAGTCCGTGTGACCTTCCCATGGCTGCTGACCACCAAATATGCAAGCTTCAAAAAAATGCATGAAATCTTCACCCTCTAAGCGCTCCATTTCTATTATTGGACAGTGAACTGTCTTAATAACCATTTTTGCCACCTCACGAATCCGAGTGGTCACAATTACCATACTACCTTTTCCTCCCCCTCTTCTAAATGGAGCTAACAATTTTTTCCATTCATCCTCATGGCATGCCCACATATCATCTAGTACAAGCAAAAACCGCTTAGCTTTCAATCTTTGTTCGATTAGCTCTTCGGCACTGCTGTTTTCTTCTTCCTTATCAACTTCAGGAACTTTTTTCACGGCTTCTTGGGCCAACCTACCAGCATTAAAATTGAGGGAGACACATATCCAAATTGCGACCTCAAAAGGGTTGTTCTTCAGTTCTTCATATACGTGCTGTGTAAAAGTTGTCTTCCCAATTCCTCCAGGACCAACAATCGGAAGCACAACTAGTTCATTATCAGCAGAAGAGTTACCATGGGCAATGTCAAGTATTATTTTCTTTTGTTGCTCCCTCCCATATAATTGAGGTTCCGTAGTTTCTGGGGTGGTTATAGGCCGTTTCTTAGCAATGTCTTTTTCAGTGCCCGGTTTGTACCCATGAATTCTAGGTTCAGAATGTTGGAGACCTTAGCACATATAGGCTTGAGATGCTCTATGATGTCCTTCATCTTTGTAGAGATGTTCACCCTGTTAAACTTCAGTTCTGGTCGTAGTGCAGTGTTTTTCCCCTTTTGTACCTTGGACGTCCAGCAGAGAAATCTCCTTTGATCCTCTGGCATGTTTGTTTTCTCCAACATGCCAGGGTGAGTATTATCGTCGCCGTCAGATGGAAAAGAGCAGCATGGAAAGCATTTACCAACGACTTGGGCAGCGCTGCGAGCAGTAGAATTGACTTTGAGCAGGCATCCACATCCACCGCCAACCTTCTTTTCGCACTGGTTGCTGGGTGCTGGTGGTGACGAGCTCGTCTCACGCTTGCGGCACAAGCAAACGCCCGAGAAGCATCGTTGCACCTTAGGAGGCAAGACAGCACCCAAGAATTGCCGTCCATTTCCTGTCATGTTATGTTCCTCGGACAAGTCAGAGCATGCACCAACAGATGGTAATATAAAAAAGCAGCACGGGAGGGAGAAGAGAAGACACTTACTGAAGCCACATGCTGGTGCAGCCTCCTGGCCATCATCCTGGTTGGTAGGAGATGGCGGTAAGGAGCTGACCGTCTGCCGGCCGCCACATGAGCAGACGCTAGCAGAGAGACATCCTTGTTTCGCGTTTTTATCTTGCTGAGCAGGATCACCGGCAACGATCACGTCACCAGCAGAGCCGCCGGAGCAGAGGTTGAGCTTAGCAGCGACAGCTCTCGCGGTGTGTCGAGCGTTGAGGGCGAGGCCGTGGACGCAACCCCCCGGCGTGCGCATCGGCGGCATGGTAGGTGCCGTCGAGCTCGTCCTGGATGCGGAAGTACTCCAGCTCATCCAGCACGTCGTCGGCGTCGTACGCCAGCTGACGCAGCTTGCTCAGCAGCTCCTTGAGCGAAGGGCTGCGGATCTCCCTGCCCCGCGTGTTCTCGAGCATGGCCTGCGCGTACAGCAGCTCCACCTTGAGGGCGTCGACGTTGGGGCCGAGCCCTTCGCTGGCCGCCCACGCCTCCAGCAAGCCGCCCGTGACGGGGGCCAGCGCTTTGCCCACCGCCCAGCTCGCGGCGCTGACGGCGAGCTCCATGCTCGCGCGTACTACGTTACACTGGTTACAGCCAACTCAAACTTGGACGCTGCACGCACGCAGAAAGAGGAAATAAATCGCTTAGGAATAAGAAATGCCATCGTGACACCAAAGAAAAAAAAATACTGGGTAACTGGGGTCACCAGACCAGAGTATAGAAAATGGAAGTAGAGAAACATAAATAAGGACATGAGGAGACGTACTCACCCAAATCCAACCCAACCCAACCCAAGGGAAATGAGCAGAAGTTGATCGCCGGTGCTGTTATGCCAACACAAAATCCCTGTTTGCTGTTGTTGCCGCTGCCAAGAAGCAAATCCGGGAGCGGGGAGGGGAGAGCGAGCGCTGACGCAGCGGTGGAGAAATCGAGTGGTGCTGGTTGCAGGATCAGGGAAAAAAAAAGGAATAATCCATCCATCAGCGCAAGAGGAGGAAAAAGAAGAAGGATCCTGAGGTTGCAGACACAGGCGTACCGTACTCACCCAAGGAAAGGGAAATGAGCACAGGAACTTGGTAACCGAAGTTGGCGCTGGCGCCTACCCAAAGGAACCCATGTCACTGGCGCCAACAGGGGAGCGAGGGCAAGAGCGAGCGCTGGCGCGGCGGTGGAGAACTCGAGATCTGGTGGAGTGGAGGCGAGGTGAGGTGAGGTGGCCGAGTAGCTGAGCAGACTCTTCGGCCAGCAAGCAAAGCAATGGTGGACTTGCTTGGACAGTGGGACTGCAAGGAGGGAAGAATGCATCCACTTCCACTGCTCGTAGTCCCACCACCCATGTGCTACAGTACATAGACGACGTGGAAGATGGTACTACCGATGATTAAAGCCCGGCCAGCAGGCCAATCTATCTATACGGAGTGGAGGCGAGGTGAGTGATGGAGGAGCACTGAGCCAGCTGAGGAGATTCCGGCCAAAGCGATGGTGATGGCGAACAGGGACAGTGGGACTGAGAGAGAGAGAGAGGAGTGAATTATCAAAGCCAATCTGGTGGTCCGCAGGCTCCAGTCCGCCAGTCGACCTGAATCAATCATCGCTCGGCACGTGTCCCGTTCGTTTCGTTGAAAAAACAAACCGAAATACTGTTTCAACTGATTTATTATGAGAGAAAAACACTGTTTTAGCTAAATAAATAAGTAAAAAAGATGAATTATAAAAGAAGCGAACAGCCCTCCGAAGACAACCTTGAGGCTGAAGGTCTGGATCCGCTACCTGCCTAGCTGGCTGAAAACTTTTCCATGGGGCCTTGGCATGTGCGGTGCCGGTGATCAAAGACTGACTTGTGTGTTGTCAAAAAAAAAAAAAAGACTGACTTGTGTCGCGGGGGCGGGTAGTAGCATGGAGTACGTACGCATCACAGGTCCATAGGGCAGGGCATGGGACGGAGTGGGAACGCGTGGGACTCGACACAGCAGAGTCCAGTCAGTGATTAGTCGTCGCGTTTCTTCAGCACGCGGCGACGGTGAGCCAGGCTGCAGAGTATTGGAGCGAGCGGCTTCGTGCTCTGAAGTCTGAACCATTTCACTGCTCCGTTGATGCGTTGCGATTGCCCAGGTTTGCGGCTTCGTAGCCTCGTAACCTGGGATTAGTTTAGTTGGCGAAAATTTTTGAAAAATGGTACGGTAGTATTTTCGTTGTTATTTGGTAATTAGTGTTTAATCATAGTTTAATTAGGCTTAAAAGATTTGTCTCATGAATTTCGTCTAAACTATGTAATTAGTTTTATTTTTTATTTATATTTAATACTTCGTGCATACGTCTAAAGATTCGATGTGACGGGGAATCTTGAAAAATTTTGCAAAATTTTGGGAACTAAACATGCACCTGGTTCAGGCTGCTGAAAATCAACGTTCTTCTTCGAGAATTACTAGTAAACCTTTTGCTAAAAAAAAGAATTACTAGTAAACCTTTTGTTTCGTCTTTTGTTCACAGAACAATTACTGGAGTCGACTAGTCAACCACGATGGAGCGCGGGACCTGGTGCCGTCGCTACGCGCCACTTCGGCGATTGGAACAGCGAGCGGGAACGGCCCAGGCCCAGGCCCAGGTCCAGTCAAGGATAGAGCTCGTTCCAGGTTCCAATCCGAGAGTTGGCACGGCGCTGAATGCGCTTCTCTCCCACGGGCGGCCAACGGTAGAGCAGGGCAGCTTCCCCTTCAATCTCCGAACAGCTGCCATGCCACACGACCACACCACCATGGACAGCCAAACTCCACCATGCCACAACTCGGAGGCGAGCGAGGCCAGGGCCTACGGCCCACATGAAAGCGCCAGGTTCTCGTGGTGCTAGGCTGCTCTCCTGCATCGCCGCGCCCAGCTACCAATTCCAGGAACAGAGTGCCAGTGTTACCATTGATTTTCTTTGGTGATGCTTGTCGACTGGGTCAGGTTGAGGAGGATGGTGGTTGTCCACAAATCACAACGGAGAGGCCACGGACGGCAAGGTTTTACAAGAGATCCAGCTACGGTTATTACCATAGTTACCTCAAAAAAGCCATCCTGTATGTGATGTGACTATCCTTGCCGTTCCTAGCCTGGACACGGAGCTGATGAGTTTAGTCCAGACTGCGGAAAAGGGCATGAGAAGTATCTATGCGTGACTCTCCAACGTTAGCCAGGATCGAACTCTCCATGAGATTCATAGCTGCGTTACTTATAGCTTCCTTATTCGTAGATAAAGCGGATTCAGAATTATCTTTCCTTCTAAGGATAACTTTTATTCAAGCGCTTCAGATTATTAGCCTGGAGTTCGCCACCAGCAGTATAGCCAACCCTAC
Organism: Miscanthus lutarioriparius; assembly: GCA_904845875.1. Taxonomy (NCBI): domain Eukaryota; kingdom Viridiplantae; phylum Streptophyta; class Magnoliopsida; order Poales; family Poaceae; genus Miscanthus; species Miscanthus lutarioriparius. The sequence continues at coordinate 11,212,423 of CAJGYO010000012.1, forward strand.
CCTAACATGTTAACCCCACAAGCCTCTTATCCATTCCCGTTCGATCTTGGTGGGGGAGTAACTCAAAATAGAAAAAACTCAGATTAGGTTTAGGGATAATCAGGCTCGAACTGATGACTTCTGCCACGTGAAGAAGTTATTCATGGGTTTCCTCGACAATCCGAAGAAGCTATTTAATTGTTTGTTTACACACGTGTTTATAGTTGTGATAAGATTTGTTTTATTATTATTACAACAATAAACTTTAAATTATTTTTTTGTAAAATGTTATAAGATACATAAACAAAATAAGTTTGATCTAATCTAAAAATAAATGTGTGACATCATTTTATTATAGGTATAAAACTTCACATTGTGTGGTATGGAAAACTAATGAAGAAATATTTAGGATTCCATTTTAGTCACATTTTTTGGTAAAATATGACGAGTTTAACAATATAGTGTTCATGCCGGCGTGCGCGAATCGGCGGAGTTTCTGCTTGATCGGTTTGGCGGTCGGCGAGACATTCAAGAAGTGCTCGATCTTCTCCCGTGGCACCCCCGACATGTCTGCAGGTTTTCAAGCAAACACGTCGGTGTTGGCACGTAAGAAGGAGACGAACGCGCTTTCCTATTTGGGGTCGAGGTGAGCCCCAATCTTCACGGTCTTGGAGGGGTCGTCGAGGCCGAAGCCGACCTCCTTGGTTTCCTTGGACTTGGCGGAGGCGCGAAGAGGCTCTAGCGATGGGATTTCCAGGTCGTCGGCGGGCGCCGTCTTGGCGTCGGTGACCACGCTGGCCATCTGGATGGAGAGGTCGGTGGCTTCGGCGAGAGCGAGGCTCTTTGACTCGTAGGCGTAAGCGATGGAGAGGTTGGCCCACAAGACCAAGACTCCTGCAGGCGAAGGCATCTTCAGCACCAGATAAGCATAGTGCAGTACGGCCATGAACTTGGCCAGAGTTGGCCGACCAAGTATGGCGTGGTAGGCGGTGTTGAAGTCGGCGACGCAGAAGTTGATGTGCTCGACACGGTAGTTGCTTGTCGTACCGAACTGTACTGATAAGGTGATCTCTCCAAGCGGTTTGGATGGGGTGTGAGATCTGTTATCCCGAGGCCCAACTCCTTTAGGGCTCCGGCGAAGAGGAGGTTCAGAGCGCTCCCACCGTCAACGAACACTTTTCTAAAAAGCACTTTCTGGACGGTTGCATCGAGGATGAGGGGGAAATGCCCTGTGTAGGGGATGTCCGCCCACTGGTCGGCCCTGCTGAAGGTGATAGGGACCTCGGACCAAGGGCGATAGCTGGGGTTAGTGGCGGCGTCTTCCGTAGTGACGGCGAGCACCCGCCGGACGGCGAGCTTCCGTTCCCTTCTGCTTTGGGTGGAGGCGAGGCCCCCGAAGATGGTGGCGACCATCTTGTTGTGATCCTGGAAGGCATTGTTATTGCCCCTAGGTGGTCGGCGGCCTCCGGCTCCGTCACTGGCGTCGTCGTCAAGCTTTTTGTCTTGGAACTCCTTAGCCAAACCGAGGCAGTCCTTCATTTTATGCCTGGCGTTCTTGTGGAGGGGGCACGGGTCATCGAGGATCTTCTTGTACTACTTGTCGTAGTTGCGCCTGGCGCGAGGTTCATTAACGGTGGCGACGATGTGGTCTGGCCGGCGGCGGCGATTTTGACCAGACTTGGATCCTTCTGGGCGATCATGACCGTTGTCCCGATGGTAACTGCGGTCGTCGTAGCGGCGGTCGTTGTGGCGTCGGTCGTCGGGGCAGTCATCGCAGCGGCAAGGTGGGCGATGAGTGCCCGCATCCTCGTTGAAGCGCACCTCGGCTTTCTCGGCGTCGGTGTACTGGTTGGCGGTCATGATCATCTCGCCAATCCCTGTGGGCGGCTTGCGGTTGAACTTGGAGCAAAGCTCGCGGTGATGGAGTCATCGGATAAAGGCGGTGATGACCTCAGCTTCCGTGATATTGGGAATAGAATTCCTCATCTCGGAAAAGCGTCTCATGTAGCTACGGAGGAGCTCGGACGGCTTCTGGTTGATACGGTTGAGATCATGCTTGGTGTCCGGCCGAGTACACGTAGCCATATAATTGTCGATGAAGACTTTTTCAGCTCTTCCCAGGATCCGATGGAGTCCGGGGCAAGGCTTGTAAACCAGCTCATGGCGGCTAGCGTAATCATGACGGGAAGATAGTTCGCCATGACACTGGTGTCTCCTCCGGCGGCGCGGACAGCAGTGGCGTAATCCTGTAGCCATTGGGTTGGGTTCATCCTTCCTTCGTAGGGCTCGACCCCAGTGATTTTAAAACTACGGGGCCACTGAAGTGTTCGGAGCGCCCTCGTGAATGCTGGGGCCCTTCAGGATTGTCGGCGTCGTCGTCTGCAGCGTTGCCGGCGGTGAGCGGCTCAAGAGCTAAGTCTGGGTTACCGTACTCTTGCCCGTACTCTTGGCGGCGGCGTACTTCTTCTTCATGGCAACCGAAGCGGCGTTCGTCGATACGTCGTCGTGCATCCCAGAGGTTGTTGAGGTGCACTCAGACGTCTTGGTCGACCTCTTGGTCGTGCTGGCGGTGATGTTCAATGCGGTTGTCCCTTGCTCCGCCCTGGAGGGGTTGCCTGTCGTCGTGGTGTTGGTCGGCGAAGCGACTTAGGCGGCGATCGGATCTTGTCGCGGCTGATCGGTGAATCGACCTTGTGGAGTACGAAGGTGAAAGCTCTATTTTGGTTTTGGTTAATTGATGAAACCCTAAGTGCTAACCTAGTTTATCAAGATGATTATGAGATAGGTAGCACTACTCCAAGTGATGAAGCAATGGCGAAGATCATGACAATGGTGATGGCATGGTGATGGTCAAATGCTTAAACTTGGAAAAGAAGAAAGAGAAAAACAAAAGGCTCAAGGTAAAGGTATAAAATGTAGGAGCCATTTTGTTTTAGTGATCAAGACACTTAGTGAGTGTGATCACATTTAGGATAGATAGCCGTGCTATTAAGAGGAGTGAAACTCGTATCGAAATGCGGTTATCAAAGTGCCACTAGATGCTCTAACTCATTGCATATGCATATAGGATCTAGTGGAGTGCTAACATCCTTGAAAATGTTTGTGAAAATACGCTAACACATGTGCACAAGGTGATACACTTGGTGGTTGGCACATTTGATCAAGGGTGGTGAAGTTTAGGTGCAAGGGTAAGAAACTCCACCGGCGGAGTGTTCGCCTGTAGAGTGCGGATAGTCCGACGGTGCCACCGGCGCCCTAAATAGAAAAGTTGGAGATCACTGTAAGTGACCGGACGCTGGCCTCGGCTGGACCGGTGCGTCCGGTCGGTGGCAGCAGAGGGTGCGCGCGTCGGTCTATTGACCGGACGCTGGGTCACTCAGCGACAAGTACTTATTTCTGTAGCAGTGCCCCCAAGACAACTTGAAATTACATGGAGCATATTTTGCAAGCTGTGGGGCATTCTAAAACAGCTAAACTCACACTTCAGTATTCTGAGTGAGAAAATTCTCTCTATTGATAGTTTTCTCAAGTACAATACAGATGTTTCGAACTATATGATGATTATAAACAAAAGGCATCCAAATAACAAAAGCAACAGGCAGTAGATTATCAAAATGTGGATCAAACTTGTAAATGTTGTATGGGACTGAAGGGTATTTTGCATATAGGATACTAACCATTTTCATGTACATGTTAGGCTCATCCTGAGATGTTGACATGTTGTTAATGCTTGACAACTCAGAATCATGTGTAGATACAGTGAGAATCCGGAGGTTAGAAGAATGTACAATTTGAGAAAAAGCCCTGCACAGTAGGTGAAAACAAGTGGGTTATTTTGAAGGAAACCATGATTGCAGTCAAATAAATAAAAGGAGAACGACTGACTTTTATGGGATTAACGAATGCAAGCAAAATTGGTGGGGAGGAAGTTCCACCTCTTTGTTACCTTGGCTAAGTCAGGCGTAGACAACTGGAATGATTCCAATCAACTTGCGGCACTGCCTTCTTAGCTCCTCGTTTTTGCTATCCCGGACATCCAATTCTCGGAGTGGACTTGGTAGGTCATTCGCCTTGGGCAGCGATCGAATGGCTGGGCATCCTCTGATCACTAATTTTTGCAGTGAACTTGGGAGGCAGTCCTTGGGGAGAGACTGGATGGCTGGACAATCGATTATATTCAACTCGTGTAGTGAACTTGGGAGGCAGTCCTTGGGCAGAGACCGGATGGCTGGACAGTTGGCTAACACCAACTCTTGCAGTGAAATTGGGAGGCCATCCTTGGGCAGCGACCGGATGGCCGCACAACTCCAGATGTTTAATCTCTTGAGGTTGCGTAGTCCTTGAAGCCCTGCAGCTTGTCGCACTCCCAAAATATGATATCCTCGAGAGAGGTGAGGAGCTGAAGGGCGTCCTCTTGCTCCTTTGTGAAGCGATCCACCTCTTCGTCCCAACAAAATCTCAATTCGGTGAGCGAGGGAGAGAGCAAGGTACAGATGGGCGCGGCAAGGACGCCCGCGACGTCATCCGTCTCAAGCACTTGTAGTTTGGAGGAAGAGGATGGGAACTCTTGTTCATGGGGCAGCGGGGGCTCGGGACCAACGAAGAAATTGGGGGTTCTGAGGACGTCTAATTTGGTGAGGCAACCTTGGGCGAGGAGATGCCGCAGTCCCTCGCCTGTTAATTCCCCACATCCCAATATGGTTAAATTTGTGAGAGAGGCGAGGTTTGAGAGAGGCAACAGCGTGGCCGTGCCCACCGCGACGATAAGAGAGAGGTGTTCCAGGGAGGGTGGGAAGGGGAAACACGAAGAAGAGGAGGATGACGAATAGGAGGAGAGCAACCTGGGGCAATCATTGATCCCCAACGATCGGAGGGAGCGCAAACCTTGGAGCCCTCTTCCTGTACTAGTTCGTCCTGCTTCTTTGTTGTACTTGTAGTCGGCTGGACCGGAGCATGAGCAGAGGCTCAGCTCTGGGCAGTTGTATATCAACAACTTCTGTAGTTGGGAAGGCAAGAGCAGCAGCCCTTCTGCTGATGATGCGTCTATTTCCTCCTCTCCTCTTGTGCCTTCCTGCTGCTCGATTTCTACATCGTCGTCTACTTTATTATCTGAAGATACCAGCGCAGGTGTTTCTGTTGCCTGCTTCTCCACTGCAGCTAGCCATGTAATCTTCTTGCCCGACCACACATTCAGTTCAGAGAGGTTGGGGAAATAAGTCAGTAGCTGTGTCAACTCCTTCGCACTAGCATCCCACTGACTAATGGTTATGCATTCAACTGGAGATTGATATTCGGCATGCCTCTCACCTTCTACCAACGGAAAGACAATACTTGAAGCTCCGATTAACCTGAGGCTCTTTAGGGATGATAGCATTTGGAAGTGATGCAGTGGGAGAGGAGGGCATGTGTCCATCTTCAACTCTTTTACTTCATTTAGATTATCAAAGGCCAACATATTCCATAACTCACTAACCAGAGCACCCTTCATCTTAATTTCCAAGCAATATTCAGATTTGTAATTCTCTTTACAAACAAGTTCCTCAAGGCCTGAACCAACTCCTTCTATCTCAGCTGAGCACGGAGCCCTAGTCCAAGGAACAGGAGGAAAAGACAACAATTTTGGACATTTTTTTATTTTGAGCTCCCGTAGTCTAGGAAACCACTTCATGTTGGCCTCTTTCTGTTGTTGACAGCAGGTCGAATGGGAAAATGACAACGCTGTGAGTTCAAAGCAATGCGTGATGATGAGTACTTCCAGGTGAGAGAATAAATTACATGTCACTTTCAGCCCATTTCTTCAGTCTTGGCAGCTTATTGAATTCTAGCCTTCTCAAATTTAGAAACCTATTATGAGGTACGCGACCCAAATGCTCCTCACCATGCTCATTGACCATCCACAGTTCTCCAATTGGTGGAAAATGTTTCCAAGATACATCATCCAGACGAAGAGATTCCAGATTTTTAACAAAGAGGTCCTCACCTAGCCATTTTGGGCAATTAGTACCTCCATGCCCTCTAATGCATATGCCACGAATATTGCTATGTGGTTTCATAACCTCCAGACTATTTGCTTCGTGTGCTGGATCCTTGTTAGGTCTATTGACATCCCATTCTAATGTCAGCTTGTGTAAACGATTTTTGTGTATCAGTTTTGCCTCACTTGCTTCTTTCGTTGTTTGTGTCCTTTCCAGATTGCCAATGGCAAGTGAACCTCCAAGTTCCGATAGTTGCTCTAGCTGACTTAGTTCAAAGCCCTTGCTTTCTTTTCCAACTTCAAAGCTTCTTAGTTCCTGTAATAATTTTAGTTTCCCCACCTCAACTATGATAGAGTGAAGCTGAAGCCTGTCTTTTGGCACAAGAAAGTGACGCAATTTTACAAGGTTGTTTATATCTCTTACGGAACCAGAGCAACGTTCCCACTCCTGCAGATCTATGACTTGTAAATGATAAAGTCTAGACAGAGAACTCAGCAAGCATATGTCCTCCATGTACTTCGACTTGATCCTTAGGTACCGAAGATGGACAAGTTTTGAAAAGTTATTCAACACATCCTCCACAATATATGATGCTTCAGACAAATAAATAGCGCGAAGGGCATTAGCATTTCTAAATAAGTGACCAAAAATCATGGCAAAGCTTCCATGGTGTCTCCCAAAAAGCATCAATGTACGTAGGTTTTCAGTATTCAGTCTTTTGTCCAGTTCTCTTAGTTCCGTTTTGAAGTTGTCAAAATTTTCTTTGTTCTCAACTTCTTTGTCATCTATGATGATGGACAAGTGGCGAACTGAAGTTGGGATTTGTATGGACCTGACATTGGAACTAAGTATTGTAATGCATTCGTATGATGAAACTTTCACTGCTAAATCATGCAGTAGGTCATGTAGGACATAATAAGAAGTACCATCATCTTTCTCATTCTTTATAAAAAAATCCCTTGTTAACCAAGTCAATCAGATAGCTCAGCCCAACATCTCCAGTTCTCTTGTTCTGACTAGATGAGTGTAAAATATCTAATCCCATCCACAAGTGAATTAGCTCATCACTACCAAATTCATAATCTTCAGGAAACAAAGAACAATATGAAAAACATCGTTGTAGATCGAAAGGAAGATAATCATAGCTAAGTTTTAGAGCTGGCATAATGTCATTCTCATTGGTCTGTAGTTCCCATTCTTTGCTTTCTAGAACTCTTGTCCAATGGTCCAAAGTAAGTTGGTTTCTTAGTACTCTACCCACGGTTTTTGCTGCAAGAGGGAAACCCTTCAAATTGCTCACTATTTTCTCCCCAACATCACGCAATTCAGGATGATCTTCCCATGCCTTCTGGTGACCAAACACACATGCTTCAAAGAAATCCATAAAATCTTTGTCTTCTAGACGATCCATTTTTATTGGACAATCAATTGTCTTAACCATATCTGCCACTTCTGGAATTCGAGTTGTCACTATGATCATATTCCCCTTTTCTCCCCCTCTTCTAAATGATCTTAGTAGTTTTTTCCACTCATCTTCGTGACAAGTCCACATGTCATCTAGCACAAGTAAAAACCGTTTGGCTTTCAATCTCTGTTCAATTCGCTCTTGATCACTACCCTTTTTGTTTTCACCATCAACTTCAAGAATTATTTTCACTGCTTCTTGTGCCAACCTACTAGCATTAAAATTGAGGGAGACACATAACCAAATTGGGACCTCAAAATGACCCTTCACTTCGTTAAATATGTGTTGTGTGAAAGTTGTCTTCCCAATACCCCCAGGACCAACAATTGGAAGCACCACTAGGCCATCTGAAAAATATTCTTCATTCTTAACGCCATCTATAATAATCTTTTTCTGATTATGCCTCCTATACAACTTAGGTTCTATAATGTCTGGAGTGGTCTTCAGACGGCCCATAGCACTGTTTTGGGTTGTGGTACGGTTGGAGCCAAATTGCTCGAGCTTAAGAATAGCAGAACCCAACAGCTCCATATTAAGAATGGTGGAGACCTTGGCAGATACAGGCCTTAGCTTCTCTACAATGTCTTTCATCTTACTGGATATATCCACCCTGTCAAAGTTCAATTTTGGTATCTGCACAACACGTTTTCCCTCCTGAATTTGAACCCTGGATGAACAAGCACAATAGAACCTTGGCCATCCATTTCCTGCATGTTGGAGCCTCCAGCATGTCAGAGTGAGCATTATCACGGACACATGGAAATCAGCAGCATGGGTGGAGTTTACCTATAGTATGTGCAGCCCGGCGAGCACTCAAAGCCACCTTTGATATGCACCCGCCATTCTGGTCACTCTGGATGTTGGGCGAATTTGGTGTGGAGCCAATCGCACGCCTGCCACACGAACAGATGACAGAGAAGCATCCTTGCTTTGCCCCATCTTCATGCTCATCAGGGTCAGGATCGCCACGGCTTGCTTCACGCGAGCCCGAGGAGAGCTTCAGCTTCCTTGCAACAGCTCTAGCAGTGTGGCGTGTGTTTAGGATGAGGCCGTGCACGCAGCCCCCATCGTGCACGTCGGTGGCATGGTAGGTGCCGCCAAGCTCGTCCTGGATGCGAAAATAGTCAAGCTCGTCGAGCACGTCGTCAGCACCATACGCCAGCTGCTGCAGCTTAAGTAGCAGCTCCTTCAGCGCAGGGCTCCGGATCTCCCTTCCCTGCGCGTTCTCGAGCATCCCTTGCGCGTATAGGAGCTCCATCTTGAGGGTCTCAACGTTGGGGCCGAGCCCCGCACTGGCCGCCCATGCCTCCAACAGGCCGTCCGTGACAGGGCCTAACGCCTTGCTCAGCACCCAACGCGCCGCGCTGACAGCGGCAACCTCCATCCTCAGGCAACGACACAGTGGATCTTTGGGGATGCTGCAACCTGCGAGGAAGACTAATTCGTTTGCAGATGCAATTAGGCACTAGAATTACTGATGTCAATCGCGAATGCAGTAAAAACATGCGGCAGATGTGATTCGTTGCTGCCTAGCCAGGAAGATTTAGCGTTCTTACTGTTTCAGGGGGAAAAAACTGGAAGAACAAAGTAAAGTATACTTACCAAGGGTCAGAGGCGACAGAGGCTTCTGTTGGAGCCAGTACTGGTTGGAGCGCGGGCTCCAGAGGTTGACACAATGACGTTAACTCGTGAAGGCGTTGAGATGTGGTGGAGGAATGCAGAAGAGCTGTGAGTCTGACAGTGTGCAGGGTGAAGTGGAGATGGCGAGGAGTTGTTCAGGGAGAGAGTGGAGCGTGGAGATGGCAGAGTTGTAAAGATGTGAGCAATGGCCCATCGCCAGCGCCAGTTCTGATAGTTTAGTGGTATCGAGGTCGAAGCATCGAGATATGGAGTATCAAATGGAAAAAGAGGCATCGAGATATGGACAGCCTGTTCGGCAGGCCGTATCGTATCGTGGATTATTTACTGTTGGCTGGTTTGGTGTGAGAAAAAAACACTGTTCCCGGCTGGAAATTTACGATCGTTTACGAGCAAGCGAACAGGCTGGGAGTATCAAATGGAAACGAACGGCATCTCCCTCAGCTGCTTACTCTACTCCTCTCGAATCTTGAGGATAGTGATGGCGGACAGGCAGAGGTGCAAGAACAAGAAGACAGCAACTGGGTTGCCGTTGGCAGCGAGCGGGAACAGGAAGCGGGCTTTCTTCGCGGCCTACGTAACAATCCGGCCTGCACTTATGAGATTCGGCCCAGGCCCAATCAAGGACAGAGATGTCAAGAACTCGCGTTCCGAGATCTTCCCGTTCCAATCCGAGAGTCGGCAGACGTGGGGACCTCCCATTGGATGGCGCTGGATGCCCTTCACCTTCACTCCCGTCCCAGATTCATCATCGGCCTGCAGGCTGCAGCAGAGGCAGAGCAGCTCCCCTTTCATCTCCGAGCTACCAACTGCCATACCACACCATGGACAGCGAAACTCCACTGCATAATCCGCTGCGAAGAAACCTTAAGTGATCGATCTCGTTGTCCTGACTCCTGAAATTTGGAGGCGACCGAGGCCACGGGAGAGCACCATGGTTCTCGTGGTGCTGGGCTGCTCTCCTGCATCGTCGCGCCCAGACTGCTCTCCAGCTTCCAGGTACTGGCCCAGGAACAGAGTGCCGGCGTTATGGTTAGTTTTCCTTGGTGATGCTTGTCGACTGGGTCAGGTTGAGGGTGGTGGTTGTTGTTGACAATGGGGAGGGGACTGACGGCAAGGTTTGAGATGCTATTAGAATCTCAAGCGTGTTTGGGTGTTCCTGAATATAGATGCTAAATGAAATCCCCACTTTACTAATGATCCAGCTATGGTGACTACCACTCTGGCAGTTAGCTCGCGAAAAGAATGTTGTGTGTGATTTATCATTGCCTTCCTTGGCCACTTGGCCTGGATGCGATGCAGATGAGTTCATCCAGATTATATTACGACAAGAAGCATGAAAAGTTGCAGTAAAACTTACTGGTTTTCTGAATGCCATTCCACACTGAGTCTGTTGGTTCGGCTTGGCAGGAGAAGATGTAGCACCAACGGACAGAAAATGGTCAGATGCTCTCTGAATGAGGAAACACAGCAGAACAAACATGGGCTAGTATCCAAGCAGTTAATCTCATGCCTTGCTGCTTCGCTTGTGTTCGTCTCTCCACCTAGTCAGGTACCTATTTACATGTTCCAGCATCTTATTAGATCCACTTGTACCATATCCGATACAAACACAAAAGCTTAGAGACCACAAAGAGGATTCTTTTCGCATTACGTTTGTAGCTGCTTAGTGTATGCACATACGTGTCACCAAAGAGCTAAGGTTTAGAGACCACATACAGATCAATTTTGTTCATCAAAAGAAACATAAGGAAAGAGCAAAGGTGCACCAGAGTAGCCACATGATTCATTCAATCAAGTAAGCAAAAAGTAGCTGACTTCAGTGCACACTACATGCATGGAAATAATGGGAGTAAGATTACCAGTTAAAATTAGTATTCATTCCACAATGTCGATGAACTCTTCTTGTTGACCAGGCTATTCCTGCAGAAACCTTTGCCCGTCCAGGCTTGTGCCAGATCGCAACAGTGGCATCCATTGACAGTGCTTCAGTTCCTCTGAAGTTTGACAACCCTTCAGATGACGGCAGCACACGGATGATGATGAGGGGTATGACCGCCAAGAACTTCGATCCAGTTCGCTACTCTGGTAGATGGTTTGAGGTAGCCTCGTTCAAACGTGGATTTGCTGGTCAGGGACAAGAAGACTGTCATTGTACTCAGGTATTGCAATGCCTGAAACATCAAACAGATTGGAGAGGATGTCTGAAGCCGGAAATTTCTCCATTATCTAAAAAAACATCTCTGTCTGTGCATGATGGTGCTGCAATAATATATCATAATAATCAGTCATGATAAACTAGCACTTGACATCTTAATAACAAAATTGTTTGAGATAGGGATGGTATTTCCAATTTTCCATACACTTTGCATGATATAGTCTGTAAATGGATGTTGTACAATTTTTTTGGAACTGCAGGGAGTGTATTCTTTTGATGAGAAGGCACGCTCAATCCAGGTGGATACATTCTGTGTCCACGGTGGACCTGACGGATACATCACTGGTATTCGTGGGAGGGTGCAATGCCTCTCTGAAGAGGACATGGCAAGCGCTGAGACAGATCTCGAGAGGCAGGAGATGATCCGTGGGAAATGCTTTCTCCGGTTCCCCACACTGCCATTCATACCCAAGGAACCCTATGATGTCCTTGCAACAGACTATGACAATTATGCAATTGTGTCTGGAGCTAAGGATACAAGCTTTATTCAGGTGAGGAGCTGAACTCTGAACTGCTCAATGTTCTTTATTTTGTGGTTTTAACCAGGCTAGTCCTGGGGAAAAAAGATCTTACCATCAAATTGTCCTAAGAACTGATAATATAATCAATGAAGTAGGCCTAGTTTATTTGTTTTACCTCAAAAAAAAAAGTTTATTTGTTTTATGCATAACTGAACATTGAAAAGTGTGTGCTGTTGAATGATAATAATATTAAGCAAGTACGGAAAGTATACCTTTATAATGGTAAACACATCTCATCTGATGCACTCGTAATCTGAAACACCATAAGCACTATAACATCTTTCGGCCATTGATCAGATATACTCAAGAACACCCAACCCTGGGCCAGAATTCATTGAGAAGTACAAGTCCTATGTTGCCAACTTCGGCTATGACCCAAGCAAGATCAAGGACACCCCTCAAGACTGCGAGTACATGTCCTCAGACCAGATTGCCTTGATGATGTCGATGCCCGGGATGAACGAGGCCCTGACGAATCAGTTCCCAGATCTCAAGCTAAAGGCACCAGTCGCACTTGACCCATTTACAAGCGTGTTTGATACCCTGAAGAAGTTGCTTGAACTGTACTTCAAGTAAAACCAGTGTAGCATTGTTCAGTAACCAATTGTTCACTTCTCCACTCAGAGCTGTAATGGAATGAAGTTCAGTTTGTTCTGACATTTGCTAATCTGAATTTTTCTATGTGCTTTATCAGAAGAACATCTAACATTCTGCCAAAAACCATGATGATACTGAACTATTTGAATATCCAGTAACCTTGGTCAAGTGTGTGAGCTAGAAAATTAGAACTCACCATCAGAAAATCAACTTCCTCTGCTGCCTCACTTGCATGTGCACCGATATTCAATGTCTCTTTGCCTTGGTAAGCAGACGGCAGGTGCAGCAATGTGAATATCACGGGCCATGGCAGTGGCTTTTAGAGTTCCAATAAGAGTTGAGAGGATAATAGCTGAAACCAAAGGAGGAAAAGAAAACCAATAAATGTATAAGATTAAGATTTGTATCAGTTAGTTCTTTAAGTACATTGTTTTTTTCTACTATACGAGAACGGAATATATAAGATTAAGATATGTTCTTAGTTACTGAGTTTGTTCTTTTCTGTTCTTTATACGCCATTGCAAACGTTCGTCCCGGATATGTCTGTTAGTTGATCTCCACCAGCCAATAGGGCCCTTAGATCTGCGCCCTAATCGGGGGCGCCCAACCCTAATATGGTTGGTGGGGCCCCGTCGCACAGCGCCATAAATAGGAGGTGGGGGCCGGGGCGCTCGAGTCACGAGGTTCGCCTGAGCCGCCTAGCACCCCACCTACAGTCCTAAAACCGTAGCCGATCACAGAGGGGGCGCTGCCAGCGACGGGAAGCGCCGCCACCGCCTCTGCATCACGCCGGGGGACTGCTACGACGCCGGGCTGCCCTGCGGCGTCTACACCGACCCCGGACAACACCGCTACTGCACTACCACCGGGTTATCGACAAGCATTGCGATGGCGAGCCCATCTTCCTCCAAGGCAGCCGATGGTTTGCACCCTTCATCCCTCTCTTTCTCTCGTTCTATCTACTGTTACTGTACTAGTAGATGTTCTAGGGCTCACGGTTTATCCAAGTGCAAGTAGACATGCTAGTTCTATGCCTAGAGGACGCCTAGCTCAAACGGTTAGGTGACCCAGCGGCACTCCTCAGGTCCTGGGTTCGACTCCCCGTGGGAGCGAATTTCAGGCTGAGGTTAAAAAAATCCCCTCGCCCGTCCCCATGTGCCAAAGCGTAGTGGAAGGCCCCGGCCCGGTTCTCAGAGGGTAACGGTACCTCCTGCGTCAGGATGGGGGCGGGGTTCGGGGGTTTTCTCGATCTGTGAGAAGATCTTCTTCTTAAAAAGGAATACTCGGGGGCCGTGATAACCCCCCGCAGGTCGAGTTTTTTTAAAGATCCTGTTTTAGTTTTAACAATGGTATCAGATGCCTCACTGGATATAGATCTAGCCTATCGGATGAGAAAACCGAGTAGCAGCTAGAAGGAGATGAAGAACCCTAACCCTAATCGGGTGCAGCACAGAGAAGAGAAAGGGGTCTCGGCACACGAAGCCGAACCCTAACCCGTGAATCAAACTCGGGGAAGAAGAACAGTGAACGAAACCCTAACCCTAACCAAACCCTAATTTTGATCCTAACCCCATCCCCAACCCTAAATCGGATAGATCCGAGAAGAAAAGAAAGGAAAATCAAATCAGAGAAGAAAAGGGAAAAGGGAAGAGGCCTACCTCGCAGCCGCACCATGCTGCCGCCTCATGGGCGCGTGGGGCGCGTGCTCTGGCCAAGGGCGCCGCGGCCAGGCCGCTCGACGGCAGCACGCTCACCCGCTGGAGAGTGCGCATGCCGGCGAGAGGGCCAGCGACGGTGCCGTCATCGTCTCACTCCGTGCCGTCGCGGGACTAAGACAGAGAAGGAGGAGAAGTGGCTGGGTCAAATCTAGGGTTTCGGAGGGGATCAGGGCACTACCGCCCAGACCGCTCGACGGCGGCGTTCTCACCCGCTGGGGAGCGCGTACGCCGGCGAGGGGACCGGCGACGGCGCCATCTTCGCGCTTGCTTTCGCTCGGTTGCTCGTTGCTGCTGCGCTGAGGAGAGAACGGAGCGAGGCGAAGAGAGAGAAAGGGCAGCAGAGAATGGGCTAGGGTTTCAACGGGGTCGCCGCGGCGTTGGCTTTTATATCGACTGAACCGCGCGCACGACCGTCGGATCTGGATGAACGGATCAGATTCACTGGACCAAGTTTTGGCCCAGACGGGCACGCGCGACTGCCATCTTTGCCGGCCCAGGCCCAGGTTGCGGCCTGGGAAGCACAGCGCGCGCGAGACCAGAAACAGGCCAGGCCGGAATTCACTGTTTCAGCTGGTTTGGGCCACATGAACAGTGTTTTTACGAGTTTAAGTTTTATTTTTTCAGAAGCAATTTTTGATGATATTTGTCTAGTTTAATATCTCTGTTAAAATTTAAACCAACGGGATAATTTTCAGAGAATAGTTGAGAAAAGTTCAATGCTTTTGAAAAGTAAATAATGAATTTTTCATGTTTCCGTTGCAATGTTAAAGTTAATAATCTTCTAATTAAATTCGAACCAACGGGAGAATTTAATTTGAAGAGTAGTTAAATTTTAATCAGTAAATTATAATATTGTTATTTTTCTGACCAACATTGATAATAGCAATATTATAATGTTTAATCATAAGTTTTCCATGCATTAATTCTATTTCTGCCCAACGGTGATATAGAATTAGTGTATAAGAATATTGTATGTTTTAATTTTGACCAACGTTAAATTAAAGCATGCAATTATAATGATATATTTTTTTTCACTATCTCTGACGATGTTTTTCAGGACTCAACCCAATGGCATTAATCTCGCACATACCACCCCTAAAAGGGGGCAATTACAGAGTATGGCGAGAGAAGTATGAGCTCGCACTTGCGCTATCCGAGAATGACTTAGCGCTCACCTCCCCGTGTCCTACTGAGCCAGTGGACTCGGTGAGGGAAGAAAACGAGTTTGATGCTAATTTCACTGCTTGGCAGCGAGATCATGCAGAAGTGCGCATGAAAGTATGATCTCGAGCGCAAGAAGTGGGACATCTCGAACCGCAAGTGCTTGATGGTGGTCAAGTCCACTATTTTAGATGCTATAATGGGGTCTATCCCAAATTGTGATACCGCCACTGAGTACCTTAAGAAAGTGGAGAGTCAGTTCACTGGCTCTTCCAAGGCTTATGCTAGTACATTGATCAAGAAATTGTTCAATGAGAAATATACTGGTGACGGTATCAGAGAGCATATTTTGATGATGTGCAACATGGCTTCGAAGCTGAAGCTAATGGATTTGGGGCTCATGGATGAGTTCCTGATTCATTTGGTTTTTGCTTCCTTGCCAAAGGAATATGAAACCTTTGTTGTTAACTACAACATACAGCCCGACAAGTGGGACATAGAAAAGCTCATCGCAATATGTGTTTAAGAAGAGGAAAGGCTGAAGTCCTTATAGGGTGACTCTGCTAACCTTGTCAAGGACAAGAAAAAAACTTCAATAAGAATGCCAAACCTCAAGGGAAAGCCTCTCAGACTGAGCACCATCAGAGGAACTCCAATGCTCAAGTTAAGATGGATCAGTGCAAATGGTGCAAGAAACATGGACACTACCAGAGGGATTGTCCAGACTTCATGAAGAGCCTGCTGAAGAGAGGGATTCCATACGAGGAGGACCCTGCAAAGAGGAGAAAGAAGAATTAAAGTTGCAAATGGAGTTGAAGCTCAAGTTGAAGTTATTGGAGATCTTTCTCTAGAATTAGTTGATGGTTTTCTACTTAAGCTTTCAGATGTTCTATTTATACCCTCTTTGCGAAGAAACTTAATAAGTGCGTCACGTTTAGATGACGATGGATATGATTGATATTTTGGTAATGACAAATGTTAGATTGTTTATAATAATAAATGTGTTGGTCTTGCCTTTCGATAAGACAAGCTTTATTTATTATCACTTTCTAAGAATGTGAATGATGTAAGTACTGAGAATGAGAATACTTCATCGTCTATGAATGCAACAAATAAGCGAAATAGAGTACATGATGTATCTTCAAAATTATGGCACTGTCGTTTAGACCATATTTTGAGGGGGAGAATAGAGCGATTGATTAAGAAATCAATTCTTCCGCCCTTAAAATTTTCAGATTTAGAACAATGCATAGATTACATAAAAGGAAAGTATGTTAAGAAAATAAAGAAAGATACCAAACGAAGCGCAGGAATTTTAGAAATAATTCACACAGACATCTGTGGTCCTTTTTCTATGAAGAGTGTGGATGATTATAATTCATTTATAACATTCACAGATGACTATTCTCGTTTTGGCTATATTTATCTAATTAAAAAAAGATCGAAAGCATTGGATAAATTTAAAATATTCAAGACTGAAGTAGAGAATCAGCACAACTTAAAGATTAAGGTAGTAAGGTCTAACCGTGGGAGAGAGTACTACGGTCGACACACCCCATATAGTCAAGTTCCTGGACCTTTTGTAAGGTTCTTATAGGAAAATGGCATAGTAGCCCAGTATTCTACACCAGGCGAGCCTGAGCAGAATGGAGTAGCTGAAAGACGCAACCGTAACTTAATGGATATAGTGAGAAGCATGATAAGTTATTCTACCTTACCGATAGTTTATGGATGGAGACGTTAAAAAGCGTTATTCATATTCTTAATCGAGTACCAAGTAAGTTGTTGTCCAAAACACCGTATGAGTTATGGACAGGAAAGAAACCCTCACTAAACTATTTACGTGTGTGGGGTTGTCCTGCTGAGGCAAAAGTATTTAACCCAAACATAGGGAAGCTGGACTCCAAGACAATCAGTTGCCATTTCATTGGCTATCCAGAAAAGGCAAAAGGTTATCGCTTCTATTGTCCTAACAGACAAACGAAGTTTGTAGAAACAAGACATGGTGTCTTCTTCGAGGAAGATATGATCAGAGGGAGCATGGTAGCATGAGAAATAAGTTTTGAAGAGAAGCGGGTATACGTGCCCACTCCTATGGTTCAGGAACTATTTTTCACGCTACCTGTTGTTGTTGTACCAACAGTGCAAGACACTGTAGTAACAGCACCTGTTGTTAGTTCTCCTGTGGCAACAATGAATGGACATGAGAAACCTATCCTTCAGGACCCCAGGAACCCGTTGTCACATATGAGGAAGAGCAACAACAGCCTCATATAGAATAAGCGTCATCTAACGAGGCCCCTAGAAGGTTTCAAAGAGTCAGGAGATCTGCCATTCCTGATGATTATGAAGTTTATGAAAGTGAGGAATTTTAAATGGAGGGTGATCCCACCTTATTTGAAGAAGCCATGAGAAGTGCTCACTCATCCAAGTGGCTTGAAGCCATGGAAGATAAAATAAAATCAATAAAAACCAACGGAGTTTGGAAATTAGAAACAATTCATAAAGGAGCCAAGACAGTAGGCTATAAATAGATCTACAAAACTAAACATGACTCCAAAGGGAATACAGAAAGGTTTAAAACACGACTTGTGGTGAAAGGTTTCACGCAAAGAGAAGGCATAGACTACAATAAGACATTTTCTCCAGTATCATGTAAGGATTCTTTTAGAATCATAATGGCGTTTGTAGCACATTACGACTTAGAATTACATTAGATGGATGTAAAGACGGCATTCCTAAACGGGGATTTGGAGGAAAATGTTTATATGCCACAACCGAAATGTTTTATTGTGGAAGAAAAAGAACGCATGGGATGCCGTCTGAAGGAAATCCATTTATGGATTAAAGCAAGCTTCAAGACAGTGGTATTTGAAGTTTGATAGTAAAATAAGAAAGTTTGGGTTTCAAAAAAATATAGAGGACAATTGCGTTTACGCAAAGTTCAAGAATAGAAAATATATTTTCCTAGTCTTGTATGTGGATGACATCTTGCTCGCTAGCAGTAATGTTAGTCTACTACTAGAAACAAAGAAGTTCTTGTCCTCAAAGTTTGACATAAAGGATCTCGGTGAAGCTTCGTTCGTCCTAAGAATAGAGATTCACCGAGATAGAGAAATGGGGGTTTTAGGATTATCACAAAAGGCATACTTAGAAAAAGTTCTAAGAAAATACAGTATGCAAAATTGTAAGTCATCACCTGCTCCCATAGTCAAGGGCGACAGATATGGAGAATTTCAATGTCCTAGGAATCAATATGAGATCGATCAAATGAAAGCTGTTCCATACAGTTCAGCTGCCGGAAGTTTACAGTATGCTCAAGTGTGTACTCGCCCTGACTTAGCATTTGTTACCGGGTTGCTTGGCAGATATCAGAGTAATCCAGGAATAGAACACTGGAAATTAGTAAAGAAAGTTTTACGTTACCTGCAAGGTACGAAGGGTCTCATGCTAACGTACAGAAGATCTAATTCCCTGCACATAGAGGGATATACAGATTCTGATTATGCGGGAGATGAAAGAAAATCCATGTCATGGTACATATTCACTCTCGCAGGAGGAGCTATATCGTGGAAAAGCTCAAAGCAAACCGTCACTATATCGTCCACAACGTATGCCGAGTTGTAGCATGTTATGAGGCCACATGACAGGTGAATCGGCTAAAAAAATTTATGCCCGGATTAAAAGTGGTAGACGACATACATAAACCACTTAAGTTATACTGCGATAATAATCCAGCAGTATGTTATGCTCACAATAATAAGTCAAGTGGTGCTGTCAAACACATTGACATAAAGTATTATGTTGTGAAATATAAAGTCCGGGATCATATAATTAGTCTTGAGCATATAAGAACAGAAAAGATGCTCGCGGATCCGCTTACAAAAGGCTTATCACTCAGTGTGTTCAGAGAACACGTAGCCGGTATGGGTTTAAGGGAAAGCCTATGATTCCTGGATAATAAGGGCCTAGTTAAAAATCTGTTTCAAAACAGAGAGGTGCATTGTACCTGTTTAATCTAATGGCAAGAGACCGTGATGATGAGGCACGCTCTATGCACTGATCTGTGATGGAATGGGAACAAGAGAAAGTAAATAAGTTAAGTTTAAGTTATAAGTGAGATCAAGGGGGAGAATGTTAGTTGATCAACACTAATAGGCCCAACGGTCTATTGGGCCCTTGGATCCACGCCCTGATCGGGGACGCCCAACCCTAATATGGTTGGTGGCCCCCCGTCGCACAGCGCCATAAATAGGAGGTGGGGGCCAGGGCGCTCGAGTCACAAGGTTCGCCTGAGCCGCCTAGCACCCCACCTACGGTCCTAAACCCTAGCCGATCACAGAGGGGGCGCTGCCAGCGACGGGAAGCGCCGCCACCGCCTCTGCATCAAGCCGGAGGACTGCTACGACGCCGGGCTGCCCTGCGACGTCTACACCGACCCCGGACGACACCGCTACTGCACTGCCACCGGGTTATCGCCAAGCATTGCGATGGCGAGCCCATCTTCCTCCAAGGCAGTCGATGGTTTGCACCTTTCACCCCTCTCTTTCTCTCGTTCTATCTACTGTTACTGCACTAGTAGATGTTCTAAGGCTCATGGTTTATCCATGTGCAAGTAGACATGCTAGTTCTATGTCTAAAGATCATGTTTTAGTTTTAACAATGCCATCACAAAATCACTTATTCCATGGCACCTACTTACCAAACTTTACCCTTTGTTCCATTTTAACTCCCTTGTTAGGTTTTTTCTGCCAAAGACCTTTGGTGATGACCGACCTTCAGTCGAACATACAGAACAGAGAACACCATGTTCATGGCGGCAATAGAAGAAGGGTTGGGAACCTCGTGTGGGCAACAGATCCAATGAGCAGGTCGAGAGGAATCTAACGATGGCGATTTTATGGACGGAGAGGCCCTGGCAAGCCCGGCGATCGGCATGAGCACACCTTGCCTATTACCTGCTCGACGAAATGCCCAAAAGGATGGGCACGCGCCATGCATCGCCTGCCGCTCGCCATCACCGTGCCACCCGCAGCCGGTGCTTGAAGCCAGCACCAGAACGCGGCCTCGTGCACCGCTCGCCGTCAAACGGCTTGTCAGCGCCGCTGCCTTCCCGCCCGCGTGCCGTCACGCCCGGCGGCCCGAGCGAGCAGCACATCTGCCCTCAATCAGCCGGCTGAAGCTGAACCACGCGTGCCCACGCTACTCCTGGTCCTGGAGTTGGAGCCGAGTCGGCACACCACCACACGGCACACGCGCAGCCCGAGCCTCCCTCCACCATGGGCACCATGGGCCTCCGGACGCGCGGCCCACAAGCGAAGAAGCATGGGCCTCTACGCTGAAGGCGACGTTCCCTCGCGTTAATTGTGGCTTAGGTTCCGTTCCCCAATTTTCCTGGGGCTGCTGCTCCTGCGCCGCGCTCCCTCTCTCTCTCTCTCGTCTTCTCCCTCGCGGCGATCCGGATTCCGCAGCAACGGCCCCTCTCGTCTTCTCCCTCGCGGCGCTCGATCACTCCGGATTGGCGCGTGGCGGGTTCGGTGGTAAGGAAGCGATACTTCGTTTGGATTCATTGACCGTTTCCATTTATTTGGTGTGAGCGTTCAAATCGAAATTTCTCTCTGGGATGGATGCTCCGATCATGGCGATTCACTTGGCGTGTTTGACAGAGTGTGATGGCTGTTTATTTCCAAATTTTGGGGTCGACTGATCACGATGTCCCCGTGTTATGTCCGTATGTGCAGATGGCAGAGTACGAATTAAATATACGCATGCGCAGGGGATCAATCGGCGTGTATGCTGATTTATTTAAGGAATCAAGTTACTCTTATTGATTAGTACCTTTTACTCTCGCATTTTAGACCAGGAAATATATTTATCTCTTTGCTTTTAATCATTTTGAATCATTTAGCAGCAGCCTCAAAATCTATGATATAAAAATGCATTGTGATAACATTGGATTTCAGCCTGTAGTGCTGCTTTGCCAAGACACGCCTCTAAACATTGCATTGTTGGTTGTAAATTGTGCCATGTAGCTTCTGAAAATTCTACGCGTGCTTTTTCATTCTGAGGGTGTTTGATCTACTGCATCACTTTCCCAGTTTAGAGGAGAGAAACAAGTGCGGATTGACACCAACAGGGTATTCTTACCATTTTCAGATTCAGCTGGTTGAACAAAACTAGTGAAGATGGCATCAGAAGGGAACAAAGATGTACCTAATGAAGCTTTGTCCGTGGACCAGTCATCGATTTCTGGTGTGAAACGCAAGCGTGGCCGCCCAAGGAAATATGAGTATCCTGTATATGAATTACCACAGAAGGTACAGCCCATCCAGAGTGCCCCCCCTCTTCTTCACTGCACACAAGATGGCTCAAGTATGGCCAGCCATACATTAGGTGGCAGTGCTCATGGTAATTGGTCCGGTCAACCTAGAAATTCGGCTAATGCTTCTCTTCAAGGTAATTCTGGCAAGGATGACTTTCTTGGCAAGCATTTTGTTGGCAAGCTGACCAAGAAAGTTCCTGGGTTTTCCCTCATTACGGTAAAAGTGAAGGACAATCAGGTGTTCAAAGGTTGGGTTCCAGATGAAATTAATCTCCGTCCAATAACACCTAAGGATGACCTTGCCCCAGAGCTACCCATGCTTCGACCAAGTCAAGTTCGAAAGCGAGCATCAGCAATCCATATGCAACCTGCTCTTCCTGTGCCAGTTCACTTGGACGATGTTACACTTGCAAAGCCTCTGCAGATGAGGAGACCTGTTGAGAAAACTATTGCTAAGCATGTTGTGCCTCTTGCTCCTAGGCCTTACATTGGTTCTGGTGTTGTTGCAGCAGTACCTATATCAGTTGCTCCCAGTAATCCTGAAATGAGAACTTTGGCCAGGCAGGATGCTGAACTTGTGATCCCACAATCATCAGTTGCTGCGGTGCCAATTAAATCTGTCCGTCCTGTCTCGGTACCATGCAAGCAACTGGCTAATCAAAATGAGTTTACTGGAAAGAAGTCTGTTGATGAGGTTCAGAAAGATTCAGAATCTCTAAATGTAACCAAGGAATCACCAGGTATGCTTTGCTGGATTGATGCCCTGTTGTGTTTCAAATCTTTGACTTGAATTCTCGAAACTGTTTGGTCCCGTAGACTGCATTTCCCATCTGATTTTTCAATCTCATAAGTCTTATGGCTGCCATATTAACGCTTGTAAATTTGTCCTTTTGTAGTGAAAGATGAAAAACCAAACATTGCTCTTGTGGATGTAGTGGTCAAGGATTCTCCAGGTCAAATCTAGTTTATGTGCTACCTTTTATATAAAAATGAAAATTGTCTCTGGGTTGAGAGACTTCAACTAATGTAGCCCGATCTCCTTACCTTGATTGGTTCCTACAGGGGAAAGGCAACAGCTTAATGATCAAGTAACAGATGTGCTTAGGGAATCTTCTGGTAAGATCTACAATTCTATACTTGAAGTATAACTGGCATAGTGCATGTAGTCTAAGTGCTCTTTCTCCTGGCAGTTCAAACTCAGAACGTTGATGTGACAATGTCTGATGAGATCAAGATAGCATCAGGTAAAATATAATTTTATACTCCTGATTTTCAATTCCATATTATTTTATTAAAACTTAGAAGTGACCATTAAGTGGGGGGATTTCTTCAGGCGCCAGAGATCAGCCAAATTCTGCAAATAGTGAACAGCAGAGTTCTAAGGAACCATCAGGTGATACATGATCCCAATATTTCACACGCTTAAGAAACTGGCCATGATCTTATACCGTGGGTATGAAAATTTAGACATCACAGAACAATCTGAGCAGCTGAAGACAGAGACCGATGTCCAGAAAGGAGTTGATGCCTCAAAGTCAGATGCCTCAGGTAAAAGGAAAGCCTACACCTCTCCTTTTAATGTTTCTAGTGGCATCCAAATCTTGATTTTATGATAAAGTATTGCGATGACTGAATATTTTTGTGTTGATCAAATCAAAGGGAATGTAATGATTTGATTATACCCTTTTATCTGCACAAACTAAAAGGTTGTACTAAATGTAGGAATTTGTAATTTTGTTGAACTGCATCCAAGATGTCTAGTTCTCTTGTGTACTCTCCTCTGCCCTCTCTTGATGAAATGATTATGATATGCAGCTCTCATGCGTTCGAGAAAAAAGATATATAATACTTTATCCTACACTTTTTTGGACCCTACTAAGCCCATGCCAAATTTGTTACAAAAATTTGTACCTGTGCGCAATTTGTTATCTACCATGCATAACTAGACTGGGTGGCCATGGCTCACCCTAACCTACCTTTTGCCTATGGCTGAAGCTTTTAGTACAGGCAACTTATAGCATATAAATGTCACCTCCTAGGTGGCTACACTGCCTACCTTGTCGGGAGACTTCTCTTTTACTGCGAGAGCTAACAAACTACTGCGGTGTTTAAATTTGTATAATTCCAGACATTCAGCCTGCGCATGATGAACAAGAAATGAAGGATGGCGGTAAATGAAAGTAGAGATCAAGATTCAACGAGCACAACACAGATCTTGATGTTTAGTGAAAGTTTGCTGCCTGTAATGTTTCTGTCAGGCTTATTGGGATGTGGAGCTGGAGTTTTTGTGAATGGACCAATGCTTTAGGTGTAGACTCCTACCTTTACATTTTAGTTTTATTCCTCTGCAAGTATAGGTGAGAGATTAAGTAGAGGTACAGAAACCCAAAAAAAAATCACCTAGGACATAGCAGTTATAGCACAGATAGAATTGCAAACCAGAAAAAAAAAAGGAGAAAGAAACATACTTGATGGGACTTTTCATTTTTAGGAAGATGACATGACTTAAAGTTATTTTGAACTCCTGGTCTTGTAATATGGCTTTTTGACATTTTAAGCTCTATTCACAGGCATAAGGAAACCTGATGCTATACAGGAAAATTTGCATGTTAATATGTTACGTCCCTATTGTCTATTGTTAATTTCCCCAAAAAAAATATTTTCAACAGATTTTGTCCCTTTATTTTGTACCTAAATTTACTATCCTTTTTAGTTGTGTCGTTGCCTTGCTGCTCTTACCCCTGCTGTTCAGAAAATTTGCATGTTCAAACAATTGCAAAGCTAATTGGAAGGACAGTTGCACACCATTACATATTCTTATAATTCTTCTGAGATTCTGAAGTATTTTCAATACAATTCTACACATATGACTTGCATGTTTACAAAATAAACAGTTTAAACCTACTAGTTTTTAAGGCTTGACTATGTTGTCCTATATGACTTGCTCTTAGGCCAGTTGGGAGTTCCAGGGTCCTATTTCCAACTCCCAGACGTTGGACACAGGCCAGTTGGGAGTTTCAAGGCCCTATTTCAAGACTCCTAGATGTTGGAATCAGTGTAAAGTTTCATCCCTATGAAACTTTTATCACCTCTCTCTTCGTTTATACAATGTCATGTCAACTTATTTAATGCCCGTAAAACTCTCATGAAACCCCCATTGAGATTGAGACTGGCCTTATGGCTGGTTTTAGTAAAACAATTTCGATCAATGTGAGCTCTAATAGAAAAAGAATATGGCTGACATTACAGAAATAATATTGTCGAACAAAACTTCATGTTTTTTCTTAAACAAACCTTCAAAAGTTGTTACACTTACAAGATGAATGTACATTAGCCTCGTCAAAATAAGGCCTTCACTATCTTAATCTTTTACAATGTCACATTGTACATAGTGCTCTTGGAAGAAGAAAAGGTGTTGCTAAGATAACAAAGAATTGCTGCAATTTCTCTCTATTTCATTTTACTGCCCCATGGAACCCCTCTAAAAAGAATATTTCGGAAACCCACACCAAGCATGAAGAATGGCAAGAAGTTGCAAAGCCCTTTCCAACTAAAATACGGACACAGACCAGCAACTGACAAGTGAATCAACAGACTAGGCAAAATCGCGTCCTTTCAGACGTATACCCCAAACCAAAGGGGTAAGCCAGGATTCTTCCAACAAAAGGAGATTGTCATTGGTACGTTCCTGGGACCATGCTGCTTGCAGCAGGGACCATGATGGGATGAATGGCCTGGAACGGCTGCACAAGTGGTGCAGGGCTTGGCACCACCAATGGCAGGTTCCCAGTTGCCATGACTGGAGGGGCCAAATACACCGGGGTGTTGCCTAGAGAAAAGATTTTGCAGGTACTTCCATGGTCAGTTCAGTCCAAAACAAGTATGTTCCATTCGAGAAAAAGAAACTTAAGCTAAACATTGCAATATCATTTCTACAGTAGCCAAAACCATGTTTTTTTGGTCTGTTACCTTGGAACTTCTGCATGCTAGCTTGATATGAATTCAACAGCACAGGGCGAGGCCATCCTTGAAAACCAAGGGGTGTTCCATGCATTGCATCCTTCAACGGGAGTCAAGAATAGATGAGCCAACAGGAAGGGGAAAAAATATGTGCTAACTTATACTATTTAGACTACATATCATGTGTATGAAACATGGTTGGTTACTTGCCAGAGATAACAAGATTAAACAGGTTAGCAGATCAACCATGACAGAAAAAAACCATTCCAAAAGAAAACAGTTCATTCCAGTTAACAAACTACTTAACATGTAAAACAATCTGTGCGACGTCAGGGTTGGCAGCAAAGGTCAATTACATGTGAAGAACACTCAAAGTTGCAGGAGTGTAAAGCTAAAATACTTTACCCAAGGTCTAGGTTTTATATATAAATATAATAGTGAACAATTCTCTGCATCGTCGTCCTATTCTTGTTATTATCCACTTTAAGTGTCAAGGCAAATAATAATTGTGAATCACTCACCTGAGGAACTGGTTGAACATAAACAACAGGACTGAACTTCCCAGTCATTACCTATCGTGTCGTCACATAAAATAATTTTTTTTTATTAGAGCACAAATTAACATAACTTTATGTATATAAGGACAGGGAATTTAGACTTACAGGCTGAGGACTAGGGGTAGTGTAGGTTGCGCCCACCTGCATGGGATGGTATGGTGTGCCAACTCTAGTTGGGTCTAGCCTGGATACATTATGGCCCACGATCTATGACCCAAAAGGTTAAGCAGTATCAGAATTCAGAAGCATGATAATGTTAGAATTAGACATTCACGATAAAGGCAGCAAGCAAGTCCAAATTTTAGTGTATTGGCATATACTTGCACAAAGTACAGTAACAGAGCATAAAAGACAAGTGGTTAAAAGAAGCCTTAAGTCAAACATAAAATACATTTACATGTGAGCTAGTTTTTTCAGTTCGGAGTAAAAAGATGTGATTTTTCTTGCATCAGAATGAAATTAAAGTTGCTGTGCTAAGCTGTAAGTTGACGTGAACAATCGGTTTACAATTTCAATTTATTCATTTAGGCCAACAGAAAAGGTAAATTAGCCAGCTAACAAATAAGAATGACTTGCATAGCTCAACTGCAAAGCACATAGGAGTAAGTGCAGGAGCTCAAAGAACAAATAATAATGGAGTAACCCATGTGCAGCAAGTTATCAACTTGAACTATAGGAGGCATGTTACAAGTTGCTATCCAATATTTCCTTTTTTTAATATCAAGGAATACTATAGTATTATCCAATGAAGGGTGAAACAATTGAAACTACAAAAGCACATAAGAATAGATCGAAGTACTTACTGACTGAACATATTGAGGTGAAATGGCATAGTTTGCAGGAGACAGGTTACTACAATGAACCTTGTTGGATAGAGGTGAAACGTCTGACACAGATTTTGACTCATATACAGGTACGCCCATTGGTACTTCAGGGGCAGAGTGTGAAATGTAGTATGTGTCAACAGGGGCCGTCGTAGCTGCAAGTACTTGCCTAGAACTTGCAAAAGATGGAGAGAAGACCTTTGCGCAAGGATTGAGTTTAAATTCCTGAAATAATGTACAATTGCTCTATTAACATAGGGGGGAAAAAGGATTCATAAGACAACCGGCATAATCAACAAATCTGTACAGCTAGCAACTACAGGTATGGTCAAAACTCAAAACAGAAGATAAAATCTGCAAGCACTAATAGGTCAGAAGTCAGATCACTACAGAACTGTCAAAATCCAATATCAAATGAGCTCACCTTAGCAGCGGTTTTGCTTGACGTGACAATCTTGGTAACTGAATTATTGACTGGCTGAGAGGGTTTAACATCTGAAGCCACCACGGGCGCAGCTATAGCTGAACTTGTAACAACATCAACTTTAGGCACCATAGTTGCAGACCTAGAAACCCCAATCATGGAGAAACATGGCCCCGCATGTCCGGTTGAAGAGCTTAAACTTGTAGTGCTACCACTATCTGAGCAATTGAGCAGATTTAATGCAAAGGGAGCTAAGGGAAGAAATACTATGTTGGTAACAGAAGAAACAAAAGGGATTCATACTTTGACCATTTTTCTTAACAGAAGTGTTTTTCTCCTGACCCACTGAGGTGCATTTCTCAGCTTGCCTGTGACAAAAATAATATTAATTGTTCAACAATGGAAAGAAGGAAGAATTTAATGAAGTTAACTAGATTCCTTGATATCTATTGCTTGAACCCACATGAAAAAGAAAAAACAATTTCTCATTTACACTGG
Organism: Miscanthus lutarioriparius; assembly: GCA_904845875.1. NCBI lineage: Eukaryota > Viridiplantae > Streptophyta > Magnoliopsida > Poales > Poaceae > Miscanthus > Miscanthus lutarioriparius. Next base: position 11,240,280 of record CAJGYO010000012.1, read on the forward strand.
GGCCAAGCACGATGCATACTACAATCCAAATATGATATATATGGAACAATACGAAAACAGTATGCATAGATGGAATTGAGAACATACATAAGTGGAGACATATTTTCAGTTTTTGACATTTTCGGGTCATTTGCTGGTGAAGTTTGAGGCTTCAAGGATCCACTGGCAGCCACCACGTTGGAATCAAGAGGTCTACAAACACCTTTAAGGGGGAGGGAAAGACCCTGCAGAAAAAGAAGAGCTATCATGAACACTGGTACAGGACAATGCCTCTCCTAGCATGCTACTGAATTAACCAACCTTTGCAATCACTTGAACAAGGTCATCTGGGCAAATAACAAGAGTGTCCACAAACGATCCCAGCGACAGATTTGCATCTCCCTTCCCGTTTGCAAACTTCTTTGCTTTCTTTAGCACAACACCTGATCAACATGAAGTCATCAATGCAATGTTTTTTCCCAACAGAAAGACGATTTTTCATCTTTAAATATTCGGCGCTTCAACTCGCAGCACGTATATAGGACAAACCAGTAATAAATGCCTACCACAAAAGTAGAGCATACTCTATTTACATACATTGTACTAGAAACTAGGAGCCCTCCCTATGATCTTGGAATTCCACAGTGCCTCATCCCCATAATCCATACCTTGAGCCCAATCATGCCGCGGTTGCCACGACACCGCAAAATCAACACCTCAACCAAGACGAAAAGACCGAGATCTTGGCCGCTAACAAAAAAAAGCATGCATAGCTGTAACACAAGAGGAACCAGACCCAGCGATCTCTACCACCCGCCTCCAAATCCATCCCGACGCACCGAGAAAACTAACATCCCGCGGGCTCCCAGCGACCACAATCACCCGTCCAGCGAGCAGATCAAACGGATGCAAAGGAAAACGGGGGGCACCAGCGAGCCCGGCAGCACCCACCGCCCAACTCCACCCACTGTTGGATCACGTCCCGGACGGCATTCCCGCGATCCCCAAACCCTGCGGGGCAACCCCAGCGAGGGCGAGCTTTTACGAGCGGCGGCGGGAGGGAAGGGGAGTGAGGGAAGAGCGGAGCACGCACCGTATCCGGCGTCGACGCAGGCGGTGTGGAAGACGCCGGCGTAGGCGGATCCGTCGCGGACCCGCACCTCCACGGGCAGGCCCACCATGCAGACCGTGGCCAGCAGCAGCGCCTCGGCGATGGACGGCGCCGCCGCCTTGGGCGGCGAGGGCGGCGGCGGCTTCGCCTTCCTGGGGCGGGCCATGGGAGAGAGAGAGAGAGAGAGGAGGGGAGGCGTAGGAGCCGACCCGAAAAAGGCAAGCGGGGAAAGGACCAAGGGGCGCGGCCGTGTGACTCGCACTCGCTTCGGATCGGAGGTGGCACCGCAACGCGAGTGCTCGCGCCTTTTGTGCTCCGTGACTCCGTTCCTTTCCGGGTTGATGATGCGTCTGTTCTTGCTCCGCGCGAATCTTAAAGCCTGGCGGCGTGATTTTTTTTTTTATGTTATATAGGTGATCTCGGTATGTACGCGAGCCAGCATGGGCATGTTTGGAGTTTTTTTTATTACATGCACCAAATTTTGCATGCGCATGTAACTCTTTGAATTTTGAAACGGAGAAAGGCGTCGCCAAGGGGAAATAAGCGCAATTTGTTGTAGAAATTCAAATGATAGCTAAATCTGATCTCGTTTGTAAAAAGTAAGCATCGGTAATGCCTACTCAAAAGGTGGTTCCTAGTACAAGCTCGGTGTTTATCATTCATGTAAACTGACGTGTGTTACGAATATATGCGTAATTTATGTTTTTGTTGCTGTTCACGATCGTATCCTATCACTTGACAAGGCGAAGTGACATCGCTGCCACAAGCGGTTCATGATATGATATCGTAAAGAAACATCCATGGTGCAATTCCACGCAGAATACTGAAAACGATTTATCGTACTGTAACTGTAATACCACTGTGCTCAGATTTGGACGGCCACGAAACCGATGGTACCTCATGCTTACAGTCACAAGGCTTCAACAAAAAATATTAACCTGAGAACAAAACACAGTTGTCCGTAGTTATAAAGAACGAATCCAACGCTATAATAAAGTAACCAGAAAAATGGGATAGGAAACAAACGGCACAGTGCATATATAGCATCATCACAGTAGATAAGCAATACACAGTAATACAGATAACAATAGATCCGAGAAGCATGGAAAGAAACTAAGCATGTCTCAACATAGCAATCACAGTAGAGCACCACTTGTTCATAGACACAACACAGTGCATATATATGATAAAAATAGATGAAACCGGGCCATGGGGCCATCAAAATCAGGAGCCTTTCGAAACCACCTCTATTGACAAGAATGCAATATAAGAGTGCCTTGAAATAGTATTAATTAATTCCATCTCGACAACCCAATGACCTACCCGAGCAAACACGCCTCACTGCAAGAAAGAAAACAAAGCAGCGTGTGATCAGTAAATAAGGTTATATAAACATCATGTAATGCCCATTGATCCTGGCACGTAAGCCAGGTTAGGCAATGTGAACGATGGCAATACACTTGTTATTAGTGGAGATGATTTTGTCACCATTTAAACTCTAAATGGCATTAATTAGCTAGGAGCTTCACCTGTTGTTGCTGTGGCTGCTGTGCAGCTGGTTGCTGTTGGTAATTGGGATAACCAGCATAAGCACCATAACCATACATGTTAGGATCCTGAGGTTGTGCATACCCACTGCCATAAGCCTCATAACCTTGTCCATAGCCACCATAGTAACCACCAGCACCAGCAGCTGCTGCTGCACCCCATTGGTTGGATTCCTGCTGAGGCTGAGAATTTTACATCACAGTATTAGCACTTCATCTACACTATAAAACATGGCAGGAAGAAAAGTGGTATGCAAATGACCTGAGCCTGCTTGTTCGACAGGCTTCTGCCCCACGAAAGCCGAACATTTTGCGCACCAATCAAGGCCCCTTGCAGCATTAGCAGTGCTTGCTCGGCAGAAGGTCTGAAATGCATTGTCATAGTAACTTAGACAAAAATACTTTTACAAAATACATGCCAATATACCAAATGAGTAAATAAAGGTCAACCTGGTAACAAACTGAACAAAACCACATCTCTTCCCAACAGGGATCTTAACATGGACGACTTCACCATAAGGAGAAAAAACTTGTTTTAGGGCATCTTCAGTGACATTGGGGTCAAGCCCACCAACAAATATCTGAAGACAACAACAGAATAAAGTTAACAAAAAACTGGGAGATGAATTGACTGATATGCAGAAAAAAGAATTAAGAACGCACGGTGGTATTGTTAGGATCATTCTCAGACTGAGCTCCTTGAGAATTTGGTACTGTAAATAAAAGCAAAAAAGTGAAGGCAGCATATATTGTAAGATTTGATGAATAGCAATATCTAATAAATGAATGCTAACAACGAAAAAGCCTACAGGTCGCTAAAGTTATTAGGTTCACACATATTCGATAATGAGAACATTTACCAATGGCAAAATGTGCATGCATATCGTGTTATATGCACATAGGAGAATAGAATGCATCAGAGCAATTATACGAAGTTAGCCCATCTAAAGCATACAATTATGAAGAAATCTTGGTATTGGTAAGAACATTAGTCAACTAGACGGGTCCAAAATTCAGGTAACATAGGATTCAAGCGGCTAAACTGCCAAAGAGAGAGCCAATAAGAAATAAATTATGTAGAAAATTATTTATTGGTCCAAGGCAAAAAAATGTTGTTTTGGTACACTGTGCATAAAGCATGGAACCAACCTGCACCAATAGAACAAAATATGGAACACACTATGCAATTAAAATCTCAGCTCTAACCATTACTTCATATCTCAGATTAGCTAAGTAGATACAGACCATGCACATGTGCTATTGTGCACAGATATTGATAAATCCAAGTTGAAGGAAACAAAGGAAAACTGATGAATACATAGTCAAGACTCGACCATCATCACCTAGAACAAATTGAAGAGAATAAAAAGGCAGTAAAAAGTATACTCCACACCCCCCAAAAAAAAAAAAAAACCTTGTAGGGAAGGAGCTGACAAGTATTTCTAAGCTTTAGGAGTCTAAATATATGGGAAAGAGTTTTCAATCCCTCAGCCGTAGCAGAAAGCATGCACTAATAAAAGATGTACAAAAAGAAATTGTGCACTAAGTGCATACACAGACGAAACAGAATCAGAGATAGCATGGAAAAGTACAAAGGACCAGAAACTTAAGGAAACCAACTTTGAATTTAGGACATAAATGATTTACACTGACCTAAATGAGGCCACGCATTAAACAAGAAATGCATTGCAGCTCAGGTCAGTTCCAAGGCTCCTATACGAATAGAGCCTGTTGGTATCCTGCTTCCAGATAACATGAGTTCCATGAGTCTACTATCGTTCTATGCATTAAATTATCCAAATTCACACTGGGAATGTTGTACTAGGAATAATGACTTCTGGAAGTGAAGTGGTCGACACCTATTCCTAACTTTGATTTGAACACAAGTAATAAAACAACCCAAAAGGGCTAATATGAACATAACAAGTCAAATGTATCCTCAATTGCATCAATCAACAAACATGTAGAGGCTAACAAGAATCACAAGGACATGAGACTGGCCATGCTTACCTCTCTCTTGAACAACACCTCCTGTATTCTTCCTACTTGCTGCAGGACCAATACGCATAGGCCTGGAAGAACAAGGCATTCCATTCATTTCAGTCATTGCACGAGCTTGCTCTGTAGGATCACCAAATTTCACAAACCCATATCCCTTTGTGCGCATTGTCAATTTATCAGTCACAACTTTTGCACCCTTCACCGAGGGATAATGAACCCTGAATGTCTCTTGTAACAAGTAATCTGTAACATCTGCAGCCAAATCCCCAACGAAAATAGTATAGTCAGGAGTATCATCACGCTTTTCACCAGCACTGGCCCAGTTCAGCCGAAATGTCAACTCAACATTTGGCATCATCTGTCCATTGTATGTCTGAAGAACTCGCTCTGCAGCTGCATGGCTTGTAAATTCAACAAAACCATAGCCCTGAAGCTGTCCTGAATTCTTGTCACGGATGAGCTTCACATTTTGAACCTGAAAAATCATGTAAATATGAAGTAAAGGTTCAGAAAATCATGAATGCATGGGCAGCATACATCTATAAACACCAATCAGGAAACTCAAACTGAAGCATATAAATAGTCTTGCGCAAAAAAAAAAAATGGCTCAATGGCTGCTAAACATTATTACCCTTGGGTAGAAGAAATAGGCAGCAAAAAAAAAACAGAAAACAACAATTTTAAGTTATTTTACGAGATATACAACTATCGCCAGATCATGCTAACAATTCATGAAACAAAATTTAAAATTAACGATTCAATCATAAAATATAGCCCAGAGCTTGATCATTACAATAGGTTCTAGAATCACTACAAACTAACTTAGCCTGGAGCTTCAATCGTCAGCAGTCGTACGAAATTAACAACAAAACTAGTAAACAATCAAAATCTTTATAAACCTTAAAGCAAGACCTATTAGCCGCAGCAAAGGGCGCGGGCGCATCATATATTCCGTGAAGAGCAACAATCGAAATCACACGCATCAACCGCCAGCATCAATCAGATCGGGTGACATACCTCCCCAGTGTTCGCGAAGCATCCGAAGACATAGTTCTCGTCCATCCAGTACTGCAGGTCCCCGATCCAGAGCGTCCTGACCTCGTCCGTCAGATCGGGGGCGGCCGGCGCCGGCGCCGGCGCCTGCGGTGCGGCGTAGTACGGCTGAGGGGGCGGCGGCTGCCCGTAGTGCGCCTGCGGCGGAGGCTGGCCCCACATCGCCGGAGGTTGCTGCGGAGGCGGTGCGCCGTACTGCTGCGTCATCGGCGGCGGAATCCCGCCCCACTGCGGTGGCTGCCCGCCACCGGCCTGAGGAGGAGGAGGCGGTGCCATGCCCGGCTGCGGCTGCGGCGGCGGGGGCTGCTGCATCATGGCGACTTGGCGAGACGACCTAACCCTAGCAGAGACGGGAGAGAGGGAGGAGGGACGGCGAGGAGGAGACGGGGGACGAAGGAAAATTCCGGGTTGACATTTGTCTCATGTCTGTATACGAGGAGACTTTACGTGGGCCGTGGGCCGTGGGCCGTGCGGTGGTGCTGGTCCGATTTGGTAGTGCACTAGTGCTTACTTCGTCAGTCGGGACAGTATTTTTCTCTCACACGAACCAGTCAGCAGTACTTCTTCACGAACCAGCAACGAAACGAATCAACAAACCGAACAGGCTGTTGAGCCGGCACGATGGCCTGTCCGAGAAGGTATATAAGAAACTACTACTTGACTTATATAAAACTAGATGCATTCCCCCGCGGGAATTAGACGAATTAGACGATGAAACTTACGTGATTGTAGATGAAAATATAAACCTTGCTGAAAAGAATTGTGGAATTGAAATATATGTCCAATGTTTAGATGCATGATATTTTAATACGAAAGAAAAATGGTGTGCTATGACAGAAAATGAAAATATATTCTTTTGAATGGTCCCCAATTGTTCACCAGATAATTTTCTGGTGAAGACTGAAGTAGTTTTCCTTATAACAAAAGTTAAATTAGTTAAGACAGTCCGTGTGGTGAAAAATAATGATAATATTGCTTGATTACTAAATATACATGTACTTGCATATGCTAAAATTATACTCCTTCCGTTCACAAAATAATACAATTCTTTTTTTAGAGTCCAAAGATTTGAAGTTTGACTAATAGTATATAAAATTTTATAATTATAATACAAAATAAGTACCATTAAATTGATTACGAAATATGTTTTCGTAATAAAATTAGTTCGAGACATAAATCTTAATATTGTTCACTGTAAACTTAATCAAAGTTAAACTAGTTTAACTCGCATGTGAGTACTAAGTATGAGCACCTGAACAGCGGCAAATTAATAACTCAAGACATGTCATGTCAAACATTGTGACATCCTAGGTACTCACAGAACTCAACAGTCCCAGAAACCCTTGAGCAAATGCTATATGCCTTTTCAGTTTTGATGACGCATGAGCTTTCATGGTGACGAAGGAATGCGTCACGTGTGTCGATGACTGTTGTGATGTGCAGAAGCTCCTCGATGACGACGTCAATGCCAAGCGAGGCATCGGTCATGATGTATTACAAACTCACGTACTGTTCAGTTAGCACTTGATCTGGTTGCGAGAGCATTACTGCAAGAGCACAACTGAGGTCGATTGACGACTGAAACCCTGCGTACCTAGAGATTAATCAGGGATGGAAATAAGAAACCATCACGGAAGCTGAGCCTTAGCAGCCATGTTCGTATCATTTTATAATGTGGGAACGAATGACGACTGAAACCCTGCGTAGCTATAGCTTAATCAGGGATGGAAATGACTAATGAGAATCATAAGAAACCATCACGGAAGCTGAGCCTTAGTAGCCATGTTTCCATTCCATTTTATAACGTGGAAACGGATGTTCCTGGAACGTGGAACATGAGAACGGAAACGTGCGCTATGTTCCCGTTCCCAGGCTGCTTGCTGAGCAACATCCAGGTAAGGAAAAAGTGGTGAGAAGGGAGAACAGTATATATACCAGTGATTAGTGCGCGCAAAGGCGCGAGCTGGCACCACACGTATCTTTATGAAAAAGCACGACAACATATGAAACAAAAACATGACAAAGCTAAGACGTTTGAAGATTATTACAAACTTACCACACGTTAATAACATTGATCCTAAGATAGCTGACATAAAGTTTCAAAGCAAAGCCAAGATGGTTGAGATTACAAACTTTACACATTAATAACATAGATCCTAAGATAGGTAATATAAAGGTTCAAAGGTACAAACTTAACACACGCTGATAGCATAGTTCCTCAAATAGCTGACATAAAGGTCTCATGCAGGTGTAACGCCTTTTTCTTTATTTACCATCGAACTGACATAAACATGATAACAGTTCATAAATGTCCATTGCATCAATATTAGTTCTTCACAAAGTTACATAAGAATACCGGAATATCATTACACAAGCAGAGTAAGCTATATGTGGGGATGACATGCATAGAAGGAATGTTTTTTACTGTATTAATCTCAATACCTATATGTGCATGGAAAAGAACCAATAATTGCTTTGTGTAGGGTAAAAATCTTCCATAATATACAACAGAGAGGAAGTACAGGTCGAAGTAGTCAAAATGCCTCATGTAATTTCCCAGGATAATTACTTTTTGCATTGACTGAAGAGGTATAAAATATCTTTCAGTTCCATCTCCCTGTAACAGGATACAATAATGCAATACAGTCCGTAAAAATGAGATTGAACTATGAAGCTATTGGAGAGGCATCAAGTGGTCAAATATCACACTGTTCAAACTAAGGGCTTCCTAGCTCGATGCCCATAATAACCGTCCTAATTAAATGGCACTGTATGAATTGAATCAATATACATGTAATTGACAGGGTCAGAGCAAATTTAGTATGATTCACACAAAATTTGGAGGGATACGGATTTGGGTACAGTAAATCTTATACAATCATGCACAACCAAGGAAAGCTAGGCAATTCTGACTTTGTAAGTTAGTAAACTACAAATATCAGGGAATGCAAAAATAGGAGTAATTAAATCAGGGCCTTGCAAAAATAAAACGACAGTCGCAATCTGCTGCACTTGTCACCAAAAAAACCGACCAGACTATTTTATGAGCAACGCATGTACTTTCAGAAATGGAAGTTTTCAACAGGGACATGAGCAGCCTTACCTGAAACCCATACCTGACCGTGTCGAGCAGCTAGATGTAATTCCACGCCTGAAGAGGCCTCTTGTCAGCATCCTAGAGCATACAGCTATTGAAAGCAAAGCCCGACGTATTCACATGAAACCTTTGTTGCCTCTTGCCCATCTCGTTCGTCTTGCCTATTGAAAGCAAGCACGAATTAGAATCATCAGAAGTAAATGGAATGACCAAAGACGAACTGGAAGCAGAGTGCGCTAGAAGCACCCGGGTCCGCTGTGCAGGACTCGTGTTCCAGGCTGGCGACGGCACGTACAGCACACGCCGCCGCCACGTTCAAGAGAGATCCCCGAACAGCGGCACCCACAACACGCGCCGATGCTCAAGTAAAGTTTCAACAGCTCCCTGCCATGAATACAAGCACTCTGAATACCAGTTCAGCAAACATGTGTTCCAATGAAAATCATATTTAGAGAAGGGGTACACTTGTACATGAAAAATCGTAAGTACAAATGCAGGAAATAGGGGAATGATACCTTCACGAGCAGGGTATTGCTTCCTGAACTGGCTTTCACAATGGCACCAATTGATTTCCTTGTGTGATCAAACTCGAGGGTAGCGATCCTTTTGGCAACATTCTTCCACCATTTGCAGCAGCCTGTCACAAACAACATTGCAGTCCACTCGTGTGAGACTCCTTGGATGTACGTATTTATTAAGCACCACTCACCATGGAGGAAAAATATAGAACCTAGGTAAGGTGCGAAGAGGATGTATTTGTTGCCTAATGTATCAGACAGATCCAAGGACAGACCATTATTTCCTCCAGGTAGACCCATTTTCTCAACCAAAACCTAGAAGTAATAAGAAACAAAAAAAAAGGAAGTTAGCAAACACGATGCCTTGTTTCCCAACAACAATTGTCTCAATTACTTGTCTTCTAAAGTTACTTGTCTCAGTTATTTTTCACTTTTGCTAATCACCAACAGCTACAACCAGGCTTTTCTGTTCACCATAATATTTTGTGAGCAACTGCTGTGAGTTGCATTTCAAATCCAGGACTCGGAATCCTGGGCAGTGTTCTCCCTAGCTTTGCCACAGGCCCCTATTTTGTTGCTTTGCCACAGCCCCTATTTTGTTAAATTATGCTTTCTCTATCATTTTTTGTCAAGTAGATATCCTTTGATTTTGCTATAAAAGTGAATTAAACTGAACTTAAAAGTAGCTGGTGAGTTCTACATGCATTTGTTTCTGATCAAAGCAAATTCACTGTATGTCGCTGACCACCTCATGATTGTAAACACATTGACTGGACAGAGCAGTTGGTTTTCCTTTTATTAAATGTCTAGATGCTGTTTTCAATAGATTAAGAAATTGAGCCGCTGTTGGCTATTCCTTCAGTAGCTTAGTATTTGGGAGAAGTAGAAAATAGTTCACTATGGACAAATATTTGATGATGTGTTATTTGAAAGAGAACACTAAAAATAACCTGTCTCTTGAGGAATCGGTTATATTGATTTGCTTCGCTGAGTCTTCTCAAAAGTTCACTTCGTTCCGAATCAGACAAAAGAGCCTTTACCTACAAAATTACAGAAAGAATAAGGGATGCAGGAAAATTAGGATTCATGGTTTTTCTAAGTAAAAAAGTATTAAATGCAACATCCTGGACTTGTTCTTTAATCAACTGAAGATACAAATCTCAAATCCAATCAACAAACAAATCAGTGCTGCAAGCAAAAAAAAATTTCTTATCTTCTCAGTAATTTGGAAAGGACTGCATTAGTTAATAAGAATGTAAAGATATTAGCTTAATCTAGATGGTTCTTCGTTGGACGAACACATGGGAGAAAACCACTTTCAGTTGCCAGTTATCATCGTACTGTACATAATAGGCTGTTTGCAGAATGATGGTCAACTACATTTGAAACTGGTGAATTAGAGTTATACCATATACGCCTAACTAATAAGGATCTGGAGATAGTAACAATAGCAGAATGTGAATAGCGTGTAAGTTTTAGCAATCCTCACCTTTAAAGCTGCCTATGTCGGCATTCCAGTGGCAACATACTGATGTGAAGAATGTGTGACATTGGCATCAATGCTCCCAGCAGGGCAATCGTGAATTTCCCATCCTAGGGATCATACGTTGTACCGTCCACCTTGAAGAATCACCGGCAGCCATCTTCCTGGTCCCGAGCGTGAGGCACGTAGTGATGATGGCGGGCAGGCCCTCGGGTATGTCGGCGATGGCCTTCTAGCTATCTATGCAAATGAAATCCAGTTTAGCAAAAGTATAGTATGCACTGGTCACATCTCACATGGGCATTGTATCAAACACATGGTATGCAGCTCGCAACACATAGTTTGGTCAGCAACCAATCAAGGAAATCTGCAACAAGAAGCCAATGTTTTCAAGCTAGTAATCGAACAAGCAAATGCAGAAGTCACAAATCTAACGACAACAACAACAAAGCCTTTAAATCCCAAACAAGTTGAGATAGATTAGATTTGAAACCCAGCAGAAGCAGTATCAGACACGTGAATAACTGTTTTCCAAGCACTCCTATCTAAGGCTAAGTCTTTGGGTATATTCCATCCTTTCAAGTCTGTTTTTATTGTCTCTACCCAAGTCAACTTCGGCCTTCCTCTGCCTCTCTTCACGTTACTGTCCTGGCTTAGGATTCTACTACGCACCAGTGCCTCTGGAGGTCTCCGTTAGACATGTCCAAACAATCTCAACCGGTGTTGGATAAGTTTTTCTTCAATTGGTGCTACCTCTAATCTATCACGTATATCATCGTTACGAACTCGATCCCTTCTTGTATGACCGTAAAACCAACACAATATACGCATTTCCGCGACACTTATTTGTTGAACATGTCGTCTTTTCGTAGGCTAACATTCTGCACCATACAACGTAGCAGGTTTAATCGTCGTCCTATAAAACTTGCCTTTTAGCTTCTGTGGTACCCTTTTGTCATACAGGACACCAGATGTTTGGCGCTACTTCATCCACCCTGCTTTGATTCTATGGCTAACATCTTCATCAATATCCCCGTCTCTCTGTAGCATTGATCATAAATATCGAAAGGTATCCTTTCTAGGCACTACTTGATCTTCCAAACTAACATCTTCCTCCTCCCGAGTAGTTGTGCCGAAGTCACATCTTATATACTTAGTTTTAGTTCTACTAAGTCTAAAACCTTTAGACTCCAAAGTCTCCCGCCACAACTCCAGTTTTCGATTCGCTCATGTCCGGCTTTCATCAACTAGCACTACATCGTCCGCAAAAAGTATACACCAAGAGATGTCCCCTTGTATGTCCCTTGTGACCTCATCCGTCACCAAGGCAAATAGATAAGGGCTCAAAGCTGACCCTTGATGTAGTCCTATCCTAATTGGGAAGTCATCCGAGTCTCCATCACTTGTTCGAACACTAGTCACAACATTGTTGTACATGTCCTTAATAAGCCCGACGTACTTTGTTGGGACTTTATGTTTGTCCAAAGCTCACCACATAACATTCCTTGATATTTTATCATAAACCTTCTCCAAGTCAATAAAAACTATGTGTAGGTCCTTTTTCTTCTCTCTATACCGCTTCATAACTTGTCCTATTAAGAAAATGGCTTCCATGGTTGACCTTCCGGACATGAAACTAAATTGGTTCATAGAGACCCCCGTTATTGCTCTCAAGCGATGCTCGATAACTCTCTCCCATAGCTTTATAGTTCATCAACTTAATTCCACGGTAATTAGATTAACTTTGAATATCCCCTTTATTCTTGTAGATCGGTACCAATATACTTCTCCTTCACTCGTCAAGCATCTTGTTTGATCGAAAAAATATGGTTGAACAGCTTGGTTAACCATACCATAGCTATGTCCCCGAGACATCTCTACGCCTCGATTGGGATACCATCCGGTCCCATCGCTTTACCTTCTTTCATCCTTTTCAATGTCTCTTTAACCTCTGATTCTTGGATTCTCCGCACAAAGCGCCTATTGGTGTCATCAAAAGAGTCATCCAACTGAAAAATTTGTGTCGGTGCAAAAAGTGACCAACAAGTAAATATTTGTAGTTTTGCCGTGCGTTATGATCGGATGTGGCCTAGCACTCAATGACACAGGATTTATACTGGTTCAGGCAACGTGCCCTACGTTCAGTTTCAGTCGGTTGGTGACTTTATTCCTGAGCCTAGGTGCTCAAAGTTTGCTATGGGGTTACAAACGAGTAGGAATGAGAAGGGGGGTTAGAGGCCCGGTCGGACTCTAAACCAAGCGACCCAGAGTGACAGATGCTCTAACGTGCGCTAAGTATTAGAGCGTAAGCTCTATGTAGCTTTAGAGTTCTAGAATCGTTGAGCTGTTCGAGTGCTCAGGTTGTCTAGATCCAGAGAGAGCGTCCCCCAGAGAGGAGAGAGTGTATCCTCTTTTATAGTTGAAGGGGATGGCCTTACAAGTCAGAGAAAGAGAGAATGGATACGTGTGCTTCCTAGTCTTGTTGCCCACGCTGTCGGATGGTCGTCGATGCCCATAATACTATTTATGTCAGACGCATGTGGCAGGCTCTACCGTGTTCGCCTGGTACGGCAAACGTCGGTGCCTACAATACTGTTTGTGCTCTGACATGCCTGGAAGGTTGCATAGTGCCGGTCTAGCATGACCTGTTGGCACCGTCCTGAAGGTGCGTAGGGCATGGCAGGATACGGTCCTTGGTATTGCGGTTGACTTGAGCACCTTACCTTATCTGCTCCTCCTGGTCCCCGGGCCCTTACCGAGCGGGCATCCCCGATCGGTTGTTCCTAGTCGGCCCCGACCGTGTCGGTCGGGGAAGAATCGCGAGCAGAAGTCCGGCGTATCCTCGATCGGAAAAGGAAGTCGGAGTCAGACTATGCCCCCACCTTGGCCAGGCCTTCCGGTCGGGGACCGAATCGTTGCCCTGGCTTGTATCTGGGCCGGCCCGGGAGGCGAGCGTTGTTGCTATGCCGTCTGCTGGGCTGAGTTTTTGTAGAAAAGCGGGTCCATTGGGGACCCTAGGTTTATGGACCCGATAGGAGCCCCGAGCCCTTTTGGGACTTCTATGAAGTTGTAAAAGGGTTGTTTATACTCGTTTCACGAGTGCACCCGGTGGGTGTAAGATTATGGTCGCCATCGAATGAGACGGAGCGCCAACCCAAGCGTCGGACGCGGCTGAGGGGTCAGGCAAGGCAGAGTGCCAACCCGAGCGTCGGGTGCGGCCAAGGGGTCGGTCTAGTTTCGTGCGTTACCCCGTCCGTGGTTTCCGCAACCGGAGGGGTTGAGTTAATGTCACTTGCCTCGATGACTCGAGTGACGCGCTCGGTGAGTTTAATAGCGGGTACGTTCGAGTGGAATCTGGGTCCGTCATTCGTAACGGGGGTCAGCATAGCCCTAATGTGGTATTCCACTGCTCCTTAACCCACCTCCCGGTACATGCCTGAGCCATTCTAGAGATCAACTCAGGTGGCCCGCTGGCCTCCCCTCGATGGAGATTCTATGGGCATGGCTCGAGGTTAGGATCAAATGAGAAGATCGAGATGACCCTGTCCGCTTCAGAGCAGATCGGGTGAGGTGGAGTGAGGTGTTGGGTCGCCAACCCAAGCGTCAGGCGCGGCCGAGGGGTCAGGCGAGGCGGAGTCGCCAACCCAAGTGTCGAGCGCGGCCGAGGGCCAACCCAAAACTTTGGGCGCGACCAAGGGGTCGGGCGAGGCAGAGTGCCAACCTAAGCGTCGGGTCGCCAACCCAAGCCTTGGGCGTGGCCGAGGGATTGGGCGAGGCGGAGTGCCAACCCAAGCGTCGGGTGTGGCTGAGGGGTCGGTCTAGTTTCGTGCATTATCCCATCCGTGGTTTCCACAACCAGAGGGGTTGAGCTAATGTCGCTTGCCTCGATGGCTCGAGTGATGCGCTCGGTGAGCTTAATAACGATTATGTTCGAGTGGAATCTGGGCCCGTCGTTATAACGGGGTCGGCACAACCCTCATGTGGCATTCCACTGCTCCTTAACCCATCTCTCGGTAGATGCCCAAGCCATTCTAGAGACCAACTCAGGTGGCCTACTGGCCTCCCTTCGATGGAGATTCTGTGGGCATGGCTCGAGGTTAGGATCAAACGAGAAGGTCGAGATGACCCTGTCCGCTTTGGAGCAGATCGGGTGAGGGCCGCTGGGGCTCATCTATATTTTCTCCCTTGGCTCTGTTTGACGTGAGGCAGCCTCGAGCCCTTTGCGGACCGGCCTTCGAACCCTGGTCAGTCATCGCTCATGTCGAATGAGGCGACTACCGCTTCGCGGCACAACATGAAGCGTTGTGATGCATCAATTGCATATGTGATGCTTGGATGTATGGGATGAATGTATGAATGCATGCATGAGAATGGATGAATGAATGATCGTGCTCTAGAAAATAAAAAGGGGGTTTGGTAAAGTTACCTTGATGGCTCGAATGATGGGTCTAGGGAGCTCTTATTGGATTTGTCCGAAAGGGATCCATGTCCGTCGTTCATGACGGGGCTGGCATAACCCGCATGGGGCATCTTGCTGCTCCTTACCTATCACCCAGCTGCTGCCCGAGCTGTCCGATCGACTCGGTTGACCTGTTGGCCTCTCCTTGTTTACACCAAAATTAGGGAGAAGAGCGTGGGAACTCGTAGGCTTCCAAGATTGTGCCAATCAAGGAGTCGATTGCGTAAAGATTGATATCTGCCGGTTCGGAAGCGACACTAGGATCGGTTCTCTTTAAATGACGTCAGCAGATAATGATGATGAGATATGATTGGCATCGAGAAGATACATATCGGACTCTACAAAAGGGGAAAGATTAGAGTCTAGGTTATCTTAAAATAGGAATGTTTTCTTCGTACCAAAGATTGTACTGAGTCATACTCGAGTAGGATTCGTTTTTAGGCTCTGAGTATAAATATCAAACCCCGACTATTGTAAAAAGACACACAATCAATCAAATACAAGTTACTTACTTTTTCGGCTCTGGACACCCCTTAGGAGTAGGAGTAGAGTAGATCTCGGTGAGTTCTTCAGCAAGTACGGCTGCATCGATCTGATCGACTTCCACTGCTTGTTTGTAAGTATCATCATGGCTTATACCTCTGTTCGTACGGCTACATCGATCTGGTCGACCTCCATTGCGACTCTGGTATAAGTTAGTTATCGACTCTTGTCTAGTTCAAGTACCTCCACTGCTCGAACTAGATTAAGGTCAAGTTATCGGCTCTATCTAAGGGTGGCATTCCTTCGGATAGATTCATTAAGTTACCGATATTGCTTATTGCTTTCATTATTTATTTAATTGCAGCAATATCACTTCGCCCGATTGGGATTGATTTAGATTGGCCTTATATCCTTTTTAACCCATTGTTTGTTAATCTAAACTAATTTAATCTGCACTTTAAACGATGATTTATGTTTTATCGGTCATTTTATATCAATCTTGATCGTGCATAGCGTGCGGTTAAGGCATGTCCGATCTTGAGTAGATCTATTGGCTAGCGAAAACTGTTCCATACCCCGTTATCACGGCATGTGTGATTCTGCCTCACACCCCACTGTTAGCTCCATGGAGTGGGGATTATTATTTGGTAGATCTATTCCTGAGAGGGCATGACCTTAACTATGCGCTATGCCTGAATCGACTGTTCTAGCCAATATCGAGCGCTTTCACGAACAGTTCACGTCACGAGACCGTTGAAGTAGCGATAGGTTGAAAGATGTGTTAGCCCCATGATCTTATTATTGTATTACACCCTGCATGATTCTGCCTCATGCCTCACTGATATTAGTAATAAGTTAGGGTCGTCGAGTCTATTGTTGTTTCTATGACCTGCATGATTCTGCCTCATGCCCCACTGGTCATAGCGACATATGAGATCTAATATGTTCATTATATCTTTCTCTATTAAATGGTTGAGTGATGATGAACTATTTCTTTTATAAAGGGGTTTGGTTACTTGTAGTCATTAGCTCAGTATAAACTAATTATTGTTGATATCTTATTATCATTGACCAATATTTGTCTAAAGAATGATATTCATCCTGAACGATAACCGATTCTTCTTACACAACCCCATGAGCTTTAACCGATTTATTCTTATAAATATGCTGGAATCAACTATTTAGTCGATCTCCTTTCATATCGGCTCTCAGAGCCGCACATTCGGGACTGTCTGGCAACACCGGCATGTTCCGTCCTAAATTACTGATAAACTTTCTCTTCTTGTCAATTGCAGGGTTAAATTGACTGGCACATCTCGGGAAGAGTGCGCAGGATCGACCACCCCTGTGCTGAAGCTAGGTGGATCTCCAGCTCCATCGAGCGGACCCTTCCGGCTTGCTCGTGTGCCCTCGGCACGGGACGAAAATTCCATGTCGACACACGTTTCTGGCACGCCCGGTGGGACACCACAATCATCATGGCGGTTCACAACAACAACGACATCCTTATGGTATATTATGAAGATCTACCTGATAGAGATAAAGGTGTCATCAGCAAAGCTACAGAAGAGTTTCAGAATAAGTGTTTGTTGTCCTACACCAAAACACGTGACAACATAATTGTTTAGAAATTTCCATTACCAAGAGTTCTGTTATACGGGCAGACAGATACAGTTGAAGCCGAAGACAAGCGTTTCTTTACGGAAGTTGTAGACAAATCTGTTCGTGATGCCATATCAAGTCAAAATGAAGCTTTCTTGGATACATTCCACAACGCCATGAAAGAAGTGATTCATGGGTTTCAAGGAGGTCAAGTTGAGCTGGCTTATTACAATATTCCAGATCCATTAACCCAAGGGACTAATCAAGTCGGTACCAGCCGTTAGGAAGCAGCACCAGCTGGTAATAATGACATCTAGGCAGTTCAGGGTTCATCTAAACAAGCTCAAGAAACTACTACAAAGGACTGGAGAAGAAGCTTCATACATATTTTTACACTGGACTAGAGAAAAGAAGATTACCGATCTAACAACTATAAGACAGAAGACTAATGAATCGGGCACTGAGTTTCTTCAGAGGTTCTGAGAGACCAGGAATTTGTGCTTCTCATTAAACTTGGCTGATGATCAACTAGCCGCTTTAGCCATTCAAGGAATGCTACCAATGTGGAAGAAAAAACTGCTGGGGCAAGAATTTGACAACTTGGGTCAATTGGCTCAATGGGTGGCAGCACTCAATAGCCAATTTCAGAGTATGCACAGAGATACCTAATTTCAAAAGAGTACCACAGTGGCCGAAGCTTATGATCCATACTCAGTCGATGACGGCTATGAAGATAAAGAAGAAGAGGTTGTTATGGCTGAATGGAATTGGGGCAAGAAAACAGTAATGGTGCCAAATCCTTGGGGAAGAGGAGTCGAGGAGAGCTATGACTTTGATGTCACCAAATTAGACAAGTTCTTCGATTTCTTACTTGAGAAGGGGCAGATCAAATTGCCCGATGGTCATGTTATGTTGCCCCCTGATCAGTTGAAGAATAAGAAGTTCTGCAAGTTCCATAATGCTACCTCTCATTCCACTAATGAATGCAGAATCTTCTAGCAACACATACAGAGGGCTATTCAGCAAGGAAGACTTAAATTTGACATGCCTCGGAAAATAAAAGTTGATGATAATCCTTTCCCAGGAGATCAAAACATGGTCAATGCTAGGCTGATCAAAGGAAAAACTAAGGTCCTAACATCGACTAAATCAAGGGAAGCTAGAGCAGGCGATCCTGAGATGCAAATATTGGCTGACGAGTACAAAGAGATTAGAAGGCGTCGCGATAGGCAAAAGAGCCGATATGAGCAGGGAGGAACGTCGAAAGCAGGGGCAACAAGGCCGTGAGTTACATCTCAGATTCTGTTGAATAAGTGGCAGCGACAGAAGGAAAAGGATTATCAACATTGGTTAAAGGATCAAGAATACCAGCGTCAACTAGAAAAAGAGAGGTATGAAAGGAAACAAGCCGAATCACATTGGAATTGTTCTTTCTTCAGACATTGCTAGAATAAAGGTTTGAAGTTGCCTACTAGACATGACTGTCCAGAATGCAACAATCAATATTGGGGGTTTAGGCAATCTCAAACCAACCGCCGGTCTATCCATACTTAAGATGCATATCATCATAATAACATGGGTCGGTGCTTAAAAAATGGAAGTGTTCATGATCTGCTGGGAAAAAGAGTGATTGATCAAGACTGTGCTAGTTATGAAGAAGAGGGCAACGAAAGAGAATATGTTTTGCAGGAAGGCCAATGGTGTTCAGGAGGTTTAACAAGAAGCCAGAAGAAAAGGGTGCAACGCTTAAGGAATAAAGAGTTGGAACAGGCTCAGGCACTCGGTAAACCTCAAGTATGGCGTACTAAGCAAACAACCGATAGAAAGCAACCATCGACTAATATCCAAATAGCTTTTCTGTTGCCATCAGAATTCAGAGCTCCGACAGATCAAGAAGTTTATTTGGATTTCGATGAATCAGAGTATGAGGAGATAGTTGCCAAGTTGACGATTATACAGCAAGCAATATTTGACAAACTAGTCAAGCATCGGCACTTAAAAGCTTTATATGTGAAAGGTTTGGTTGATGGGAAGCCGATGAACAAGATGTTGGTGGACGGAGGTGCTTCTATTAATCTCATGCCTTACACCACTTTTTGTAAACTTGGCAAGGGACCAGGAGATCTGATGGAGACTGACATGTTGCTTAAGGATTTTGGAGGTAATATGTCTAAGACCCAGGGGGCAATAAACGTCGAACTAACAATTGGGAGCAAGACTCTGCTCACCATGTTCTTCGTCATCGATGGAAAAGGGTCGTATAGTTTGCTTCTTGGTCGTGATTGGATTCATGCGAACTGTTGTGTATACCATCGACCATGCATCAATGTTTGATCCAATGGCATGAAGATGATGTCGAGCTGGTTCGTGCTGATGAATATGTGAACATCGCAACAGCCGATCTAGTCTTCTAGGAATTAGGGGACTTCGAATGCTTTTCTTGCAAGTTATGGGAAGGAGGCTTCATTAAGATCAGCAATGAAAGCTAATAGCCGATGCAAGCGATCAGATCTGAGAGTTTGTTTTAGTAAAAAATCACGGCTTCATGTCAGCCATTGGATTAAGGAAAGATAAGCATTGGTCTTGGAAATGGGCTTAAGCCGACGTGTGTGAACTCTAAGTCGAATCATAATAGATCTATTAAAGAAGGTTCTGTTTTGTTTAATGGGATGCTTCACCTGAGTTGATCAATCATTTAACCCTTGAGAAGTTTTGCTGCAAAATATGTAAGGGGATGTTATCCTAGCATTTGATCAACATTTGATAGCCGATTTGTTTAGTCATTGGCTCTAATAGCCGGTACCAGAAAGGTATCACCTCTAGTTCAAAAAATAAAAAAAATCTTCAAAGACATGAAAGCCGATACGATATGTATCGCCTATAGAGCAAAAGCAAAAACAAAGATATTCACGATATACACAGGGGTGTTGCACTGATACGCATTCATGAAAGAATAGGAGTCTTTGTTCATCGGATTACCCTAAGTACAAACTAATTGAAGACCTTGTTCACTACATCCTGAGCGGATGTGATGTCTACTATGGCCTCCGCTGCCATAACGAATTCTTCGAGCAGATCCTCTTGTTCCTCAGGACCGTCGCCCATTGGGAAACTAGTCTCCATGGCATGGAGCTCGTACCCAGTCTGGACTTGCACCGCGGTCAGCGCCACCACCGCACCATGGCGAATGCCATGGAGGGCGATCTCCTGAACGTGGGCCAGAACGTCATGGAGGCAAGCATTGATGAGAGAGCCCCAAGCATTGACAGCATCCACGGCCGCATTCGCCGCCAGTTGGAGAGACTCCAACTGCACTGTCAGGGCTGATGATCACAGAAGATAGAAGAAATGTCAACATAAAAGACAATGTAAATTGGGATAAAAAGCGTTCCTGGAGTTCATCTTACCCACCACCATGGTGTTAGATTTGGCTAGCCATACCCGAATGACACTGGCCTCCTCTTTGGCGGCATGAAGGGCCGCTTGAGAGACCCCGAGGCGGATCTCGAGCTGGCCATTCTCCCGAGTCGCCTCGAAATAGCGGTTCTAAGCCGCCCTCCACTCCCAGAGGAAGCGCCGAGCATCGTCGCCGTTGTACGAATTGGAGGAATCTGATGATGAGGCAGGCACAGAAAATATAGCATCAGAGGGCTCATCAGCCCTAGGAAGTGGATGAAGGCTGTCGTTCACAACAAACCTAGAAACAAAATGGAAGAGTTCATCACTATGAGCAGAAGATTACATATCATCGCCGTAAGCAGAAGTCATCAATCTCACCTCATGCGTCAGAGATGCTAGTTCATCAGCATGTTCTCCTCTGGGATCTCCTCCGCCGTGCGCTTGCCTTGGTTGACCTCACCGGCCATGAAAGATGATTGGATCTACGGATGGGAGAAAGAAAACCACTATAGGGTTTTGGTAGGCGGAGGAAAGCAAAGGAATAGTTGCGAATGGAGATGTGTTCGAGGCCGAAGCCCTCGGCTGGTATTTGAAGACATGGAGCGAAGAGGCGGACGCCTCGGGACGCGCAAAAGGCAGTCACAATTAATGGAAGGCGAGGCGCCACTTCACTAATGTCGATGGGAATACAGCATTGGGCAACTGAGGGCAGAAAATCAAAGGGTTCTCTTAATAAAAGCCATGTTGTCAGACTTAATTGGATTAAGGTTAGAAGTACGGAGTCGGCTACTTTCAAATTGGCTCTTTAGCCGAAACAAGAAATACAACGAGGCAACAAAAATATGGCTATCATTGGTCCTACACAAGACACGTGTCAACATACAAATTACAAGTTTAGAGCATCCTGGATGACTTTCAGTACTTGTAGCCGGATAGCATCAGCTTCTGCAATCTTTTGCTCGTATTCTTCGGCTGTTCCAGGAGTGTTCTCAAGGCTACTTCAGATGGCTCTGCTTTCTTTTACTTTGGCCAACAATTCTTGTTTCTTCTGTTTGATGGCATTAGGTATTTGGACCAGAGTGGATTTGCGGTGATCAATGACAACCTTCACATTTTCTAGCTCATTCTCAAGTTCTGCACGCTTGATTTCCATTTGTGATAACTCTAGATCGGTCCTAAGGGAAGAGTTCTTCAAATTATTAATCAATTGCGTTAGCTCTTTATCCTCTTGCCTATTGGAATTCCCCTTAGCCAGCAAGGCTTCATGATTGGACAAGTTCCTCTGGGTCTTTTTCACCTTTAGGGCCTAATCTTCAAAGATAGACAAAGATGACAAGACTCTAGAGAGAGCTGGGGATGGATCACCCTTGATAGCCAAGAAGACTCTCTGCGTTGAATCAGTATCTTGGACCAAATCGACTATATTCCTCTCAAATATTGGCAGTATATCTCTTAGCCGATTTCTATTTTCCTCCGATAGAGCTTCACTAGAGGAAGTGGCTGACGATCTGATCTCATCTTTATCAAAATATTCCTCAAGATTGAAAGAGTAGCTTCGGGCTAGAGGATCGAGTGCCTATGTATAAGGGAAATCATGATTAGAAGGATGGTATTAGTTTATAATAGAATGAACATGTAAAATGAGATACAATACCTTTTATGTGGTAGCTTCTATCTGAAGGGAAGGAACAGCTGATGATACACCAGTAATATCTGGTTGAATCGGCTCAAAAATCTCAACATCGGCATCTGTAAACATCGGAAGATTTTTAGTTCGTGTTTGTCGCAGAGAGATAAATTGAGCAAATAACTCCCTCACCATCAGTTGTTTGCCGGACTGGGGAGTCAACAGTCTAAGTGTTGATGGCAACAAGACCACCTTCAACATCGACAGGATCGTTGAGCGGACTGTCAGGCTCCCGATCTTGCACAGGTGTTTCCTCAGGAAGTATCTGGCGCAGCAAGAAGTTAGATGAAGGGTAAAAGACTGAATGAAAGAAGTTAAAGAAAATACCCCAATAAGCATAAAAAATAAAACTCACATTTTCTGTTGTGGAAGTATCGGTTATTTCAACCGAAATTGGCTCCTTTCGTGGATCAGCCAACGAAGGTTCAGTTGATGCTAAGTCGAACGCTTGGGATAGCAGTTCCACACCTAGGGCAAGTTGGGACACAATGCTCGATGACTGTGAAGAGATGAAATCAGCAATGGGGTATCATTCTGAGAAGAAGATGAATTGTTTACCTGGGTAGCTGATGGTCTCGTTCTGTGGAGTCTCTTCCCAGTAGTGGTTTTTTGGGTTGTCCCTTGAGCTGCCTTGTGCTTTGAAGATTGATACATCATGATAGTAGAGGCAACCTGAGTTTTCATCAATTTTTTTCAGTGAAGGCGCAGCCGATCCCATTCTTGGAACCAGGCATGGTGGCTGGTAATCTATAGGACGCCCCTTCCGATCCAAGCTCAGAGGATCAAATTCAACATCCTAAAAAGGTCGATTAGGACGGTTGGCAGAGGAATTCGTCAAGCATTTTTCTTGAAAAGAAATAACAAATTACATCTTTGTCAGAAGCAAATTCTCCATCCAAGGCTATACACAAAGGGTGGATCGATCCACAGAAAAGATGGGAATGCCATTCTTACCACCAGGAGTCGAAGAGAGTGGAAGAAAAACTGACTCTAATCCAATCATGCAAACAGAGGGAAGGGAGATCTAATCCCAGCTGAAAGACTCTTCCGGCTTCTAGTACTTCACTGATATCCTCCCGTGGCTTCAGTATGTTCTTGAAGAATAGCATAGGAGGCAATTGGCCGAAACCAAACTGACGAGCTATGAAGGATGGGTTGTAAAATTCATACATTGGGAGGTTGCCTGGAATGAAAGAGCCTATAGCCATTTTGCCATGGCCATGATGAAACTCGGCTGGAAGAACATAGGGCTTGACGAAAGAATTGAAGATTACAGCTGCCACATCGTCCGAACAACTTGACTCAAATCAAAACTTGAATGGGAAGGCCAGCTCATCATTCTCATCATCATATGGTAGCCAAGTTAGGATGTCTACACCAAACCCTCTGTAGAACTTCTTGAAGAGATGGCCAATATCGAAATCAATTGTTATGGCCGATGCAGCCTCACCATAGCTCATGCACTGCCGAGTTCTTCCTTCTTCACCTCTATATTCCTCATCAAAATTAGAACAAGGGAAACTCAGACTTTTGAGATCATGCCTCACAAGCTTATGCATATACAGGTTAAGCCACAGTTGTATTAACCACTAAGGGCCACTAACAGTATGCACTGGTTCATTCTTCAGCAATTGAGCAACCACCTGGTACATCAGAAGATAAGCAGGTCCTAGCAGATACTTTACGAGAGGGATATCCTTGCCTAATGCTAGGTGCTCCGCCATGAGCTTGTGATTGTAGGTTGGACCACAAGATGACCCATAGAAAATGAATCTTTCCAGCCACATATTCAGAAAGGCCACGTCTTCCCTTTCGTTGACAGCTGATCCGTCTTCAACGTGGTTCAGAATGTAACCGGCCCATCCTGTACAGTCTGCTATTTTGGCTAATTTCTTGGAGCCAGCACTCAAGTACTCATAAGGCTGCATTGATCCAGTAATTCTTAGGTCGGTCAATATGTAAACTTCGGCCAGAGTAATGGTCATTGGACCATGTCTGAATACAAAGGCGTTCAGGGCATTGGACTAGAAATAAGATGCAGAAATCAGGAGTGAATCATTCCTCTCCATCCCAGACAACGAGAGGGTCAGGCATTGATTCAAATCATAAAGCTCCCAATCTCCACCCTTTTTCTCAGACACCCTACGGAACCAATTTCTCCATCTCTTAGGCATCTTTGGCTAATATCCAAAGAGAGTTTTGGTATTCCAAGAGGATAAATCCACTGCAGATTGTTTGAAGGGGATTTGATTGGTTTCTTGGCGGATGAAATCAGATGGATCGAGATCGCCCATAGGCCCAAGAAAATAGATGTTGGGGGCAACGGCTGATGGAATCAAGATTTCGTTCCTCATCTCCTAAGAAATTGGATGAAACGAGTTTGAGAAGAAAAGAAATACAAGGTAGCGGATGATAATTGCAGAGTGGAAACTTGGAAACATACCTCAGGGATATGGTCGATGGTCGCCATTGTAGCCAGAAAATTGGTTTGAATCTAGCGAGGATCGCTCAGATGACGGCTTGTTGGAACGGATGGTCTGCTAGGGTTTGGGGCCTTGGCGATGACGGTGTCACAGTTGGCTCAAGAAAGAAGGAGAAAGCGAACATGCCAAGTGGGTTGGAAAAGATACTGTTGGGATGATATATAAAGCTCGGGCCAGGAAGTCAGGAGTCATGCGTATATCTCAGGATAGAACAGTTGCGGCGTGGTAAACCAATGAATTGGAATTTTGGGATAAAATCATTTTATTCAAAAATTGGGGGGCATGTGTTTACACCAAATTTTGGGAGAAGAGCGCGGGAACTCGTAGACTTCCAAGATTGTGTCAATCAAGGAGTCGATTGCGTAAATATTGATATCTGCCCGGTTCGGATGCGACACTAGGATAGGTTCTCTTTAAATGACTTCAGCAGATAACGATGATGAGATATGATTGGCATCGAGAAGATACATATCAGACTCTACAAAAGGGGAAAGATTAGAGTCTAGGTTATCTTAAAATAGGAATGTTTTCTTCATACCAAAGATTGTACTAAGTCATACTCGAGTAGGATTTGTTTTTAGGCTCTGGGTATAAATATCAAACCCCGGCTATTGTAAAAAGACACACAATCAATCAAATACAAGTTACTTACTTTTTCGGCTCTGGCCACCCCTTAGGAGTAGGAGTAGAGTAGATCTCGGTGAGTTCTTCAGCAAGTACGGCTGCATCGATCCGGTTGACCTCCACCGCTTGTCTGTAAGTATCGTCATGGCTTATACCTCTGTTCGTACGGTTGCATCGATCCGGTCGACCTCCACCATGACTCTGGTATAAGTTAGTTATCCACTCTTGTCTATTTCAAGTAAGGCTACATCGATCCGGTCGACCTCCACTGCTCGAACTAGATTAAGGTCAAGTTATCGGCTCTATCTAAGGGTGGCATTCCTTCGGATAGATTCATTAAGTTACCGATATTGCTTATTGCTTTCATTATTTATTTAATTGCAGCAATATCACTTCGCCCGATTGGGATTGATTTAGATTGGCCTTATATCCTTTTTAACCCATTGTTTGTTAATCTAAACTAATTTAATCTGCACTTTAAACGATGATTTATGTTTTATCGGTCATTTTATATCAATCTTGATCGTGCATAGCGTGCGGTTAAGGCATGTCCGATCTTGAGTAGATCTATTGGCTAGCGAAAACTGTTCCATACCCCGTTATCACGGCATGTGTGATTCTGCCTCACACCCCACTGTTAGCTCCATGGAGTGGGGATCATTATTTGGTAGATCTATTCCTGAGAGGGCATGACCTTAACTATGCGCTATGCCTGAATCGACTGTTCTAGCCAATATCGAGCGCTTTCACGAATAGTTCACGTCACGAGACCGTTGAAGTAGCGATTGGTTGAAAGATGTGTTAGCCCCATGATCTTATTATTGTATTACGGTCTTCATGATTCTGCCTCATGCCCCACTGATATTAGTAATAAGTTAGGGTCATCGAGTCTATTGTTGTTTCTACGGCCTGCATGATTCTGCCTCATGTCCCACTGGTCATAGCGATAGATGAGATCTAATATGTTCATTAGATCTATCTCTATTAAATGGTTGAATGATGATGAACTGTTTCTTTTATAAAGGGGTTCGGTTACTTGTAGTCATTAGCTCAGTATAAACTAATTGTTGTTGATATCTTATTGTCATTGACCAATATTTGTCTAAA
The DNA here is from genome assembly GCA_904845875.1 of Miscanthus lutarioriparius. NCBI lineage: Eukaryota > Viridiplantae > Streptophyta > Magnoliopsida > Poales > Poaceae > Miscanthus > Miscanthus lutarioriparius. The sequence continues at coordinate 11,266,913 of CAJGYO010000012.1, forward strand.
GAATGATATTCATCCTGAACGATAACCGATTCTTCTTACACAACCCCATGAGCTTTAACCGATTTATTCTTATGAATATACTGGAATCGACTATTTAGTCGATCTCCTTTCATATCGGCTCTCAGAGCCGCACATTCGGGACTGTCTGGCAACACCGGCATGTTCCGCCCAAAATTAATGATAAACTTTCTCTCCTTATCAATTGCAGGGTCAAATTGAATGGCATGTCTCGAGAGGAGTGCACAGGATCAACCACCCCTGCACTGAAGTTAGGCAGATCTCCAGCTCCATCGAGTGGACCCTTCTGGCTTGCTCGTGTGCCCTCGTCACGTTACAAAAATTCCATGTCGACACTCCTTGATGGAGATTCTGTTGGTGGGCCCTTCCGAACCCTGCCTGGGAAGGTGGAGGGTCGTTTGCGTGCAGTCACGCCTTGTTTCCTGCGCCCAGGTTTTGGTAGTGGTGGGCCATGCCCAGGCCACATCTCGTTAACCAGGCGATGTTTCATTGGGCAGGGCGCGTCCCATCAGGTAGGGCGTGTCCCACCGCACGCCTCTCCACCTTAAATAGGGGGAAAGGAGATGGTTTTCCTCCCATTCTTTCGCCTTTCTCCAACTGCTTCCTCTTCTCCTTCCTCCTTTTCGCCAAGCCCGCTCGTGCGCCCCGGCAGTTTCTAGGAGAGAGAGGAGGGTAAAGCGAGGGAGAGAAAAACTTATAGATTCATCCATAAATCCAAGGTGCGATGTCGAATTGGAGGCCTTCCAACGTAGATGAAGAGGTGCTGGCCGCCTTCACCAAGAAGGGTCTGCTCCCATTGAAGGAGGTGGTGCATTGGAGATCTCCTATGATGGGGGAGGTAGTTGCGCACCCTAGGCTGACGAGGTCGTATCCTTCCTCACCTTCCACGAGCACAGGCTCGGGTATCCCGTGCACTGGTTCCTGCGTGGGCTCCTCAACGAGTGGGGTCTAGAGTTGCAGCATCTCAACCTGACTGGGGTGCTACAAATCACCGGCTTCATCACCATCTGTGAGGCCTTCCTCAGGATGGAGCCACACGTGGACCTCCTCCAGTGGATCTTCAGTTGGCGAGCCCTGTCCGAGGGGAAGCCGCCCAAAATTGCGCCGGTTGGGGATTTGCCTTGCAGAAGAAGCCAAAGCCATCGGGCCCCTACCCTATGTACGCCCCCTATGACTCCAATCAGGGGTGGCACAGTGAGTGGTTCTACATTAGGAACCCTGTAGAGGCGCCCTTCCCAAAGTTCATCGGAATAAGGTCGGAGAAGAGGGACAGCTGGTCGTGGGGTCTCGCCGGTTGGCAGAACAAGTTGGAGGTTATCGAGATGGAGCTTCAGAGGCTTGTGTAGCATGGCCTCGATGGGTTGCGGGTCTTCCATACCTTCTTCCACTGTTGGGTCGCCCCACTGGCGGAGAGAAGGCAGCCAATGTGGGAGTACCTCGACCTGATGGATCCCAACCGCGCATCACCGGAGGAGTTGCCAAAGGATGAAGTCTGGAGACAACTCGATCGGGTGCTGCAGTTAAGGGATCAAGACTCCCTTGAAGGGAATCCCGGACCTCTTCATGCCACGAAGCTATCCAATCTGGTAAGCTTTTTTTTCGTGACCTTATCCTCCTTGTTTTGATGTTTTGATTGATTTGGAGCTGCTTGTTTAGAAGGGTCTCTCGGGCTATAAATCCTAGCCGCATCTTCCGAGGGGGCCAGAGGGTGTACCTCGGCAAGCTGCCCAAAGGGAGGCGGTGCTTGCCAAGAAGAAGAAGAAAGCTGAGAAGGCCCAGAGGAGGTTCAAAAAGGAGAAGGAGATCAGCCATAGGGTCCGAGGGGGCGAGAGCCGAAGCGACATGGAGGTAGAGCTCGAGTCAGAGGAGCCCATGGAGATGGGTGGCGATGCGAGTGCCTCCGAAGACAAAGGAGATTGGGGCGCTGTTGTGACCTCGGTGGAGCATCTTGAGCCCGCGGCCGCATCCATCGGTGGCGAGCGTGATACAGAGACGCGCGATGACGTTCTTGAGTCAAGGAAGCGTGCCGCGAGCGAAGACAATGCCCTCGAATGAGAGGCAAAGCGAGCACGGTCGCCACACCCTTCGGAGGCGTCGTCGGCTTCACACCCCCTTGCTTTGAGTGTGGTAGAGCACGTCGGTCGGTCGGGGGGACATGAGCGTTCTGTTGTAGCTTCGGAGTCAGCGCGTGTGTGCGACCCCCAATGGGGAGATGCCCCGCTAGTTGCCCCAGTGGTTTCACCATGAGCTGGCGGTCACGGTCGTTCACGGGCCGATCGGGGACCGATCGGGTCGGCTCCTTCCTCGGCCGATGTGAGGGGGCATGGAGCGCGACCCGCGAGCGGTCCTCGTCTGGTCGGCTCATTGTCAGCCGGTCGGGGCTTCAGGGGTCTGCCACTGTCGTCCAAGTATGCATCCATGCTCCCTTTTATTCTTGTAGTTGAGTTTTTGAGTGTGACTAACCTACGCTTGTTTTACAACAGTCAGGGGTTGGTGGGTCTAGGAATCTCCCCACCTCCCATGCGAGAGGAGTGGAGACCTAGCCTGCAGCTGGTCGCGATGAGCGGCGGAGGTAGCAGGTTGGCGGTGGCACGACCTTCCTTACTGGGGGTTGCATCTTCTTGACCGGTTGTGACCATGGCGGTAGGGGTAGCGGCGGTGATGGCGGTGATCCCCATAGTGACGACGGACGTTGGGTTAGAGGTGACTCTCACGGACCCTCCCCCAACGGCTGCCGAGGAGGAGAGGAGGGAAACCGTGCTCCCTGCCTCAACCGGTGGAGGAGCGCACGGTTCGTCCACTTGGTCAGAGCTGGAGGGGTCAGGAGGAACCACGGCCGGGCCGGAGTAGTGCATCCGCCGGTGGGCCATGGAGCCCCGGCGGTGGAGATCCCCCTCTCCAATGCAGAAGACACCAGGGTAGAGCCATCGGCCATCCTACCATCCTGAGAGCTGGTGATGATCTGGTCGTCGCATGATACTGCGGTGGTCGGATCTTCTAGTGGGTTGGGGGCAAGCCGCGAGCTGGTGTGGCCTTGCCCTAGCAAGCCAGGAAAGACCTGGTTTGTCCTTCGTGATGAGGAGGAGGTGAAGCTCTAGCACCTACTCAGGGAGAGGACTATCGATGGAGTCTGATGTCGCCCTTACCAAGGCGAGGCTCAAGGAGGCTTTGGAGAGGGTTGAGGTCGTCCATCATGCTGTGACAGTCGACCTGCCGCACGTTGCAAAGGTAAGTTCTCTGTATTTTTGGTGTTGTCCTTGACTCCTTGGCCTTTCAATGGTTGTCACCGCATGCCTGCTTCTTGTCTCACAGGATCTGGAGATGATGTCGGTCTGTAAGTCTCGATTTCTTTGGGAGGAACATGGTCGGATGGAGCAGGAAGCAATAGTGTTGCGGCGGGTCGACGAGCTCAGGCACTAGCTAGAGTCCACCTACCATGAGTCCGAAGACCTAGCGCCGAGGCGACGGGAGCACGGGCGATAGAACTACGTGCTGTCGAGTGGGCGACTGCTGCCGAGCGGGAACTCGACACGGCAAAGATCCACTTGGCGGAGACTGAGGTGGTACTTCAGAAGTCCTTGGAGGCTCTGGAGGCAGAGCGGAAGGCCCGGTCAGATGCGGAACAAGAAGTGGTTGCACTTTGAGGCCAGATGCTCGGGGCAGAGGAATCGAACACTCGACTGCTCGAGAGGGTGACCTGGTAAGAGGAAGGGCTCTCCATTCTCGAAAGCATCCGTCTTTGGTATGTATCTGTTCCGCCTTCGGTTAATGCCTTGATTTTTTTTCTTTCCTTTGCTTCAGAATTTGTCGTCTTTTTCCAAAACTGGGTGGAAAGATCGGCTCTCTGGAGCAAGAGCTAGAGATGGCCAAAGCGGTGGTCGGTCGGGGCATGGAGGCGCTTGCCCAGTCCCTTGTGGAGCAGCATGCTGTTGAGGGAGAGCTCGACCAGATTCGCAACATCGCGTAGGTGGTTGTCTCTGAGGTGTTTGGGTCAGGACCGAGCACCAGTACGCCCGTCGTCCAGTTTGCGGAGGTCCCAAGCAAAGTTCGAGCACTCATCTCCGATGGCATGTTCTATGGGACGTCAGGGGTGTGGACCTCGGTGGTGACTCATCACCCCGATCTGGATTTCACCACCATCTGCAGAGGGTACGCCGATGGGTGGAGCGCAGATGAAATCCATGCACTAGGGGAGAGTTTGGTGCCACATGCATAGATGGTTGCCGAGCAAGTCTCCACGTAGTGGATGATGGAGGCTCGCCGTTTGAGCATGGATAAAGACGTGCGTCGAGAAGATGTCATCCAGCCTACGGAGGGAGTGGAGACCGGGTTGGAGGCGAGTGTCGTCCCGCCCTCAATAAAGCCGAACGTCGTCCTAACCGGAAGCATGCTGCCTTCGTCCTCGTCGACCATACCGTCAGTCGATGCCGCCGGGGGGCCACAATAGGGTTTAGAGTAGAAATAGTCAGTTCATGTAAAAGACAAGTTCGTGGGGGAGCCCTCGTGTGAACAGTTTTACACTCGTGAATATTTTGAGTTCGTTTTGTGATAAAATCACTCGTGAGGGGAAGCTTGTCCCATCTGCCCTTGTTTTTACTGTTGCGTAGCTTTGTTTTTTGTCCTTTCTTTTTCGCACCTACCCGTTGACCCGTAGGCTGCAACCTTAAGAACCCGGGCGTGGCTCGCGAGGCTCAATCACTCGTAACCGTAGGTCATGGCGGGGTGTGATCGGTCGGGAGGTTAAAACATAAGTTATGTTGGGTAATCAAAGGAACGGAATGCCCTTTTGTTTGGGCGATGCCCTTTCATTTGGGTGAAAAGTATTACTATGTGATAGTAAAAAAGGAGGGTGGTATCGCACCTCTGTGGAGCCCCTAAGCAACCCAGGCCGAGAGTGCTTGGGCTAGGGTGCTGTAGGAGCAAACATTGAATGGAAAGAAACGGTAAGACCGAGCTTTAGGGAAAGAAACGACGTAACTGTTCAATGTTCCATGTGTTGGTGAGAATGTTGTCGTTGTTGTCCTTCAGCCAGTAGGCACCTGGTCGGATAACCTCGATCACCGTGTAGGGTCCTTTCCATAGTGAAGAGAGCTTATGTTTGTCCTTGGTGGACTGGGTCCTCCTGAGTATGAGATCACCGACCTCGAGGATCCTCCCCCTAATTTTTCGTTCATGGTACCTGCGGAGCATTTGCTGGTAATGAGCGGAGCAGATGATGGTTGTCTCACGAGCCTCCTTGAGCAGGTCGACCGCATCCTGCTGAGCCTCCATGACTCGGTCTTGGTCGAAGGCCTTTACTCTCGGAGCGCCGTGATCGAGATCGGAGGGCAACACTACTTTGGCTTCGTATGCGAGGAAGAAAGGTGTGAACCCTATGGACCGGTTTGGGGTCATTCTTAGGCTCCAGAGGATCGCTGGGACCTCTACAACCCTTCACCCAGCATACTTTTTAAGTCAATCAAAGATGTGGGGCTTGAGTCCTTGGAGGACCATGCCATTGTTCCGCTTGACTTGACGGTTGGTACGCGGGTGTCCGACCGAGGCCCAATCGATCCTGATGATGTATCCATCACAGAAGTATAGGAACTTCTTCCCGGTGAAGTTTGTTCTGTGGTCGGTGATGATACAGTTTAGAACACCAAACCAACGGATGATGTTGAGGAAGAACTTGACCGCCTCTACCGAGCGGATGTTGGTGATGGGCTTCGCCTCTATCCACTTGGTGAATTTGTCCACCGCTATGAGTAGGTGAGTGAAGCTGCCCGGGGCCTTTTTGAGGGTTCCGACCATGTTGAGGCCCTAGACCGCGAATGACCAGGTGATGGGGATGGTCTGAAGCTCCTGTGCTGGCACATGAGTTTGCTGAGCATAGAACTGACATCCTTCACACCTGCGGACAACCTCCTCTGCATCTCGTAGCGTGGTGGGCGAGTAAAAACCTTGGTGAATGGCTTTCTCGACCAGTGACCTCGGGGCTACGTGATGTTCGCAGATTCTGGCATGGACTTCGAGGAGAAGTTATTTCCCTTGGTCGGTCGGGATGCACTTCATGAGTACTCCCGACGGGCTCCGCTTGTAAAGTTCATCACCAATGGCGACAAACGTCTTGGCGCGTCGAGCGATTCATCGCGCTTCAGTACTTTCTGGTGGGAGAACCTCCTTGAGGAGGTAGGCGAGTAGTGGTGCTCTCCAGTCAGCCTGATTAAGCGTCACCATGGCAACGTCTGTGGGCGACGTTGCTATGGAGGCACCAGGGTCAGAGCCCCCGAGCACTTGGTCAGGGTCGGGGTACGTTGGGAGGTCAGAGCCCCCGAGTGCTAGATTGGTGTTGGAGTGCGTCTGGATCGGATCCTTTAGAACACGGGCAGGCGGCTCATGGAGATCATTGATGAAGACCCCATCCGGAGACGAAATCCGCCTAGCAGCCAATTTTGCGAGGAAATCGTGGCATCGTTGTGCTTTCGGGGGACATGATGTGGTTCAATCCCTCAAAATTTGTCCTCGAGCTTGCGCACCTCCTGGCAATATGCTGTGTAACACCTCTGGTGTTACGAGCTCGCTAAGTACCGAGATTTGGGCCTAAGAAAAATTACCGAAACAAGTTCCTCGGTTTTTAAGATTTAAACTCTCACGACTTGATGAACAACTCTTATGTGATTTACCTTCTAGTTGAGAGGAATCAAATAAAAACCTATGTAATTCATTCAGTGTGTAAAATTATTAGTGAAAATCCTAATAAGAAAAATATGATACGTGGCTTTAATTGTTGGGCATGAAAAACTATTTTTATAAACAAAAATCAAATATCACTTGTATGTAGCGCTTAAATAAAGTTTAGAGTGCAAGTGAAGTAGGTGGAAATGTAACATTCATTTTGGGAGAATAAATACTATTGGCTAGTATTTTGGGAGTTCAGAAATCAAACTTGGAATTAAGGAGGGTCATTTTCATTGTTAACTAATACTTGAGTTTATGTTAAAAGTATCATCCTTTGGCGAATTATATTGAACAAACGGGTTAAATAATTCTTAGATGTTTTGTTTCTATGAGTTAGCATGAAGTATGAGCTAGGTCATGACATGTTGTCTAGTTGAAATTGACAAGGCTTAGACCTTTTAAAAATTCAACCAAAAGTGTTGGGAAAGGTTAGTTCTAATCGAACATCAAATTCGTTAAGTCCGAAATGATAACGGACAATGATATGTTGTCATTTAAATTTTAACAAAAATGCTTAAGCGATGGCCTCATATTTTGACATCGTTGGTCGCACCAAGGTGAGTCCAAGGGCTTGGTATAAATAGTTGTGGTGTTGGGTGGTGTGTTGCTCACGCAAAAATTCTTCGAACTACGTTGGAACGCGCTGCGAACTATGGTTCGGTGCTCGGTTCATGAACCAGCGCCCAGCTTGACGAACCCATCTTGGCATCCTCCTATCTCCCTCTCGGGTTGCTCTTGGGTTCTTGCAATGGTGTCGCTGGGTAGATGGTATAATCGACTTTAGGTTAGGATATGGAGTTGAACCCAAACCTTGGTCGTTAGCGGTTTTCGGGTGGCTTTAAAATCGTGCGTGTTGCCGTTTCGGCCGTTGGACTTCCATGGCCACGGTCACCACGTGAGTCTAGTGCCTCGGCTGCCCGACCACTCCTATCCATGGCCGTTGCTCTGCTAGCCACTGCCACCCCACTGCCAACCTTTGTCGCTCGGTTCTTGTCGTCGCGCGGTGCTGTGCCCTGCTGCTACCGCGCGCTGCCGCTGTCGCTGCTGCTCGTGTCGCCACGCATGTGGGTTGCCTTGTGGTGCTTGATCTCAGCCGCTCATCTCACCTACCTCGCCCCTGCTCGATGCGTGCGTTAATAAGGAGTGGACCGAGTCACTGCTGCCTACTTCCAACTCCGCCTCCGGTCACGCTCTACCACGTGTGCGCTCGCTGAGCCCGCTGGGGCTGGAGCCGCCTTGCCGCGACTACACGTGGCCGTGCCACCACTGATTGTGCTCGACCGAGTCACCACCACCACTGCCTTCCCCGGCTCCCGCGCCCCTCTAGGCGGTCCTTGTCGTGCCACGCCACCGTTCCCGCCGGGCTATCGCCGCTATGGTGCTCGCGCGTGCGGCCGGATGGCCTCGGGCCGCCTTCGATCGACGCCGAGCACAGCCTCGGAACCACGTGAGTCGGGTGGTGCTCCGGCGCTCCTTCTCGGCTTGCACCATCGCCCGCAGCGCTGCTGTCGCCGTGCTGGTCCCCCTTCGCCACCGCCCTACCGTTGTCGCGCGTGGCGGGTGCTTCACCGGTCGTGCCCGGCCAGGCTGTTGCCGCCCACACGTGCGGCTGGGCCGCTGCTGCCCCCGCGCATCGCCCTCGCCGTCGCCTGTGGCCTACCGCACCGAATCGGCCACGCCCCGACGCTCCCCTGCCTCAGCTCTGCTTCAAGGTGAAAGGAGGACCTCGGGGTGAGAATAGAATCTTTTCCAGGGTTCCAAATGCAAAACCGTGACTCACATGAATAGTGTTCTTGTACTGCGGGTTAGTTTTAGGAAAGTTCAGGGGTGGTTTCGTAAAGGTGCATGGGGAGCGGGGGTCTGCTGGGCCACTTGGGCCGTTGGCCGGCGCTCCAGCTGCTTGGAGCCTCTGCTCCACGTGGGCCATAGCCGGCCGTGGGCGCGCCCGGTGGGCCGCCGGTCTCTGCCGTGGGCTGCGTCAAGAAAGCCGTGTCCGCGCGCGTGGGCTGCGCCCAGGTTGGGCTGTGTTGGGCCGGTTTTGGCTTTGCCTTTTTAGAAGGAATTAGAAATAGATTGTTAATTTTATTTCTAGATGGATCTCTGGTAAATATTATAAAATCGCATAGATATCCAAAAATAGTAAAACCAATTTTGTTAGGATCCTAAAATCATGATCTATCTGCAAGTATATTTTGTTCACATAGTTTTATAATATTCTTAGAGGCTATATAATTTATTTGAGATACTTAATATTATCAAAATATGGACTTGTAGGAATTGTTGTGATAAATTGGTGATAGTGTTGGCTTGGAAATTTTTACGGTAGATTTCTAACAATATTAGGTGCTCACTGTAATTTTTTTGGCTCCATGAGAATTAGTTTGTTAAAGTAACTAAATGAGCACTAGTACGGAAATATTTATTTAATCGATCAAATGTCAAAATTAATTGGGGGTTTATAGAACGAAAACATTTTTCCTTTAACGAGTCTTACTTGACGACGTGGATACGTAGACTAGCACATTAGAGTTATCTCGTTAGCTTGTGAGGCGTAAGTGAATTTCTAGAGTTTCGGTTGTCGTTGATTATTTACATCTATGCGTTGCATCCAAGTATAGGAACAACGATGGATCATGGAGATGACCAAAGTAGCGGAAAAGATGGTGCCATGATGATCGTGTTGCCATGATGGAAAGCTAACTTGGTTATATTTTTCCCAGGTAAGCCCCGGTACATAACCCCTATTATTCTGCACTTTTAATTTAGGCTTGTGCATTAAGTTTAAGGAGTTGAATGAAACCCACTTGCATATATATATTCTTATCCTATGAGTTTTACTAGTATGATAGGATCATGTAGATTGCTATGCTACATGACTCCGGTAGAAGTCGAGTGATTGCCTGTCACTCGCGAGAGATAGAAAAGATATCATTATTGCTATTATATTATTATCACCTGGAATATATATATATATGAATGATAATTGGAGACCGGGTGAGATGGTACTTTAGATCTGGACTTGGGTTGGCATTCGAGCGAGGCTCGGGTTGCACTTGTTCCGCCTGTGTCGGTTAATGAACAGCCGTTGCAATGGATGGTAGTCAGGTCATAGACTTATTATCCTGAACACATACTTGTGTATGGGCGCGGGAAGGCTCATTGCTCTCTTGTCATGGGTTCTGGCTCTTTCCGGACAGAGTGATTGGAGGTGGGGATGGTAGAGGTCTAAGCACGCACTGAGTCCGGGACTCAGAAGCGGGGGCTTGGAGTCCAAGTTTGGACAGGGACCTAGACCCTATGACAGGAGGGTAGTGGGTTGGTCTTGCTTATGCTTGGGGTACAAGTGGGATGTGTGTTTCAGGATACCCAGCTAGGATACATTAGTTCGCGAATCACCGGGTGATCCGATATGACTTGTCTACAGTCTAGCACCGTAGTAAGAACTAGAAGATGAATGATGATAAAATGATTTTGATTGCTTACCACCTGCTTGAAAATAGCACAGGTGCTTACATAGAATGATGAGTTAATGAACTAATGTTGACTGCTAATAAAATTGAATATAAGGACGCACATTTAGTAATGCTCCAGCGGATGCAATAAATCCATAAGCCAGATAGCCTTGCATATCCTTGGAGTCTTTTATTTCCTCCTGGCGGGTAAGTCTTGTTGAGTACAATTGAGTACTCAGGGTTTTATTTCTCCCTGTTGCAGGTAACAGGCGGATGCTAGAGCTAACTCTTGTGTGCGGACTCCTCCAGGTGGGCTCAGAGAGGATTCCTTTATGCTGTGATCATAGTTTTTAATTATAACTCTCGCTAAATGTTTTTATAAATAGAAGTTTTATAATCTGTTGTCATAGTTTATATATCAATGCTTCATCATGTCATGAATAGATATTTATTTTCACTGTAATTCTGGTCATATGTTTATATTCTGTTGTTAAATTAAATTGTTCATAACTCTAATTTTGTATTAAAAGTGATGTAAAAAATGACTTAAGAATGTTGTAAACTTTATTCTCTCATTTGTGATCCTGATGGAAAAATGTGGATTTTTGGGTTCTCCCTCGGGGTGTGCTCGATGGAACTGCGTAATTTAGTGTCCTCCTTGAGTACTTAGTGTCTAGTGAAAGACAAGCACTCCTGGAAGGCATTAGATTAGGTGGTTCTGTCACGTGCTGCCATGAGAGGGCTCTTGTAGGAGGACTCCTTCATGACTTGGTCGATGACCAACTCCAAGTCGCTACGGACATACAACCACGTGGCGCCGAGCTCGACGGTGATGCGCAGTCCGTTGATGAGGGCCTCGTACTCTGTGGCGTTGTTTGAGGCTCAAAAATGGAGATAGATCGCATAGCGGAGCCTGCTCCCATCCGGGGAGATCAGAACCACTCTAGCCCCCGAGCCATGACCGACCCGTCGAAGTACATCATGCAGTACTCGTGGGTGACGTCTAGGGTCGGGAGCTAGACTTTCGTCCATTCGATGATGAAGTTGGCGAGAGCCTGAGACTTAATAGCTGTGCGAGGGATATACTTGATGTCATGGCCCATGAGCTCGAGAGCCCACTTGGAGATCCATCCCGCGGCATCATGGTTGCGGACGATGTCTCCCAGCGGGTACGAAGTGACGACCATGACTTCGTGGTCGATGAAGTAGTGCAGGAGCTTCTGGGTCGCCATTAGCATGGCATATTGAAGCTTCTGAACCTAGGGGTATCAAACCTTGGCGTCGGTGAGTACCTCACCGACGAAGTACACTAGTCATTGGACCTTTTGGTGGTGTCCTGGCTCCTCCCTTTCGATGACTAGGGCGGCGCTCACAACGTGGTTGTTTGCAGTGATGTACAGGAGAGGGGTTCTCCCCGTTTGGGAGCGATGAGGATTGGGGCCGACGTCAGTGATGCTTTGAGGCTTTTCAAAGCCTGTTGTGCCTCCTCTGTCCAGACGAATGTGTTCATCTTCTTGAGAAGTTCATAGAGAGGCATCCCCCATTTGCCTAGTCAGGAGATGAATCGGCTCAAGGCGGCCAAACAGCTGGTGAGCCTCTGTACGCCCTTGACGTTGCGTATAGGGCCCATGTTGGAGATGGCCATGATTTTTTTCAGGGTTGGCTTCGATGCCGCGCTCGGACATGATGTATCTGAGCAGCTTCCCCTTCGGAACCCCCGAAAACACATTTTTCGGGATTCAATTTGATGTTGAACCTTCGGAGGTTCACAAACATTGCGGCCAAGTTTGCGATCAGGTCGCTAGCTTGAGCCGTTTTCACCACTATGTCATCTACATAGACTGCGATTATTGGTTTCGGCCGCTCGACTTGGTCAGACTGGTCGGGTGGGTCGATTTGGTCGGCAAAGCACCGCTGCATGCACCGTTGATAGGTGGCGCCAGCGTTCTTCAAACCAAAAGGCATGGTTACATAACACTATGAACCATATGGGGTGATGAATGAAGTCACGACCTGGTTGGACTCTTTCATCGCGATCTGGTGGTAGCCAGAGTAGGCATCCAGAAAGGAGAGGATTTCGCATCCTGAGGTGGAGTCAATTATCTAGTCTATGCATGGCAAAGGAAAATGGTCCTTTGAACACGCCTTGTTGAGGCCAGTATAATCAACACACATTCTCTATTTCCCAGTCTTCTTTTTATCAAGAACAGGATTAGCTAGCCAGTCGAAGTGGTATACTCTTTGATGAATCTAGCTGCCAGGAGTTTGGTGATCTCCTCGCCTATGGCCTTGCGCCTCTTATCATCAAAGCGACGCAGGCATTGCTTGGCGGGCTTTGAGCCCGGGACGAGGCATAATGCGTGCTCGGCGACCTCCCTTGGTATGCCTAGCATGTGTAGAATGTTTCCATGTGAAGACATCGCGATTGACGCATAGAAAGTCGGCGAGCTCGCTCTCCTATTTGGCCGGGAGCTTGGTCTCGATCCACACCGTCTTGGTAGGGTTGGTGGGGTCAATCCCCACCGCCTTGATTTCCTCGATCGGGTGGAAGGCACTCGATGAGGTCGGCTCGTTGCAGCCTGGGACTGCTGGAGTTGACAAATTCCTGAGCTCCGAGAGCTCGACGAAGTTGATGACGGCAGTGGCAAGCTCGTAATGCTCGCGGTCGCACGTGTAGGTGTGTGAAAAGGTGCTACCCACGGTGGTGACGCCATTCGGTCTCGACATCTTCAACTTAAGGTAGATGTAGTTAGGGATCGCCATGAAGTTGGCGTAGCATAGCCACCCCAAGATGGCGTGGTAGGACCCTAGAAAGTCCACCACCTCGAAGGTGAGGACCTCCGAGCGAAAGTTGGCTCTATCGCCAAACGTGACGAGCAGGTCGATCTACCTGAGCAAGTATGCCTACGTCCCTAGGATCACGCCGTGGAAGGGAGAGCCCACTGGGCAGAGCTCCGACCGGGAGATGCGCATGGTGTCGAGGGTGTCGACGTAGAGGATGTTGAGGCCACTGCCTCTATCCATCAGCACCTTGGTGAGGCGCTTCTTGCGGACGATGGGGTCGACAATGAGCGGGTAGCGACCCAGTCGGGTGACGTGGGACGGATGGTCTCTCTGATCAAAAGTGATCGAGGAGTCCGACCAGCTAAGAAAAGAAGGGATGGCTGACTCGGCGGCGCAAGCTGCTCTATAGCGTACCTTGTGCTGGCGCTTGGAGTGGATGGCGTCGGATCCCCTAGAGATCATGAGGCATTCCTTGGGGTTGGGGAAACCATCGTCATCCTTGCCCGCCGTGCCTCCTTTCTTGGCCGCCTCCTCCTTGCCTTTCCCTTCCTTTGGCTTGCCGGCCTACCGTAGAAAGCGCTTGAGGAGCTCACAGTCCTTGTAGAGGTGCTTGACAGGGTAGGCGTGGTTGGTGCATGGACTCTCCATGAGCTTATCGAAGTGGTCGGGCTGGCCCTGCAGGGGCTGCTTGCCCGCACGATCGGTCGCAGCGCCCAAGGCTAGGTTGGCCGGTCGGCGCTGATCCTTCTTGGTCTTCTTGCCCTTTTGCGTGGAGGGGCCCTCGCCTTGGTCCTCGTGCTTGGCCTTGCCCCTATCCCGACCGCCGCTGAAGACCACGCCAGCGCAGGTGTTCGCCTGGTACGACAAATGTCGGCGCCTACAATACTATTTGTGCTCTGACACGCCTGGAAGGTTGCATAGTGCCGGTCTGGCATGGCTTGTTGGCACTGTCCTAAAGGTGCATATGGCATGGCAGGGTACGGTCCTCGGTATTGTGGTTGACTTGAGCGCCTTACCTTACCTGCTCCGCCTGGTCCCTGGGCCCTTACCGAGCGGGCATCCCCGGTCGGTTGTTCCTAGTCGGCCCCGACCGTGTCGGTCAGGGAAGAATCGCGAGCAGAGGTCCGACGTATCCTCAGTCGAAAAGGAGGTTGGAGTCGGACTGTGTCCTCACCTTGGCTAGTCCTTTTGGTCGGGGACCGGATCGTTGCGCCGGCCTGTATCTGGGCCAGCTCGGGAGGCGAGCGTTGTTGCTATGCCGTCTGCTGGGCCGAGTTTTTGTAGGGAAGCGGGTCCATTGGGGACCCTAGGTTTATGAACCCGACAGGTTGTGTCCTTATTCTCACCATTGAACAATTTGTCAAAATACTCTTGGCATCGATGTTGGATCTCATCCTCCTTCACCAAGAGATGCTCCCTTTCATCCTTAATGCACTTAACTTGGTTGAAGTCCCTTGTCTTTCTCTCATGAACCCTAGTCATCCTATAGATGTCTTTCTCTTCTTCCTTCGTACTCAAATGTTGGTAAAGATCCTCGTATGCTCTACCCTTTGCCACATTTATAGCTCGCTTTGCAGTCTTCTTTGCCACCTTGTACTTCTCTATGTTGACCACACTCCTATCATGGTACAAGCGTCTATAGCATTCTTTATTCTCCTTAATAATCCTTTGGACTTACTTCTTCCACCACCAAGTATCTTTAGCCTCGCCTCCACTTCCTTTGGTTACTCCACACACCTCTGAGGCCACCTTCTGAATGTTGGTTGCCATCTTCTCCCACATGTTGTTTGTGTCCTCTTCTTCCTTTCAAGAGTCCTCTTTGATAACCCTTTCCCTGAATACCTCTAACGTCTCCCCTTTTAGTTTCCACCACTTTGTTCAGTCACAAATCTAACCCAAAGTAAAAAAAACAACGCAAAAAGAGAAAGAGGAGGGGCAACATCTCAAGGGTGGAACCACGTCCTCCTACCTCCTCCAACTTAGCTCGTCACCAGGACCTTAAGCCGCAGAGGAGGAGGAAATTACCTGGCTTTGTGCCGCCACCGTGTCACGCCGCGCCACCACCGTGTCATGCCGCGCCGCCGGACCTACGCCGCCGCCGCCGCTCCACGCCGGGCTGGGGCCCGCCCGTGCCAGGGCCGTAGGGCGGGCCCAAGGGCCGACCGAGCCCGGGGCCTCCCTCGCTAGGGCTGCCGCGCCAGGCCGCCCTAGCTAAGGGCGGGACATGCGCGACCGGGGCTCGCCCTAGCCGCTTAGAGAGAGAGGGAGGAGCAGCGAAGGAACGAGAATGGGCGCGCGTGGAGGATGAGCGGGAGAGAGGCGCTCGCGCCGCTAGATATTTTGGGTGTGAGAGAGTTCAGCCATCGCCGAACAGAGGCCGCATGATGCCAATCGGACGGGCCACATGAAAAACGGTGACGTGGCCCAGGTTGGGATCCAGGAACATGTGCGGTTCTAGTAACAGTAAATTAGTATAGATAGAGTTTAGATTAATTTAATAGCACAGGAGAGTGGTGGACACTGGCATGGCAATAGAACGTCAAAGCCCAGAAGTTCCTGTCAAAAAGACTGTCTGTGAAGGATGCCATGGCATTTTGGCTAATCAGTTACAGGAGATGAGGAGATTAACAAACCAAAGGGCACAGGATGCAAGGAGATGGAAGTTCCATGTATGGATTGTACGAAGACTCAATGGATGATGTTAGTGGCTTAGTGGGTCCCTTGGTGTGACGTGGCTTCACGAAATTGCAGAAAAATATGGTAGTGGAGTTTTGCTTTATATTTATAAGAGTATAAGATAAAATTATATATATATGGTAACTCTTATTGCTCATAGATTAGGCGTTCCCTCAGGCTCCCTAATATTGTTTGCGCTAATTCTGCCTAAAGAAAGTTACGTTGTCTAGTAAGATGTTTAGGTGCAACATTGGTTATGAAATGACAATTCTAATTCTAATAGCATTGTCAAACTTAGGGCGTATATATCTCTTATCATGTAGAGGTTATTTGCTTGGAAACCAGAACGGGCAACTGAAATTAGAGATGGGGCCAACACTTTATTTTGGAGAGATAGATGGCTGGCCGGGAAGAGCATCCAGGACCTTGCACCAAAGGTACTCCCTCCGTATTCAAAATACTAGACGTCGTGCCGCACGCTCGCCCACGGTCGACGCTCGCCGCGCACACCGTCTCAGCCTCGCTGGTGGTGTCGGACTCCGACGAGGTGTTGCAGGACTCCGACGCGGTGCTGCCGGACTCCGACGAGGTGCTGCAGGACTCCGACGCGGTGCTGCCGGACTCCGTCGAGGAGGTGCCGGACTCCGTCAAGGAGCTGCCCGACTCCGACGAGCTGCTGCCGGACTAAATGGCGTTGGAGAAGAGAGAAAGCAAGTTGCCGTATAAATAAGCCAGTGGCGTGGAGTACAGGCAGCTCAAACGTCGGTCTTCTCATTCGAAACGAGCGCGTACCATCAGCCATCCGAGCGCGCAGACGAAATAAGAAAATCAAATAACCTGAAACGCGCGCCAAGCGAAAATGCAGGCCCCCAAGCGACTCCAGCTTCCATCCGCGTGAAAAAAGGACGCGCCACGCCGGTGGAACAGTGGCATGCACGCCCATGCAAAATGAAGGGGCAACAAAAAAATGTGGCTGCCAGGGTTCGAACCCGAGTCGCAGCACTCATGCCTCCACGCACTAGCCAGTTGGGCTGAGTTACTTTCTCATAAAGATAGCACCCGCAACCATATTTATTAGGGGCAAAGATGGAAAACTAACCCCTAATTAATCATCCTTGATTACCGTAATTGTCCTAAACGTTAGTTTTTTTTTTGGGTATGGAGGGAGTATGCACTAGTGACTAAAAGGAGGTCCGGAAGGCCCGCTGTGATGGAGGCCCTCAATAATAATAAATGGCTGGAGGATATTCAAGGCGCCATCTCCCTGGAAGCACTAATGGAGTACCTGGAGCTTTGGGATATAATTTCTACTGTGGTACTTCAGGAAGGCGTGCCTGGCAGACATATTTGGAGGCTATCCACTACTGGTCAGTACACCGCAAAATCTGCTTATGATGCTCTTTTTCAGGGTGCCATCCACTTTGAACCCTATGAACGAATATGGAAGTCATGGGCTCCACCAAAGTGTCGCTTCTTTATGTGGCTGGTGGCACATAAACGATGTTGGACAGCAGATTGGCTGGACAAGCGAGGGCTCCCCCACCATGATCGCTGCCTCCTGTGTGATCAGCATGAGGAAAGCATCCAACACCTCTTGATTAGATGCGTGTTTGCCAAACAGTTCTGGTTTTCCCTTCTTCAGCAGGTCAGCCTCTCCACCCTCGCTCCGCAGCCCAGTGACTCATTCTGTCCCGGCATCTAAAATCAGTCACCTGGGATTCTAGGTGCATGAAGCTCTAGCCTGCTTCAATCCAAATAGGTATAGTGGGAAGGTGAACATGGCCAGGTTAACTTCAACCGAGTTAGGTTGAGAAGTTATGACATATCAAGAAGAAAAGCATATTGTTTGTACCGGGTACCAATCATCACAAATCCTCAGTCATTTTAGGTAGATCAAAGGAAAATACAGCGGATATATCTTGCATGAAACATTAGGACCTGAATATATGCATTGCCATGGATAAATTATAGACATCAGATGGGAAATGCAGATTGATTCAGGACCAATGCAACACAATGCATAGCATAACACAACTTTCATCCAAGGAAAAATTATTCTGAAGCTCCACGCACCCGCAGCACAGAACCAGAACCACACACGGCTTAAATACCACAATTTAACGACAAGGGGACAAAGGTGAATTGATACTGACGTTTAGATAGAGTTTCATTGTTGATATACTATGTCTGATGTAAGTCACTGCTGGTCAGTATATATAGAGAGAACAAACGCACAGATGGATAGCAACTGAACATATGCCCAAACCTAGAGAAATTTCAATTTTTGGAGTCATTTGCCATGAAACCGATGTTATTGTTATCATTCTAAAAAACATCATGAACTAGAAGGTTCACTCCCTAAAAGATATGCCACAGCAATACACACGACTGACTGACTGACTAAGAATCAGTATCACTCACTTGTCACCGGCACTGCTTACCACTCCAAATGCAGGAGACCTTGTCTAGAATCTCCTTCATAACCAATGGACAGCTTGCAATGAGATGATTGAATCCATCGGTTTCCATGATTGGGCCAAGCATGTTTGGCGAGGCCATGAACTCAATGCAGGCTCGTCGCAGCTGCGAGCAGTTGTGCTGCTCTGCTAAAGCTAGCGTCGTCGCCACTGTTTCCACATCAATGGCTTCGCTGAGCTTACTTTCACACAACAACCTTAGCCTCTCCGCTCCATACCGGTCCGCGGCAACGAGCAAGTGCTGCATCGCCACATTCCGGCCATCACTGCAGCTATCAGGCAGACGATCTGTGTAGATGAAGTGAAGCAGAGCCTCGAAGATTGCTGGCTCCATGTCATCGATTTTGATGAGATTTTCAGCTTTCTCCTTCATTGGACCAAAGAGCGCCGCTCTAAACACCGGAGAGCGGAAAGCCAGGACACATCTGTGGGCATGAAACAACTGGCCGTCCACAGTGAATGTGACGTCTGCACCTTCGCCATCGCTCAGCATCTCCCCAAAGTCCTGGTACAGGTTGGACGGCGGGACGACGACAGAGTTCATCTCGTTGTCCACGGTGCGGGAGTCGATCACCACCGTCAGCACGCACCTGATCGTGAGGCAGTCCCTGTCGAGGTACGGCGAGCCCTGCTGCAGCCTGGACTTCTCCATGAACTTGGTGAAGCCCCAGTTGTCGCTGGCCAGAGAGAAGGTGTGCTTCATGTAGGGGTTGCTGGCCGGGGGCATCTTCCCGTCCCTCTCGAGCAGATTGAGGGTGAACCGCGCCCTGACGCCGGGCGCGTCCCGGTCCCGGCTGTAGTAGTACAGGAAGGCCGAGACGTCGCCGAGCAAGCCCGCCGTGGCGCCGTCCGGATAGAATCGGACGGCCCAGTCGCTGCCGCCGACGGAGAAGGTGCTGGAGCTGACGTACCTGCCGAACCCCATGCCCTCCAGCAGCGAGTAGTCGGTCACCCTGAAGTCGTGCACCGCCGTGAAGGATTTGGTCAGGCTCGTCGACGAGGTCTTGGGCAGGCGGAAGCAGCCGTCCGGGAACGCCGAAGGATCGCGGCGATCAGCCAAGGCGCCGGCGGAGAGGGGCGGCGGCGGAGGCCCCGTGACCGATCTGGCGTCCATGAGGGCGTCTCAGGGCCGCGATTGCCTATCCGCCCGCGCTCGATGGCCGGAGGAACGGCGAATCGGCCCGTGGCGCGGCGAATCGGCGACGGAGCGCAAGGCGGCCGGCTAGGGCGCCGCTGACGGAAGCCGTGGCTGATGGAGCTTCGTTGGGGATCGGGGGAGAGATCGGGCAGCCCAGACCTGGGATATCATCGGGGACTGGAACAGAGTCTAATCTATCCCCCCGGGGTCGGGAGGCGTTCGCTTCAACACGCACGACACGATGCCTGCGGCGGCGGGCCGGCCGGAGTCGGGGGGAGAAGCTCGCGGAAGAAAACCCCCTGCGCACGAGTCGAGTGCCCACTGCCCCCCGTGGCGCCGAGTGCACGACACCAAAGCCCCGCGCCGGCCCCGCGTGCCTCTTCTCTTTGCTCTTGCCTGCGTGGCTGCGTCGGCCGTCGGCTCGGGTGGGGTGGGGCAGGCCGGCAGGGGTAGCGTGCCGCGCCCGCGTGCGTCGTGCGTGCCTGGGGCTAAAATTTCGTGGACCAATGAAATTCGGCCCAGCCGAGTATGGTAGTGGTGGAGGCCCAAGGCTGCTATCACGAAACGGCCACAGCGCGAGGGCCGTTGGCCTGCGTGTGTGGTGTGAGTTGCGACAGGAAAAAAATCATTTGTACTTTAGGGCTGTTTGGCTCCTTATTATGGCTCTATTCAATATGGCTCGTTAGGATAGCGGCTCAACTTATATATATTAAAAAAATCTGCAATCAATAAAATAATCAATAATCATTATTCTCTCTGCTCTAAATTATAAGACGTTTTGATTTGTTCGGATTTATTGTTTTAACTATGCATCTGGACACAGTGTATATCTAAGTGCATAGCAAAATAATGTATCTTAAAAAAGTTAAAACCACTTATAATTTGGAATGGATGGAGTAATATATAATTAGTTCCATGCAAACACAAAGTAAAAGAGGTACACAATAGCGCATATAACCACATAGGTTATAAAGCTTCAATCTCATGCGTATAGTGTGACATGAAGAGTAATTGGTGCCGATTTAAGTTGTTGGATTACGAAGAAATATTTGGCCCATTTAGCTCCTGAGCTGACTTGCAAGCTCGCTCAAACTTACTCATTAACTTAAAGAGCTAAAATGCCATTTTTTGGCTTGTTACAAAAACTAAAAAAAAGACAAGCCGAACTGAGTTGAACTAGCTAGCTAGCCACGAGCTTTTTCGCTCGACCCTATTTGTATATTTTCAACCACCAAAGTCTAGTTTTCCTTTCGATCCTCAAAGACATACATCTTACTCTCTAGACTCTAAAAAAACCTTTAGATTACCTCTCTGCCCTAGTTAGAATTGGTTTTCAAGATGGATTTATTTTTTAGTTAAAAAACATTCGATAAATCTCTTACAATGCTTTTAAACCACGAAAAATGTATCTAAGCTTCTAAGTTCTGAAAAAAACTTCTAGATATGGATTGGGATACGTGAAATCCAAATAAGATAATTAGATCTCATGAAAATATCTCTAAAAGCTTCTACAATTCTGAATTAGCTCTAGGAAAATAGAAAAAAAATATCCAGGAAACTAGAAAATTCTGAGGACATACTAATCAATGTCTAAACATG
This sequence comes from Miscanthus lutarioriparius, assembly GCA_904845875.1. Taxonomy (NCBI): domain Eukaryota; kingdom Viridiplantae; phylum Streptophyta; class Magnoliopsida; order Poales; family Poaceae; genus Miscanthus; species Miscanthus lutarioriparius. The sequence goes on from CAJGYO010000012.1 coordinate 11,287,774, forward strand.
TCTTAAAAACTTTATTCAACAAAAATATGAGATGCAACCAACATGAATGGAAAATACAATAATGTGAAATGCATTCATGTTGTTTAGATGTTGTGTTTTTGTTGAGGAAAGTTTTTAAAATGTACTTAGATATTGATTGCAATGTTTAGGGAATTTTATAGATTGTTTGGATGTTTTTATCCATTTTCTTAGAGCTTGGAGGTTTGTAGAGATATTTTTCATGATCTCTAATTTTTTTTTGGTTTCTCATGCCCCAAATATATCTCTAAATTTTTTCTCGGATTTTCAAAAGCTTAGAGACATTTTTGTGGTTTACAAAAATAAAGAAACTACCTTGCCAACCACTTCTACCATGAAATATAATTCAAATGGTTTTGAGAGTAGTGTGTGGGGAGGAGGGCATTAAGATGTCCGGCTCTATAGAGTTTGATAAAGAGAAAAACTGGATTACAATGATAGTAATGGAGTGAAAAAGGATTTTTTTTTCCTGGTGCAATGCTACCGTGCAGCAAGGGCAAGCGCCGGCGAACAAGCAAGCATACTACACACACTAAATCAATTTTTCAATACAATTGTCACGAATTCAGAAAATCAATAATTGTCACGAATTTGTCTAGATTCTTCAAAAACTTCCTATAGTGTTATATCGTTATAGTACCAAAGCTTGGATTACAAATTCTTTTTTCAAATGAGTCATGTTGCATGCAGTTGTTGATTGCACTACACCGACATATTATACTCATCCAATAGAAATACTTAGGTCACTCACAATGCAGAAACCATCATAGTTTCTATATGTATTAATTACTCTGTCACCTAAGCATTTTGCTGATGTGGCAAGCGAATTAACGAGGAGAGAGAGAAGAAAATGGTTTCTTAATAAGAAACTATGTCTATACAGGAATCAAGACATAATGAGATGTGATAGTCAGATGAGGGAGAAAAAAGACATGTGGTTGGATAAAAGATTATTATGTAAAAACTATCCATTGGGAATATAGTTTCTTTATATGTAGTGTCAATATAAATTAATAGACGTAGAAACCATACGTGGTTTTTAGCATTGAGACTGCCCTTAGGGCGGCTCCAACGGCTATCGAAATCGCTAGCAGTGCTCATATGTTATTGGTTAGACAGGAGAGAGAATTGTAAAATCAATTGCGCTAGCGAGGCCTCAAGCGCTGGTCTCACACTTCTCCCAAGACGCTCACTCTCTGCTCTCTGCTCCGACGTTCAAAGCTTTTTCTGGTTTCTATCATATCTTGAACCACACGATTGGCTATGCCATTGAGGGCGCCCTTAGAGCAAGGCCAAAAATAGAGCCAAGTGTTTGGCTATTAACCAAGTTGTACAATAGTGGTTTTTTATTTGTCTATAACAATCTTTTTTATTGTTACTTTTACCTATGTCCCACCTTCTCTTTGATCCTCCTCCTCACATTCACTTCAAGTATGGGCCCACAACTACATATGTATCCGTGCCTAGCTTGTTGCTTACATGAGAGCCCAGCTCTCCTCTCTTCTCTGCTCTACGTCATTTGTTTGGCTATAAGCTTATTATTGTACTTTCTTATATGATGAAATCAGTTCAACCGACAGCAGATTTTAAATAAGACTCATCAGCACACCTTCCAAAACGTACACCAACGAACAAGCGAGGCTACTGATCAATGATCATCAACTCTTGCCGAGACGACCTTGTCCAAGATATCGCTGGCAACCGAAGGGTAGCTCGCAATGAGATGGCCGAACCCATCCGTTTTCATGGCAGCGCGAAGCATGTCCGGCCAGGACAGGAACCTCAGGCAAGCTTCTCTGAGCTTGACGCACTGGTGCCGCTCGGCCAACGCCAAGGTGGTCGCCACCGACTGCACGTCGATCCAGCCGCACAGCCTCGCCTCGCACAGCATCCTCAGCCTGTCGAGCCCGTAGCGGTCCGCGACCACGAGCAGGTGCTTTCGCCACCACGACCCTGCCAGCGGTGCGCTGCGTCGGCGAAGCGAGTCCGTGTAGATGTAGTGGAGGAGCCCCGCCAAGGCAGCGGGATCCATGTCGCCCACCTTGATGACGCACCGCGCGCGCCCCGCCTCGCTGGGCCTCCTTCATGGCGCCAAGAGCTGCGCCTTGAACACCATGGAGCGGGCGGCGGGGCGTAGCGGTGCTTGGCGGAAGAACCGGGTCGCCGACGACGAACCACTACACAGAAAACGTCTCTTTGCCGATCGCTTGCCCGGTCGGCAAAGGCATAAACCAGTCGGCAAAGGCTTTGCCGACCGCAGTTAATGCAATGGCGCCGGGCAAAGCTCGGGTCGGCAAAGGCGGATTTGCCGATCGCCACGCACGCACATCGGCAAAAAGCCTTTGCCAACCGCCACGCCAAAGCCGATCGGCATAGCCGTGTGGCGTACGTCGATTTCGACGGCGCGGCTTTGCCGATCTTTGGTTCCTCGGCGGGCCGGCAAAGAATTTTTTTTCAAAATTGTTTGCCGAATCGCCGCCAAATTCAGCGGTCGGCAAAGAAAGAAAATATTTTTTTTGAAATGTTCTTTGCCGATCGCTTTGAGTTGCGATCGGCAAAGGTTTGACCTCTTTGCCGATCGCCTCCCATTGCGATCGGCAAAGACTCATCTGGGGTTTTTGCCCAGACTTTGCCGATCGTAAACGATCGGCAAAGCTGGAATTTTTTTTGCTTTTGTTTTCGCTTTCTCGCATCAAAACCCCGCAAAATCACAAATTATAATCCAATTTCACCGTAAGCACCAGAGCACCATTTATATCACAATTTCATCACATTTGTCGCCAACATCACCACATATATCACAATAACGCACAACATCACATATATCTCACATATATGTCACAATAACAACCACACAAGTGCATTACAACCATCACATGAAGTCCAACACGTCGAACACACCACAAGTCGACGTCCATCACACGAAGTTCAACATAACAAGTCTAGGTCCATAACGAAGAAAAGAAATACATGACAACAACTTCGACGATCACGGTGGATACATGATAACAGAAATCGACAAATACCTAGCTCGTCAAGCGCCGTCCCCTGTCTCGTCGTCCGCTCCGCCCCAGAGCCCCTGGGGTTTGCCCACGGAAACCCCTTGGACCAAATCGAGGCGCTGCAGCGTCAGCCACCCTCACCATCACCGCCGCCACCACGAGTCGTCGGAGGAGGGCCACGCGGAGGTGGATACGGTGGATAGGGTGCGTGGTGGATACGACATCATCGATGGCCGGGACCTCCGAGAGACGGGTTCAAACCACCGACCGTACTGCACAAGTTAAACGCCAAGTGATGTCATTAGTATCTGCAGACATGGACGCACAAGTTAAAGCAAGAGTCAATATACTCACCGGGTCCCTCCAGAGCGACAGAGCAGAGCAGAGCACAGGAAAAAACTCGAGGAGGAGGCGGTGGAGCGAACATTGGAAGAGGAGGGCGTGTAGACGCCCGAGGCGTCTGCATGGACCGGAAGAAGCCGCCATGTTCGCATCCCGAGTGTTGTAGTGCTGCTGCGCAGCTTTTGCTTTGTAAGCCATCTGCTGCGCCATCATCTGCTGCGTGCAACGTGACGATCCTCTCCTCCATCTTGGCCTCCATCTGGCCTCGCAATATTACATCCGCAGTTGTTGATTGTATGTACAAAAGCGAAACGAGTGAACGACGAACGAAACGGCACTTACCGTGACGCCGACCGCCGCCGGGCGCTACGAGGATGTCGCCGGAGCTCGTGGGCGTGGATCGAACTCGGTCGGCGTAGGAACACAGGACGGGTCGAGGGCGCCAGGGGCTATGTAGTAGCGGCCGTCTTGCTTCCTCGTCCCAACCTCTACAGGAGGTCTCAGTGTCCAGGGGCTCGGCGGTGGGTCGAACGTCTCCCGTAAGGCCGGGCGAGCCGCGACGGTGTACTCGGTGGCCTTCTCGTAGGCGGTGGGGTTGGTGTACGATCGGGCCCGTCCCTCCGGGTTGTAGACGTTGTTCGGATCCGTCGCCTTGCCCTTGTGAGAGAGAGAGGTACGCGGTGTACTCGTTGATTTCCCCACCGCAAGTCGTCAAGGTCGCATTGAAAACACAAACATGGTTACAAGTATTGACAATTGAGCGCAAGGATTAAGACATGAACGGACGCATACCCATCTTATCGCGAATCGGGAGGGGCTGATTCCCTTGGTGGTGTGACACCCTCGCATCTGCATGGCTGGCGGCCCCTGACGGTCGGCGCGCGCTTTGCACAGACGCTTTCATCCGTGCGCCACATGCGCACAATCTCCGTCCCAAAGATTCCCTATGGTTGTCGCACCACGACGGACACACACATGACATCAAGTATTTGACATGCGAGAAGATTAGTGTAATGTTTCACTTTGAAGGAATCGAACGAATGTTGTCATACTTAATTACCTCGTGATGCGCTTGGGTGAGGTCGGCCTCCTCTCGAGTTCATTCTCCGGTGGATTTGGGGCTTCTTGATGTTCTCTCCAAGCACGCTGGTGTGGAAGTCGCGGATGGCTCAGTGTGCGCGCCTCATGGTACAGTCCTTGAGACGATCTTTGCGAGACCGCCTCGCACTTTCGCGCGCTTTGGGCCGCTTTACCCTCCTCGCGTGAAGAAGTCCTCACCACGTACACATCATGTAGCATTTCCTTTTTGCAAGAAGTCCGACGAATGCGTATTATTTAGCAATGCGGTGCGATGAAAGACTCACCCAAAACTCCCTCTTTATCTTTGTTGGCGATGGTCTCGCCACCCTCCTCGACGAGGTAGAAGTGGGACCACTTGGTGGGCACCTTCATCTCGCCGTTGACGCGTTGACAAGGCTAGGGTAGTACTCCTTAATCGAGAGGCCCGGATGCCATTGATATGGCGTGCTTGACCCGCTCCACTCACAATCTTCCGTGAACCGCACGAGTCATTAAGAACAATTGTTAGTCTTCGCCTCGATTTTTGACATGTCATATGAACAAGTAGTGAAATCAATAATGGTTACTTACGTCCCGCCCACGGGTGTGATCACCGGCCGGTGGAATTGCGCCGCACCTAGGAAGCTGCGTGGGCCCACGCCTTAGCCACGCTTTGCCACGCGACGGTCGGGCTGCCTCGCTTTGGTGTAGGCGCGTCGCCGCCGCCGTCGTCGTCGCCATCGTCGCCGTCGCCGCCGCCGCCATGCGCCGTCGTCACGCGACGTCGTCCCTTCTTGCGAGGACGAGAACAAGAACCTCTGATCGCCTCTGGCGACGTCGTCTGGGGGGGGGACCCCTCATTGGATGACCCGCGCACCAACACACTCCTCCTCCTCGCCGTGCGTCGGCGGTCTCCTCGCGGGGGACTCGGTACGCCGAAAGCGTCTTTGCTCGATGCGACAAGCGTTGCCGCCGTCACTTCGCCGCATTTTGTCGAGTGCTCGCAATGACAAAGAACAAAATCTGTTAGCATAAATAAATGACAAGTACTTGTAAAGGAACATAATAATAACAATATAGTATTACATGGCCTCATAATTATCTCCGCGAACGGCAATATCTCGGGCGTGGAGTCGTCATCTCTATCACTATCGTCGCCATCGCTATCAATATTGTCGAGCTCCTTAAGTCATCACCGCCATCATCATCCTCATCGCTCCATAGTCATCATCATGTACCTCCTCCCGGACAACTCCATCGCTACACAGATCCGCCATCGCTCAAGCATTCTTAAGTCCACGGCATCCTGCACCTCCTCACCCTCGTCCTCATCGATTTCGTTGTCTACTTCCATGCCCATGAGCGAATCAATGTCGATCTCCAGGTACCTTCTAGCCCCTCGTGTTGATAGAACTCATCGGTGCTTGGGTCAAAGTTGTAATCGTTGTCGTTTGGGAGAGGCGCTTTGCTTGCCATGGGCGACACCAAATGCACAAGGCTCCACCCCGCAAGCTTCGCCTTTTGGCACGCCCATGGGAGTAATAAACTTGCGTGGCGTCTCGGTTGGCCACAATGTAGACATCGCCTCCTTTATAGTCGAGTCCTGTCAATCTCGACTTGACCTATCGTAAGGTCTTTCCTCGTGATATCGTGGATCGAACCAATGGCATTTGAATACCACCGCGCTAAAGTCCCGGCACCCTTAAAGTTGAGCTCAGATATCTCTTCGACTATGCCGTAGTAGTCCTTCCCATCTCGTGTCCGGGCGTCACGAACTCCGCAGAGACATGGTTTTTAGGTTGGGTCGACTCTCCTCGTAGCTTCTCGCATGCGGCGATAGCCATTCACATCATAAGCGATGAATGACTTCACCCTACGGGAGAAGCCACAAATTTCACCTATTTCAATTCATCGCTCATTTCGCATCCGTTCGGGCCTCAAGGGTAGGAGATCGTTACATAACTCGCCTCCGGGAGCAAAGTGGAATCACAAAGTCGAAAAGAGGTTAGTTGGTTGGTACCTTTATGCAGAACCGGAGATGAAATCGGCACACACCGTGTCTAAGAAGATTGTCTTCTTCTTGCTCGGTAGGAGCCCTATTGCCTCTCCAGTATTGACTAATAAATTCCCGAAAGAAGGAAGAAACTAGAGGGTCGACCATGATAGATGGAGGATAGTGACGGCGTGAGGTAACAAGCTCATTGAGAACTTACTCGATAAGGAATCACTTCATCAAGGTTGATCAACAATGTGAACATGATAGTCCGCCACTCCTTATGGTTCAACCGCTTGTTGGTACTGCGCTTCCACTCCCGAGATCCCTTGGAAAGGCCGAGTATCGATGAGTTCTCGTCGGCGTTGTAACGAGGGGTTGGATTGTGCATGCTTTGGGAAGCTTCTCAAGATAGTACGCTTTGGTGAAGGTCGACACCTCCTCTAGAACGGAGGCCTCTCCCACGGAAGCCTCAATCTTGGCTTTATTTCTACAATTTTTCCGAAGAAGCTTTAGACACCTCTCGATTGGATAGCACCAACGGGCTCAAGACGGGACCCCCAACCGTGCCTCGCGCAGGTAGGTGTAAGATCGAGATGTTGCATGGATAGAAAGAAGCCGGGTGGAAATATCATCTCCAACTTGCGAAGCAACAGAGGTGCAGCCTTCTCCAGCTCAACACAAACATCCCGAGACAACTCCTTGGCACAAAGTCAAGGAAGAAGAAGCTCAACTCGCTAGGACGCGCCACACATGCTCGGGAGGTATCCTCGGTCATCGCAGGAAGGATCCGCTCAATCCATATGTGGAAGTCATGGCTCTTCATCCCTAAGACTTTCATAGTCCGCAAGTTCACACCCCTCGCCAGATTCGCATACCCATCGGGAACTTTAACGTCTTGATCCACTGCAGAACTTCCTTCCTATCTACCCTTTTCGTGATGTAATCGGCCGGCCCCTTTTTCCATTTCTGCGCCGGGCGCAGGGTCTTCATCACCAGTGTTTGGTCTATCACAGATCATCTCCGTGTCCAGTCTAGCCTTGACGTTGTCCTTCGACTTTTTTGCCAACGTCCCATGAGTGTTGCCCAGAGTGCCTCGGCCACATTCTTTTCTCGTGTGCATTACATCGATGTTGTGTGGAAGAAGAAGGTCCTTGAAGTAGGGGAGCCTAGTCAAGCCCGATATATGAGTCCACATGTGGTCCCGAGCATATCCCTTAAACCCACTGCTTCCTCGTGTTCAAGAGCCTCAGATGTCGGCAAGGACGGCGGCGGGGCTCTTAACCTACGGAATGGGGCCGGTGACTTGAACGCCTTTCGTGAAGTGCTTTACATCTAGCCTCAATTCATGGTTCTCGTGCAGGAATTGGCGATGCTTGTCGAAGAAGAAAAAAACTTGCCGCCTTGGCCAGCCAGTGAACATCACATCCGCTTTGCATGTCGGGCAAGGGAACTTCCGTGAACACACCACCACCGAATAAGCCATACGCCAGAAGTCATGCATTGAATATCGGTACCACATGCATTCTGAAGTTCCTCTTCAGAGCCTTGGCCGTGACGTGAGTACCCCTCTTCCCAAGCAAGTTCCAATTCATCCCACACCGGCCGCATGAACACACCCATATTGTCGCCTGGTGTCCAGTGTATTATCGGCGTCAAGAGCACGCTTCTTAGGTTCAAACATGACGCCGGGGAGATTGAGGGGATCACAAACACGGGCCGCAAGTGTACGGGGCCACCATCATTCCAAACGGGTTGAACCCATCATGTTGCCAAGGCCTTCGCGCGTACATTCCGAGCCTCCATAGCCTTGACAGATTCATGTTATCGAAGTGCTTCCATGCATCACCGTCTCACGGGTGTACCATCTTGTCGATGGTATCTTTTGCCGCCTTTGTGCCACGTCATCTGCTTTCATGGACTCCTCCGTCATATATATACAATTGCTGCAGCCTCGGTAGGAAAGGAAGGTGTCAGACGACCTTCTCGGGGACCTTAGACTGTTTCATGCTGCCATCGTAGCCTTCTACCAACACGAACCTAGAGGCATCGCACTTCGGACATGTTTTTGCTTCCTCGAGGTCTCAACTGAACAGGACGCACCCCTTCGGACAAGCATGGATCCCCTCATACGGCATCTTAAGTGCACGAAGGAGCTTACGTAGAAGCGTAGGTGTTCGTCGGCGGACAGGACATGATCTGCCGGAAGCGGTCCCCAACAATGCTCAACACGAGATCGGCCGCCTCGACTAATGCCCAAATGCGACTTCAACCCTATCAGCGTGAGACGGCATCCAGCCATGTAAGCTTTGTCTTCTCGTGAAGGGGCTTCGTGCCGACTCCATCATGTCGTAGAAGGCCTTCGCGGTTTGCTCCGGATCTTCCTCCACATCCATTCCTTCGCCAAACCGTGCTTCGTGGAAGTCTCCGCCATCATGTTCGCCATCCCGCATCGCCATCATACTCCTCGAGGACGGGTCGCACCACCTCGTCCCTAATAGGATGGTATTCACCATGGTGGCGCCAACGGGTATAGTTTGGAACGAACCTGCTTGAACAGATCTCTCAACACCGAGCCTTTACTTTCTTCTTCTTGTTCCTGCACTTCATTGCGCAGGACACGGCATCCGAATCGACCCTTTAGCACCGGGCCAAATGCATGCTCCAGAACTCGGTCGTCCCCCGATCCATTCGTGGCTCTTACTTGCGGCTTCGAGTACATCCACTCACGGTCACCCATGCTCATCATGCGGCAATGTTAACATGTGATAAAACCAGCAAGTGCATCTACAACGCGCTCCCTACCATCTAATAGGTGAAGGATAGGTCCTAATCCCACCCGAGCATATCAGCAGACGAGGTTAGCTTCATCCGCTCCGTCCGAGATGGAATTTCAGCGGCACCTCCCGCCGTTTCTCCCGATACACGCCCCGCGGGAGAGTGTGTATCCAGAGAACAACGGGAGGTCTCTACCAAACTCCGACTCGAACGGGAGCGGAACATGGAGCTAACCTCGTCACAGGCATCCTCAGGCCGTCCAAATATCGTGGACGTCCGAACGGATACGGTTATACATATGCGAAGAACGATACTTCCAACCGTATCCGCTTTGACGACGGAGACGCCTAACCGGGTAACGCGACCTATGACTACATGTGGCGGAAAGAGGGGTCATACCGCAGTGCCGGTGAAGAAAGGCTAAGCGGGCAAAGGCCGAAGTCGTGCTCCTCCGGCTAGCCTCCAATGGGAGCCCTCCGAAAAAAAAAAAAACAATTAGTGAGAACGAAAATTTTGGGCAGAGACCTCCCTCAGACGGGAAGGTTACCAAACTCAAGCAAAAAAGACGGCACGATGGCCGACAAACACATATACATGTCACGCACGATGGCCGACAACCACAAATGTATTTCCAATCCATGCGTAAGAATATAAGCGTGTATTAACAAAGTAAACTACTACTACTAGTAGTACTACTACCTCGTCGCCACACGGACGGCGCCACCGGGCGCAGGGAGCGAGGCGCGCGAGGACGGTGAGGCGGGACGGCGCGAGGCGAGGCGAGGACGGCGAGGCGAGGACGGCGCTGGCGAGGACGGCGACGTTAGGCCGGGCGGACGGCGGACGGCGCATGGACGGCGGACGGCGGATGGAGCGGGCACGCGATCGGGCGGGCAAAGCTGACGGCCGGGGCGGGTCGGGCGAGGCGAGCCGCGGCAGCGTCATTGCTGGGCCGACGCCGAGTCAAGACGCGGCGCGCTGGCCGGCGGGGCCGGATCGGGCGGGCAACAGGTGAGGGTTCAAGGGCCCAGTCAAGGGGGCCAGCATGGGGGACGCGCCACGGGGAGGGCGCCACCTGAGGGCGCCATGGGGGAGGGACCAGCCATGGGGGGGGCAGCGGGGGGGCGGGGGGCGGCGGCCACATGGGAGGGCGCCACACACCACGGGAGGGACCAACATGGGGAGATGTCCAGTTTTAGCCACCCGACGTCGCCACTTGCTCGAACTTTCTCAAATTTTACCACAGCCTCCAAGGCGATGACAAGACACGTCGTCAAGTTTCGCATTTTCGGACTCCGCTTCGATTTTATAAAATTTAAAAACACTTTTCACGCATGACGTGGCTCGGCGTGTTCCGACACCAACACGGTCGAAATTTCACGCGAGGCCCAAGACACGGCCTCAACATGCTCCAAACATCATGAATATCATTTTCAATCGCCGGATTCCATTATTTCATGTACCGCAGCTCAAATCTGAGCCGCGGAAAAAATCAAAGAAATGTAAAAAAATCTACTAATATAGCAAAATAAATCAAAATGATCCCAAACTTGGAATATATCATGTACTTATCAGTATCAAGGCAACACAAAAAAGCGGGATCGAAAATCAAAAAAATAAAAATTCTTTGCCGATCGCCGTGGAGGATGGCGATTAACAAAAGCTCGCGCTTTTGCCGATCGGCCGACGGAGTGGCAATCGGCAAAGGTGACGGTGTGGATGGCGTCAACCATGGCCTGCCTTTGCCGATCGCAATTCTTTTGCCAACTGCCTGGCAGTCGGCAAAGCCAGAGCGTCGGCAAATCCTGCTTTACCGACCGCAGGAAATTCCAGGTTGGCAAAGGGACCTCTTTGTCGAGTGTCGAAAAAAAACAGTTGACAAAGAAAATTGCAGTCGGCAAAGAGTCAGTTTCCTGTAGTGAACGTCACATCGGCGCCGGCGCCGTCCCTGAGCATGCGCGCCAGGTCGTGGCGGAGGACCGACTCCGGGACCTCGATGACGGCGTCGTCCTCCGTGTGCGTTTGTATCACAGACATGGCGCACCGAATCGTGAAGCTGTCGTTGGAGTCCCGCAGCAGCCCCTCCAGCAGGGATCTGTCGAAGAACGTGTTCGTGCCCCACATGGCACCGGCACAGGCGTAGGTGGAGGTTTCGGTTCTCGTCAAGTCGGCGGTCTCTTTTCTCTTCCTCCTCCTCTTCCCTGTCCTCGTCGACACTCGGCGACCTTTGTCGTCGAGCAGTGTGAATTTGAACTTGACCCTGGTACCGGCCGGTCCGGCCACAAGGCATAGGTAGACCGCCGTGAAAGAGGCTGCCTCCGCTTCAGGAGTCTCGTCGTAGCCGTCGGGGAAGAACCTGATGCTCCAGTCGCACCCGCCGGCGCTGAAGGTGCTCGAGGCAACGACCTGGCCGATGCCCACGAGCAGCGAGAAGTTGGTCACCTTGTAGTCGTGCGTCGCGGTGATGCCGTGCGTCAGGCATCTCGACGACGTCGCGGGCAGCAGCGATGGGTTAGCTGAAGATGAGGAGTTGGTGTCACCAGCCATGTCATGCACGCATATGGGAGATCGGCGGCGGCGAAATTAGCTAGGGCAACAGACGAGAGCCTTCAAGGAAACATGCTCGCGTACGTCGCTCAGAAGTCAGGTCCCGGCGGCCTTCGTATTATATACGTAGACAAATAGTGCGTATGTAACCGCACCAGAACACGTACCGAAGGTAGGCATCGCGTGTACAGCCAAAACCCCAGGTACCGCTAGAGTCCAACTTGTGCATGCATGGGTTCCAGATTAAGCCTTGCTTGTTCACGGAGCGGGATTTGCAGAATAATAATTAGGCTCAAAATTTTTTAATCTGAAACGGTCGTATGTCAAGTGTATTTATATGACTCATTTATATATTTAATCTCTAGACTCTTGTTTTGCCCACTACCTCAGCCCAATACTCCACTCTCCTTTATATATAAAAAAAATACTCCACTCTCCAGACCAGACACCAAGCAACCAATAGTTAAAAGCGGCAAGGCTGGACATCCTGAGACTAACTGCGAAAGCAATATTTCTGCCATCTCGATCATATTGTTGGCATTGGCGGGTGGGGAAGACTTCCCTGGTTCAATACATCTAATTAATCTACAATGATCCAAGGGTGAAAGACCGTTTTGGTGCGACGATATGGGTCTGTGCCTCATATTTCTTCGACAAGAAAAGGATAACAAAGGAAATCATTGAAATAATCCCTAGGGAGGAATTCAACTCATCATCATGCAGTCTATATGGTCTTAAGATCAAATCGTTAGAGCGGCTCAAGATATGCCCAAAATTCCTTTTGCTTTTGGTGCCAAAAAAAATTGAACACTTATCAAACTCTCAACAAGTAAATACTTGCCAAAACTTATTATTTCATTGTTCTTCCATGGGTTACATGAATGTTTTCGCTATAACTCATGGATGTGCCTCAGCTGGTGGCGGCGGTTAATTTGGCGGGTGAACGTTCCAACCTAAACATCAGTAAGAATTGTATAAAATCAGTATGAGCATTTCTTGCATATATAGTAATAAAGACGTAGTAGCATAAATGTTTATTTTGCTATGATGAAATGAATACATTTAAGAACTTACCTCCACATTTATATCCAACTGGCACAGGCTTGTTGCATTCCCTTGCAAGACGAACAAGTTTCTTCGGGTCTACATACTTCTCATCATTATGGTTGAGTAAATGACAAACGCAAACCATCTTAGAACGTGCCACCGCTTTACGACATTTCTCCTCTGGGGGTACGTAATTACCCTCTTTTCTTATGGTCTTCATGCATTTGCTCATGACCAAATCTTTCTCTTCATGACAATCGTAGTTATCGAAAGCTTCACCTGTTCTAAACATGGTAATGAATACAAAAGTGCACACAACAAGGATGTTAATGACTACTTTCATAGCCATTCTACAGTAGTATTGGGTTGATTTTGCCGGGATCTTGTATTGATCTTTGCTTGATTGGAATGGTGATTATATCTATTTATAGCATATGGAAAATCTGGTATACTAGACTTCCATTAATGTCCAAGAATCTTCGAACGGATACTAAACTAAATCAAAAGTCATATAGGTGGTAGCGATAATTAATGTTTTTTTATAATAGTATCCTCACTGCAGGCTAAATGAGAAGGGATTTTATCTTTTATACTAGTTGGCATGCAACATTGATTAATTATACTTAATTTTGGAATTGTGGTATCCAAAATATTTATATGACAATACACAGGGTGATTTTCAATATTGATACCTGATTTACAATTAATAATAGAATCCATGTCTAAGTCTTCAAGAAAACAATAATAAATATATGTGAATCTTTAAAAATTAAAGTGGTAGCCAAGTAATATTGCGCCATCCGTTCCAAATTATAAGACATTTTAGCTTTTCTAAATACATTATTTTTGATATGCACTTAGACATACACTATGTGACTATGTCTAGATACTTAGTAAAAGATCTCACAAAAAAAAGATACTTAGTAAAAGAAATGTATCTAGAAAAGACAAAACGTCTTATAATTTAGAATGGATGGAATATCATTTCACTTTAGCTTATCCTCACATGCCACATGAAAATCCAATTTAACACCACGGTTGCAACGCTCCACCAAAAAATCCTAAATGAAAAATGTGAATGTTTCGAAATCTTCTTGAAATGATTGGTGTTCTGGTCATATTGCTTCTAGGTCAAACTCTAGCCAACCTTAGTTCAAACTAGGATGGATAAAACCTAAACATATGCATGCACAATTTAATTTAGGCTGTTAACTAAATTATGAATTGCATATTTAATCATGTTATATATTTATATGTTTTGATTTACTTATGTTTTTGGACTTGAGTGCCAATTAAAATGAATGTAATTGAAATGTAAACTTCTCTTTCAATATTTTGGCATGAAATAGGGTAGACACGGAATAGAAAAAGAAAAGAAAAAGAAAATAAGCCAATGGGTTCAAACTTTGCCACTTTGGCTCAACCCATTGCCTCCTGTAATCATGTTGATTAGGCCTCCTAGAAACCCAACAATACCCCGTGCCCTCTTTCAGATCTCAATCCCTCTTTGGGCTTATTTGGCACAGTTCTAGCTCTGAGATCTATGCTGGATCTACAATTTGTAGATTAAATTAAAGTGGCTTTAGATATTTATATTTAATCTAAACTATAAACGAAATGAGTCATGTAAATGCACTTGATATGCCTGCAACTCTAGATTCAGGATTTCGTAGAACTACATCAGCTTTAGAAAATCCATAATTTTTTCAGAGCTAGATCTCTGCCAAACAAGGCTTCTCTCTCCTCCTAGTCTCCCTCGGTCCATCCTAGATTCGATGGTGGGTAGGGCGAACGACAAGCGTGCTAGGAAAGGGCCGCAACAACTGCCAGTGAAACTACAATAGCAGAGAAGCCAAAAACAAAATCGTCACATCATTTCCTAGAGTTTTAAAGGTATACTCCCTCCATCTTAAAATAGCGACGTTTTAGATTTAGACACGGGAATTTAGGAGGAGTGAAAATGTGTGGTGCACACAAAACAAGGAGGAGAGAGATAGAGATGTAGAGTATTGGCAAAAGAAGAAGATGTACCTAGGGAAGAGAAATGTGTATTGGGAAGTGAGAATAACAACTACTCTCTTAAATATTTTCAACTTTGACTAAATACATATATACAACAACAACAACAATAACAACAACAAAACATTTAAGTCCCAAACAAGTTGGGGTAGCCTAGAGTTGAAACCCAGCAGAAGCAATCAAGGTTCAGGCACGTGAATAGCTATTTTCTAAGCACTCCTATCGAAGGCTAAGTCTTTGGGTATATTCCATCATTTCAAGTCTCATTTTATTTCCTCTACCCAAGTCAACTTAGGTCTTCCTCTGCCTCTCTTCACGTTACTATCCTGGCTTAGGATTCCACTACGCACCGGTGTCTCTGGAGGTCTTCGTTGGACTTGTCCAAACCATCTCAACCGGTGTTGAATAAGCTTTTCTTCAATTGGTGCTACCCCTAATCTATCACGTATATCATCGTTCCGAACTCGATCATTTCTTGTATGACCGCAAATCCAACGCAACATACACATTTCCGCGACACTTATACTAAATGTATATATATAAGAAAAATATTAATATTCATGGTATCTTTAGATGAAATGTTGAATATATTTTTACAATATATTTATTTGGAGATATAATATTGCTAATATTTTCTATAAATCTAGTCAAACTTTAGAAAATTTGACCAGCATATAGTGACATTTTTTTTGTGGGATGAAGAGAGTATTTTAGGGTAAAATTTAAATTTTATAACTTCAACTATTAGGAAGGATGGAGTATAATATAGCGGCAATGGTCATGTCGACTAATTCATCGTACGATAAAGACTGTTCAATTTACACAAGATAAAACTCAACAGCGGCCGTACGTCCAATAATCCAACGCTGAGCAAGGCTAGTCAAGCTTTGGCCGAGGCGATCTTGTCTAGAATCTCCTTCATAATCAGAGGGCAGCTCGCGATCAGATCCTTGACCCCCTCGGTCTGCAAGACAGCGCCGAGCATCTCCGGCCACGCAATAAATCTCAGGCAAGCCTCCTTGAGGTGCACGCGCTGGTGCCGATCCGCTAAACCCAGGATCGCCGCGACCGACCGCACGTCGATCCAGCTGCTCAGCTTCGCTTCGCACATGAGGCCCAGCCGCTTCAGCTAGTACCGGTCAGCGGCGACCAGCAGGTGCTGCATCGCCACGGTCTCATCGTCCCTTTCTTCGTAGCTCCTCTCCGGCAACGAGTCCGTGTACACGAAGTACGTGCAGAAGCCTCTCGAACACGGACGGGTCCATGTCCTCGATCCGGATGCACCCCGTGAAGCTCTCCTCCATGGCGCCGAAGAGCTGCGCCCTGAACACCCTGGACCGCGCGGCGAGCACGTACCTGTGGGCAAGGAAGAACCGGTCGCCGACGCTGATCGTGACGTCGGCGCCGTCGGCGGCCTCCAGCATGCGCGCGTGCAGATCCGACGGCGGGGCTGCGACGGTCGCCGCGTCTTCGATGCGATGCTTCACGACGGTCACGGCGCACCGGATTGTGAAGCCGTGCAGCAGCTCTTTTAGCTTGGATTTCTCGATGAAATCAGACCAGCCCCAGTTGTTACTGTGCTCCGTGTCATAGGTTCTTGTGTCCGTGAACAAGGTTCTTGCAATTATTGGTACTTGTTTATCTCCTTGTCCTGCTGATCCCTTCTTCTTCTCTTTCCCTTTCTTCCCCGACGACGGCGCTTGACTGTCTTTATCGAACAGCAGGCTTATACTGAACTTAACCCTCACGCCTGGTGGTCTGTCAAGAAGATTCAAATGCACCGTCGTATAAGCAGCAGGTTCGTCGTTGTCCTTTGCACCCTCGCCGTCGGGGAAGAACTGGATGCTCCATTCGCAGCCGCCGATGAAGAAGGTGCCCGAGCTGACGTAGTCACCGGGGGCCATGCTGTCGAGCGGCAAGAAGTCGGTCACCACGAAGTTGTGCGTCCCCGTGATGGCCTGTGTCCGGCATGTCGACCACGTCTCCGGTAACATCCGGTGGCCGTTGTCGACCGATGACGAGAATTACTAGGCCTGTTATTAGCCATGGCCGTGCAGGATTTTTTTCAGCTAAACCTTCAACACACACGTCATTCATGGTGGTGATGGTGGTAGTCGATGTCCTCTTGTATACATGCAAATTTAGAAAATACTATTCTACCTGAACTAGACTCCAAGACCTACTGAAATACAGGGTAAAGAATCGAGTCGTTACCAGACATGCATGTTAAGCTGTCGACCAACCAGAAAATATGGAGAACTGTAACAGGACATGTTAATTTTGGGTTCTGATGATGATAATTGTCCATGGTGGAACATGCACTGCCGTGCTGAAGATTACCAAACAATAATGCTTGGCCACGGGCGTCCGCCCCATCCGAACACCGTGCGCCTCAGTCCGCCTCGCTGCTTTCTCCTACTGTGCGCCTCGCCCATGCTCCATTCGCTCTTGCTCCTCGCTCCCGCCCCGTCGCGCGCCCCACCAGCACTGCTCGCTCCTCGTTCTCGCCCGTTGCGCTCCCCGCCTACATCGTTTGGTCCTCGCTCCAGCCGCCAGCCGCCAGCTCCATCTCGTAGTGCGTGCCGCCCGCCCAGTCAAGCCAAGGGCGGCTGTAAAGCTGGTGGCATGCTCCTAATCAATGGCCTGCTCGCCTACACCATCGCCATCGCACAGGAGCCATCACGGTGTGGTGACGTGGGCGCAATGGGCAAGCTCTCGTATTAAGCGGGGTAGCGGACGGGATGGGGTGCGGTAGGTACGTCGAACAGGAGCTGTGTTCGGCCACGGGTCTAGGGCCGGACTAGGGCCGGACGCTCCGTGCACAAGCCTTACCGATTACCAAAACCAAAAAATTAAAATTACAATAACTGCTTGCTTCAGCACATATTGCACGTAGTAGCCCAGTAGTACTAGAGCACTTGATAAGCCTTGAAGGCGAGGAGCGTGCCACGGTTCTACACATGGGCCGATGGGGACGATTGGGCAGCGTGGGGCGACACATACTGGACCAAGTTAGCTATATAACCCAACTGCCATAGTGCGGACGTGCGGGATGGACTTTCAACATTTCGTAGCCCCTGCGTGCACTCTTGGGGTTCTAATTCACACGGGCCTGTTTGTTGTCTGCATAACTCTGTATCTAGGCCACCGTAGTGTAACCCGTCTCTGATTGGTTACCTGCACAAGCCAATATGCAGGCTAGCACTCTCCTCAAAGCACCTTCACGTTGCATCCCACTGTACGTCCAATTTTTACGGTATCAAGCTATGCAGGCCTGCATTTGCATCCGCACTGCAGCTTCTACATCCGCACTGCAAGTCTGTTGCATCCGCACTGCAGGCATCTCGTGGCTTCCCGAGGGGTGGCTTCGTCCTCACAACGGCCAGGACACTACTACAGAATAGATTTGTTGTCCCGGACGGTAACGGCCTTTAGTTTCGGTTACCGTGCCGGGACAACGATCCCGGGACTAAAGGTGTCACCTTTAGTCCTGGGTCATCGAGCCGGGACTAAAGAGGTACCTTTAGTCCCGATTGGTGTTACCAACCGGGACTAAAGGCCCTCTAGCCGAGCAAACGTGGCCGCACCCTTTAGTCCCGGTTGGTAATCTCAACCGGGACTAAAGGTTCCTTTTTTTTTCTTTTTTTTGTTTAATTTGTTTTCAGTTCAGTTACACGTATTTGTTTAATATATAATATGTTTTTATGTACGTATTCTACGCTGCTAATATAAATACACGCACGCATATAATTACATCTAATTCTCATCTCGAGCATTATTATATTCGAATAAAGTATGAACATATATATATTATAGATATAGATATATATATATATATATATGTATATATATAACACTTTCATAATCTTGTTCTCGAAAATAACGATATCAATAAACATTTAATTTACATCATTTATTCCTTAGGATCAAAGTAGAACTCGCCGTTGGGATTTAGCACTTTTTCTAGAAGAAATCCTGCTATTGACTCTTGAACTGCTTTCAGATGGTCTTTTTGCATGACCCTTCGTTTCAACCATTCAGTCTTGCATTTGAAATAAAAGGAAAAATATTAATATATATATATATATATATATATTCATTTAAAAATAAATAAAAATTGATATATACGTACTCTAAGGACATCTTCAGGAGTTCTTCTTATGTGCGCAGTGATAAATTCACAAACGTAGTATCCACACAAGTTATTACCTGGTTGCTGCCGCAAATATCATTGTACGAGAAGAAGATTATTCTCATCATCTCACACGTAAATTGAAGTACGATATAGTAATTAAACACGTGGGGAAGTGTATATAGTATAACTTACTGGTATTTCAACTACATTAAGTGGTGCCTTGCAATCTTTACGATGTTGCCGAATAAACTCTTTCCAAACCCTGTGCGACCAATAATGTACGATCGTTAATAAATTACGGCAAAGTCTATTCAATAATAGTTGTGCGCGAGAGATCGAAATTACCCCTAGATAATGTCTATCATATTTTGGTATAGTGCCCGCTCTTTTCTCAACGAGTCAAAGATTACTAACCGACTTGAGTTTAACTCAATGACAATGAGTATCCAGTGAAACCTGCATTGGTTTATACACACACGTACATACATATAAGTTATATTGATATTACATAAAATGTGTAGACTACATTATTATTAACACTTACTCAAAGTTGTACGGGAAAAATATTGTTGTCTTGTCGTGCTGCTTCACGAAGAACATCATGATATTCTCCTGTGCTTCAGATACCCACCGCTCCTTGACAATAATACCGGTTTTGAATACGATATAAGGATCAATGAAGCCAACACTGGTGTCTTGTATTCTTTGGAGCTCTGACATCTGGAATCTATATATAAATATAAGTTACATGTGAGGATAATTATATACACGTACGCATGGAAGTGAGTTTATTAAATAAAAATAAGAATCACTTACAAACAAAAGGAGCTAATGATTGATTTGTCCAGAGCGTCCATGTGGTATAGTTGATGCAATTCTTCGAAACTAATATGTAAGATGTCATCGCCACGGAAGTAATGATGGTCTCTAAATCTGATAAAGATCCACTGCTCACCCCTGCCACATGCCTGCATGTACCACTTGTTGAGCAATTACATTTGCGTACCCAATTTATTCAGAGCTGCAGGGTTGTACAGACTTTTGTCATATTTATAAGTCTTTCAGGTATCAACTTTCAAGTTCTGGATTGGAGCTTTGCTCGTCAATTGATCCAAGGTTAAACCAGTATCTTCAAAAAAAGCATTAAGGGCTTGAACCGACACTTCTCCAGAGTTGTCTGGTCGATAGACTTCTATGTTGGAACCATATTCATTAGCAACAACAAGATTTTGCATTGGTTGCTTCTGTTATCCGAGTTGTGGGACATCCTTCCCTGATGCTCTTTTCCTTTTCTTATCTGCATCATGTGACTTCACGAGGGAGCGGTCATAGTCTGATAGTGGCGAAGGCTTACGAAGTTCAATCATCGTTTTCTTGTGAGCATCGACCTTCTACCTCAGCACATCTCGTGATATGTAAAAGTACGGCTTCTCCTTAAGCTTTGCTTGACTCTTGTTTTTTATATCTATAAAAAATCTTTCACTTTTTTATCTTCTTCAGCTGCTATTTGCTCATCAGTCTTTTCAGGAAGTATTTCTTGAGAAATAAGTCTTTTTCTCGGGGTCTTCTTTGCCGCCGGTACCTTAGACGTCTTTGTAGTGCATCGCTGTGGAGGGGGTGGGGGCGGTGTTGAAGACCGGCGTGGAGGCGATGAGGCCGGTGTTGGTGGAGACCGACATGGAGGCGTTGGAGATCGTTGTGGAGGCGGTGGGGCCGGTGTAGGAGTTGGAGATCATTGTGGAGGCGATGGGGCCGGTGTAGGAGTTGGCGATCGCCATGGGGATGAAGCCGTCTCGCCCCCCGCGACGCTGTGATGAGATGGGGAATGAATGATTGGGCTAGGCTGGGGGGAGACCCTGCTACAAAAACAAGTTGTGTGTCAATTATTTTTTAAGCCAATAGAAAATTAATAGAAAATAATATTGCATTCACTTTCATTCGTACCTAGGGTGAGGTAGGGGAAGCGGTGGCGCCCCAGGAATGATGATGAAGCGTTTGCGCCATTGAATAAATGTCTTCTCTGCTTCTCCTAGTGTCTTCTCCCCATCACCGCCTTCAATGTCAAGAGGAACATTGCTGTAACCTTTGAGTACTCTATCGACCGAGACGCTAGCATATTCAGGTTGAATAACTGACCCATGGATTCTTGGTGTCTTCGTTTGGTCTATTGGAGATACAACCCCGACAGCCAACATGATTGATGCATTATTACCAACTGGAATGTGCAGCTCACATGTTGTTAGAGGCTCGGTAATGTCATCAACAGGGAAGCGCAACCCAGCGTCATCTTGAATAACTAGCAGCTCCGTGGAAGCACAACTGCTTTTCATCTGACCAACAGGGCTAATGGTGACTCCCGACGTTGATTGCAATTGCATTTGACTCATTGCTAGCTGCACTTGCCTCTTGATCTCCTCCTGCATTCTTGCCTCAAGAGATTTTTCTCGTTCACGTGATTCAAGCAATGCTTGTCGTGACTCATCAACAAATTGCTCCAATGCACGGATTCGTTCTGCCTCCTCATCCTTCTTTCTCTGACGGCTTCTGTAGGTATCCTTATCTGCTGGGAATGCATGTAACCATAGAACCGCCCCATAGCCTCTTGTTCGACCACCGTGTTTGGGATTCTCTGGGGCATATGTCAATTCATCATTCTCTCTGTTGGGCTTGAAAACACCACTATCAGCTTCTTCCCTAGCACGAGCTAATCTCTATGTTGCTCTCTCAATTTTTTGGCCGAAAATTAGCTTGCCAGTGTCTGGGTCTAGGCTTCCCCCATGAGCGTAGAACCAATTCTTCACGCGTTGAGGCCAGTTCTTCTCTATTGTTTCAGGTATGATTCCCTTGGCAGTAATCTCTGCTTCTAGGTTCTGCCACTTGGGAATAGCACTCCTATAACCACCTGATCCCATGCGATGATGGTATTGCTTCTGTCGGGCATTCTGCCGATTCCTCATCACACGTTCCTCACTGTCTTGAGATGTCTTGTATTCTACGAAGGCATTCCAATGGGACTCCAACTTGACAAATGCCTTAGCATTGAAATTCGGCGTAGCATTCTTCAAGATAAACTTTTTATACAATGTCTTCTTCCAACTCTGGAACAATGTTGCCATCTTCTTCATTATCCAATCCCTCACTAGCTCCTTCAAAGCATCATCTGCTTGTAATGTGAAATGTTGAGTGATATCTCTCCAAGCTAGGTTCTTGTCACGATCAGATACAAAACTAACATTAGGAGCGGATATCTTCTGCTTTCATTCACGAGCACTAACTGGGATCCTATCCCTTACAATGAACCCACATTGATTGACATATGTCTGAGCATGTGGTTCCAATGGTTTGTCGGTGTCGGTGTCGAATTCTGATATTATGAAACAGCCCTCTAATGGCTTTTTTGGCCCTCGGACTTTTCTACTTTTGTCGGTGGTTGATGTAGATCTAGAGACCGGGTACATGAGTAGAAACACAACGATTAACAACAAATATACGTACGCATGCATCTATAAGAGATGATAGATAATCGAATATACCTCGTCAGTATTTTCTTGCGCGACAATTTGTTGATCTTCAACCACCGGCATATTCAGGATATCATCATAATCAGCAAAGTACTGACTCGTGTCATCTACATCCACATTGGTGCCGGCGTTGATAATATCCGCCATTATGTCATCACTCAAGTTATCATCCGGAGCAGCCATTTGTATCTTCAAGATAACACATAGATAGAATTACTATAGTACATAACATAAGTACATGTGATAACACATATAGAATTACTAAATCCAATTAAATATAATAACACATAATATTTCATAAGGATAAACAATAATAAGGTATAGGCTTTGGAATCGAATAAAAAACACTTTCGATCCAAAAACATAGAAATAAGTACATGTATATATATACACATAGAATGATACAATATATTTTCTCTCTCTCTCAACACATAGAAATAAGTGCATATGTCTATATCTCTAGATATGCATGTGATAACACATAGAATGTCTCTCTAGATACAATTTTCTCTCTCTCTCAACACATGAAAATAAGTACATGTATATATACATATAGAAATAATTAAGTACATATGTATACATATAGAATCTCTCTCTAGATATATATAGAGAGATAGAATATATAATTACTAAATCCAATTAAATAAATCTAACATGAAATTAGATAAACTAGTAATAGATAATATATTTTAATCTAACATATAGCAAAAATTATAATAAAAAACTATCTAAAAAACTATCTAAATAAAATACTAATTAAATTTTAATACATTTAAATCTAACATATATCAAAAACTATCTAAAAAATAACTAAAAAACTAACAATAAACTACTAATTAAAATTTAATACATTTTAATCTAACATACGGCCGAGACTTTGTAAAAAAAAATATAAAAAACATGGCCGATCGAGAGCAGCAGACGAGAGTTCGACGGAGGGTACGGTGGGTGGCCTTGAGGCGTCGACGACGGAGGTGGGGTCGGAGTCTTGTTGGCGAGACGGGATGCGGTGCTGCGATGCGGGCCGGAGAATGGCACGGCCGGGCGGGGGTAGACGACGATAGCGGCGCGACAGAGACGGGCTCGACGGACGGATGATGGCGCGCCCGAAGGGGGCGAGCGATTTGAGGCGAGATCGAAGATGAACAAAATAGACGTTCGATATACACCAGCCGGGACTAAAGGACATTTAGTCCCGGCTGGTAAGACTAACCGGGACTAAAGGTCCAACCCTTTAGTCCCGGCTCACCTTACAAGCCGGGACTAAAGGCTTTTAGTCCCGGTTGGTGTTACCAGCCGGGACTAAAGGTATTTTTGGGCGGGCACCGAAATTGCCGCCCACCCTTTAGTCCCGGTTCTTGGCCTGGGCCGGGACTGAAGGCCTGAAAATTTTGGCAACCCGCCAGCGTAATTGAAAAGGTCTGGGATTTTGATTTTGTTTAATACTAGGTTAATCAATTAATTCCATAGCAACTTCAATACTTTGCAATATTTATTTTTAAAAATACTATTGATTAACTAATTATTTATTGTAAATAGGAAAATTTTGTAACCTAAAGTTTCTAATTTCTTTTATGAATATAGAATATAAATGTTACTAATACTAAGTATTTTGTTAATGCAAAAATATATTTGTAACTTAAAATTAATAAAACTAATATTATTCGATAGGAAATTTATTATCACATTATTGTAACGTCAATATTTTAATTTTTTCTCGGTTTTTTACCACAATTGACAGGAAATTTTTGTTGAACCTATAAAAATAAAGAAAATATAGTATTTTTTGTTCTACAACTTTTTCCAATGAAAAATGACCTATATAAGAATTGTAGATATTGATGAGCTTAACAAACTTGGTATTCAAAACTTTTTAATTTGAGACAATATAGGGTTCCGAAAACTAGTTTGTAGGCGTCGAAATTTAAAAATCATAAATTTGAACTCTCCAAACTTTCTCAAATGGAAAGTTCACCAAAACAACAATTGTAGATCTTTTTGAGTTTAACAAACTTGGTATTCAAAACTTTTCAATTAGAAGTAATTTAGAGTTCATAATACTAGAGTCAAAGTATTATTTTTTCATTTGACCAAATTTGACTTGGTCAAACTTGCTCAAATGAGACACTAAATGACCTCAGATGAAAAAACTCTGAATACCAAGTTTGATCATCTCAGCAAAATCTACAATTGTTACATAGCTCATTTTCCCATTTAAGAAATTTTTATCAAACACTAGTCACAACTTCTTGAATCTCATATAGACTTTCCAAAACTATGTCACACACTTGTGAAATTTGAACTACATTTTGTTCAAGCTTTCTCAAATGAAAAAGTGGCCTATATAAGGATTGTAGATATTGATGAGATAAACAAACTTGGTATTCAAAACATTTCAATTTGAGACAATCTAGGGTCCCGAAAACTAGTTTGTAGGCGTCGAAATTTAAAAATCACAAATTTGAACCATCCAGACTTTCTCAAATGGAAAGTTGACCAAAACAACAATTGTAGATATTGATGAGTTTAATAAACTTGGTATTCAAAACTTTTCAATTTGAAGTCATTTAGAGTTCATAATACTAGAGTCAAAGTGTTATTTTTTCATTTGACCAAATTTGACTTGATCAAACTTGCTCAAATGAGACACTAAATGACCTCAGATGAAAAAACTCTGAATACCAAGTTTGATCATCTCAACAAGATCTACAATTGTGAAGTCATAACATATTACATAATATTCGTCTCTAAAACATAATATATTAAACATGCATCGTTGTATCATGCGGGCACAACAGTGAATTTCTTCTTGACGTATGACCCTTGGTTATGATCTTGTCGTAACCATGGAGTGTCTTCATCATTTAACGTGATGCTTGGATCTTTCTTCACTATGAAGGGTGGAATTTGGACATTTCTTTCGTAATCTTCTGACATGTCTGACTTGTCTTCAATTCCCACTATATTTATTTTCCCAGAAAGAATTATATGGCGCTTTGGCTCATTGATCATTGAGTTGATGTCTTCATTTTTTCCTCTCTTTGATTTTGTAGACATGTCTTTCACATAGAACACCTGACTCACATCGACAGCAAGGACGAATGGTTCCTCTTTGTACCCAATATTGTTGAGGTCCACTGTTGTCATTCCATACTCTTTGTCGACTGTTACCCCTCCTTCGGTCAGCTTCACCCATTGGCACCGGAACAAAGGGACTTTAAAATTAGGTGCGTAGTCTAGTTCCCATATCTCTTCTATGCGACCATAATATGTTTGTATATTTCCATTTAGATCTGTGCCATCTATGCGAACACCACTATTTTGATTGGTGCTCCTTTTATCTTGGGCAACTGTGTAAAATGTATTCCCATTTATCTCGTACCCTTGGTACGTGAGGATATGCCACGATGGCTGCCTAGCCAACAAATACAGTTGCTCATCAATATTGTCATCGCCTTGACATTCTTTTTTCGCAACCAACCACTGAAACTTTCCATGTCTTTGGCGCCTAATTCAAGCTTCGGTCTTCCTCGAAACTTGGATCGTAAGAACTCCTTATGTATCTCGATGTACGGATGCACCAATGACGAGTTCTGAAGAACTGTGTAGTGTGCTTTATTGAAATAATCGTCTTCCATGCCGATACATGTTTTCTTCCCTAAAGTTCCTTTACCACTGAGTCTCCCCTCGTGTCGTGATTCGGGAACGTCAATCGGGGCAAGGTCAGGAATAAAGTCAACACAGAACTCAATGACCTCCAAGCGAGGCGTGATTTTGATGAACTAATTTAACTTTTGTTTATCCAAACATATATGCAAATCATCATGTGATTTTGAGCTAAAAATGACATATAAAATCATAATAGAGTCCAACATATAAAGTTACATATGCATCTACATCGCAAAATGAGATAAGCTACTGATAAAACATAAGAGGATTAAGTTTGTTACCTCCAAAATCGAAGAGCAACACCAATGGAGGGGGAGAGAGCAAGAACAACAGCAAGCTGAAGAACAGAGGCAGTGAATTTGAATGGAATGGCTCGGGCTCGGGGAGGAAGAAATGAGCCGGTGTATAGGCCGGCATAATTAGTCCCGGTTAGGTGGTCAAACCGGGACTAAAGATTAATATTTATTCCCGGGGTATCACCCAAACCGGGACTAAAACATTTAGTCCCGGCTGGTATTACCAACCGGGACTAAAGGTTTACCTTTAGTCCCGGTTGGTAATACTAGCCGGGACTAAAGATCCCTGCCACGCGGACGACCGTTGGGCAGGGACCTTTAGTCCCGGTTGGTATTACGAACCGGGACTAAAGGGTCCTTTAGTCCCGGCGGCAAAAAATGCCGAGGCTAATGCCAAATTGGGACATCGTTCTAAAGTCTGTTCTCTAGTAGTGGGAACAAGAGCTGGGGAAGAAGAGCAGCCACACGCGTGGCCAGGAACAGCATCGTGAAGCCTGACACGAAGACGCAGTGGACGATGGTCACCGCCCTCGCCTCCGGCCGGCGGGTCTGCGCGCGCAGCCTCGCCGTCGCCCGCTTCGCTCTTCAAGTGCATGCAAGATTTCGCGAAGCGTGTGCCGAAAGCAGCCCCGAGGCCCGTGTCACATGAGAGAGCTCTCTGATGAAACACGAGAGGCAAGCCGCAAGCACGCTGGACATGGTGCCCCCTCGGACACCGCGACATCATGGCACGGATTTTTTTAAATAATATTTTTTAATGATTAATAACAAATCTAGAAGTTGCTGTACTATAATTTGACATATAGTATCCTGTCGGCTTCTGAATAGCCGATAGCCATACGTGGCAGCCGACACCCGCCACCCGCCGGCCATGGGTCTAGGACCTGTCGGCATCTGAAGGTCTGATAGTACTAGTCGGCCCGTGGCAGGCCGATAGGGACAAGGATTCTACGTGGGCCGCATAGCATGACCTCGGGCCTCGACACACGCGGTGTACGCGGAAAATGGCTGCCGGACGAGTACCCGCGCAAGGACACGCTTATGAGGACCCATGCTTGCATATATGAAACCTTGAGTGAACGTTTTGATTCGCGCTGCATTGCATGGCCGTCTGCAGTCTGCACAAAGTATAAACTGACATGCAACAAAAAAAGTATAAGCGGAGTCGGCTGCCCAGTTGCTGAGACGACTGTTGAACAGCAGGCTTATACTGAACTTAACCCTCACGCCTGGTGGTCCGTCAAGAAGATTCAAACGCACCGTCGTATTCTACACCGGGCGAACCTCAGCAGAATGGAGTAGCTGAAAGACGCAATCGTACCCCGATGGATATGGTGCGCAGTATGATAAGTTACCCCACCTTATCGTTGAGCCTGTGGATGGAGACGTTAAAAAACCGCCATTCATATTCTCAATAGAGTACCAAGTAAGTCGGTGCCTAAAACACCGTATGAGTTGTGGGCAGGAAGAGTATCCTCACTAAACCACTTACGTGTGTGGGGGAGTCTTGCGGAGGCTAAAGTATTTAACCCAAATATTAGGAAACTAGATCCCAAAATAGTAAGTTGCCATTTCATTGGCTACCCAGAAAAGTCAAAAGGTTTTCGTTTCTACTGTCCAGATAGACATACAAAGTTTGTGGAAACGAAACACGCTGTCTTCCTAGAGGATGAAATGATGAGGGGGAGCATGGTAGCTCGAGAAATTGACCTTGAAGAGAAATGGGTGTATGCACCCACTCCGATGATTCATGAGCCATTTTTTTCACTACCTGCTGTCGCTGCACCAACAGTGCAAGATACTGTGGTGCCAGCACCTGTTGTTATTCCGCCTGTGGCAATAATGAATGACGATGAGGAACCTGTTCTTCAAGATCCTGTAGAATCTATTGCCACATGAGGGGGAGCAACAACAGCCTCAAACAGAAGATGTGCCAAATATAGAGACCCCTAAAAGGCCTCAAAGAGTTAGAAAATCAGTTATTTCTGCTGACTATGAAGTATACAACACTGAGGAATTTCAAATGGAGGATGATCCCACCTCATTTGAAGAAGCCATGAGAAGTGATCATTCATCAAAATGGCTTGAGGCCATGGAAGATGAAATGAAATCTATGAATGCCAATAAAGTTTGGAACTTAGAAATAATTTCTAAAGGAGCCAAAACAGTAGGTTGTAAATGGGTCTACAAAACAAAACTTGACTCTCAAGGGAATATAGAGAGATATAAAGCGCGACTTGTGGCAAAAGGCTTTATGCAAAGAGAAGGGATTGATTACAATGAGACCTTTTCTCCAGTCTCATGTAAGGATTCCTTCAGAATCATAATGGCATTAGTGGCACATTACGATTTAGAATTAGATCACATGGATGTAAAGACGGCATTTGTCAACAGGACTTGGAGGAAAATATTTACATGGCACAACCGAAAGATTTTGTTATGGAAGGAAAAGAACGAATGGGATGCCGCCTAAAGAAATCCATTTATAGATTAAAACAAGCTTCAAGACAGTGGTACTTGAAGTTTGATCAGACAATAAAGAATTTTAGGTTTAAAGAGAATGTAGAGGACAATTGTGTCTATGTAAAGTTTAAGAATAGAAAGTTTATCTTCCTTATCCTGTATGTGGATGATATCTTACTTGCTAGTAGTGATGTCAGTCTACTTCGGGAGACAAAGAAGTTTTTGTCCTCAAAATTTGATATGAAAGATCTTGGTGAAGCTTTGTTCGTTCTAGGGATCGAGATTCACCGAGATAGAAGTAAAGGGGTATTAGGATTGTCACAAAAGGCATACATAGAAAAGATCTTAAAAAATTCAATATGCACAAATGTAGTCCCTCACTTGCTCCTATAGTCAAGGGCAACAGATATGAGGATTTTCAATGCCCTAGGAACCGGTATGAGATCGATCAAATGAAAACGGTTCCATATGCTTCAGCTATCGGAAGCTTACAATATGCTCAAGTATGTACGCGTCCTGACTTGGCATTTGTTACCGGGTTACTTGGCAGATTCTAGAGCAATCCTGGAACAGAACACTGGAAATTGGTAAAGAAAGTCTTATGTTATTTGCAAGGAACGAACAGCCTCATGATGACATATAGAAGATCAGATTCACTCCATATAGTGGGATATTCTGATTCTGATTATGCGGAAGATGATAGAAAATCCACGTCTGGATATGTATTCACTCTCACAGGGGGAGCTATTTCATGGAAAAGCTCAAAGCAAACCGTCACTACATCGTCCACACTGTATGCCGAGTTTGTAGCGTGTTATGAGGCAACGGGACAGATAAAACGGCTAAAGAAGTTCATACCCGGTTTGAAGGTGGTTGACGACATCTATAGACCACTTAAGTTATACTGCGATAATAATCCGGCAGTACAGTATGCTCACAACGATAAGTCAAGTGGTGCTGCCAAACACATTGACATAAAGTATTATGTTGTGAAAGATAAAGTCCGGGATCATGTCATAAGTCTTGAGCATATAAGTACCAAAAAGATGCTCGCGGATACGCTTACAAAAGGCTTACCACCCAACGTGTTAAGAGAATATGTAGCCGGCATGGGTTTAAGAGAAAGTCTAATTCCTGGACAAAAGAAGGCCCAAAGTTAAGTATCTATTTCAGAACAGAGTGGTGTGTTGTAGTTGTTAAATCTATCGGCAATTGACCGTGGCCATGAAACATGCTCTATGTGTTAATCTGTAATGGAATTAACAAAAGTAAATGATATAAAATTGAAAGATGGTAGGAGGTCAATGAGGAGATTGTTAGATTGATCTCTAATCCCAAACTGGGCCCAACGGCCCAGTTGGGCCTTTGATCCATGCCCTGATCGGGGGCGCCCTGCCCACTATGGCTGGAGGGCCCCTGTCACACTGCGCAATAAATAGAGGTGGGGGCCGGCGGCTCTGAGTAAGAGGTTCGCCTGAGCCGAGCTCCCCACCGACAAACCCTAACCCGATCTAGTGAGGGGCGCAACCAGTGACGGGAAACACCTCCACCACTGCATTGCGCCGCCATCGGTCTTCAACGCCGATCGCCACCGCCCATCACCGTCACCGTCTTTACCGACCGTCGCTGCCCTCGCGCAGACACCAACACAACGACCATGGCCGATGCCACTGGATCGAAGCCCTACGATGGTCAGTAACCTAGCACTACTCATCCCTCTAATCTCTGTCTAGTAGACGTACTAGGACATGTTATCCATTTACAAGAGAACTCGCTAAATTTATGCCTAGAGATCCTCTGCTTTAGGTCTAACAATCTAACACCAAAAGGAATTTCGGGCACCTCTTCAGCCGATCCATCAATTTCACATGAAGAGCATCTAGACTGCACGATGATGATGGGTTGAATTCCTCCCCGGGGATGGATTCAATGATCTCCCTTGTTATCCTTTTCTTGTCAAAGAAGTCTGACACACAGACCCATATTATCACACTAAAGTGGTTTTTCACCCTTGGGTCATTGTAGATATACTGAGCCAGGGTGGTCTTCCCCACCCCGCCAACGCCGACAATTGGGATGACAGAAACATTGCTTTTGCAGTTCATCTCAGCATGTCCAGCCCTGCCACTGTTTCCTCTCGATTGCTTGGCTCTGGATGTTGATGCGACACCACTACCAGCTGCTGCTCTCTTTCCGTTGGACCCTGCAGACCTCCTACCCCTAGTGAGTGGCACTCCCAATAGTTTGACCACCTGATCCCGTTGGGTCTCACGCCCAATCATCACACCAAGCATCTCGATCAATTGATTTCTTTCAGCTTCACGACCAACCACTTCCAGAGCACTGATGACTGAACTCGTCTCCGGCATGATCTGAGATGGCTCAACGCTCATAAGACCCATAAGATTGAGCATCCCCTCGATCTCAGCCACAACCTTGTCGAGCTTATCTTGGGTCTCCTTTATCCTTCCTTTGCTACCACGGATATAACTATATAAGTTTTCGCAAGATTCAGAGAGGAAGAGAAGAGTTGACCTGCCCTGCTCCGATTAGCGTCCTCTATCCTTTGCCGCAACACTTGGTCATCCAACTGGCGGAGAAGGTCCTCTGCATAGTAGGTGGTGTCCTTGAGATGCGAGAGAAGCTTCGCGAGCTGCTTGTCCTTGAACATGCCCCACTCGCTGCGACAGATGAGCATGCGAGCCTTGGGCAAGGTGGCTCGGAGGCGCTCCAGGTCGTTGCTCAGATGGATCCCTTTGAAGAAACTGGTCCCAGCTGAGAGAATCCACTGCAGTGCTTCCATCGCCGTCGAGCCTCCTCAAGGACTGGCGGACGGCAGCACTCGAGGGAGGCCGACAGCAGCGACTGCCCGAAGCCAGTGACGAACGGATCTGGAGAGAGGCGTCTCGATCCGTCCGACCGGGTACGGACGCCGACGGCCAGCCATGACCCAAGAAAACGGCGAGTGGGCGACAGGAGCTGCACGAGAAGGCATCGCCGGCTAGGATGGAGTGGTCGCGGGAGAGAAAAGAGAAGGTGAACGGCGCGGGCTCTTATTCGCTCTGCAACGAGGGGGAAGTTCTTGTTAAAGCATAAGAGCGAATAAGAAAAGGCAGGACACGTTCTTGTTAAAGCATAAATTCGCCCATTTCTCGCCAAAGCAATACCGTCCATATTAGAAAAGGCAGGACACGTCTACGTGACTACGCCAACTAATAATAATATAGCTTTATTTCTTTTGAACCAAGCGTAGTTTTTAATCCGAGTTTAAGTTTTTGACTGGAATACATGATACTCTGTTCGTTTTTAGGTCTCGTTTGGATATAGTCGGATTCGCATCAATCCACATATATTAGGTTGGATTAGAGTGAAACTTGAACTGAATTCCACTCCAACACATATGGATTGAGGTGAATCCGACAACATCCAAACAAGGCCTTACAAGAGGCACACAGGTATTAAGATTTAATCTTTAGACTCTTTGATCAATCATTTAGCTAACAATCTTAAACTATTATAACACAAACTTTCGTAGGTTAGATTTGTAAGGAATTGTACTATTCAATAATCATAAATTTATAAACATAAACGATAATATAATATAAAGTAAATGAATAGTCAAATTATAACTTACGAGACTATGTCATTCTAAACTACGCCTCGTAAAACGGGATGGAGGGATTAATAAACAACAAGCTACCACCATTGGCTTCAAATCGACCATCACTACTGGTTTTTGCAACGACAATGGACAAGTAGCTCACTACCTATTATTGGCTACTATCAACAATGAAACATGAGCATCACTAGCAACTGTAGCCAACATCCAGCAGCGGCACATGAGCAACACTATCGGTTGTTGTTGGCTACAAAACCGGCAATGATGTGCATTTGCCACAGTAGTTTACTACCAATAATTTAATTACTGGTACTTTGGCTATAACAACCTTAGCTTTGGTGAACGCCATCATCTATGTACTCTTATTCTTACATGTGCCCAATTAATGTGTTATCCACGATCCGTCCTCGGCCTCTTGGTCCCTCGATCCAAGTCTTTGTGTCTGCCTCGTTCAACCCTCGGTCCATCGTGTATGGACTCCTCGCTTTACCTTCTCCATCCCCTGTTGACCACCTCGACGCACCCAACATCTGCACACACAACACACTCAACACAACATAATGTGACACCTCAGATTAGCATAAACAAACACATATGAAATATGAGCTCAAATAAAAAAATCCCAAACCTCTGAACTCTTGCGTCAATTATTCATCACACATGAATGAAAGCACTTCTCAACTTGATCTCTCCATATAGCAGTTACAGTTTTGAGTATTTTCAACCATTCATATAAGCATTTTAAGTCATGCATTTATAATTATAGATGTAGGTATCTTAGGTACATGTTTGGGTTTACTTATGATTATTTTAATTAATAGCGATATGGACAAATTTAAGGATTATTTTTATGTTGTTTTTATAATGGCATCTATGGGTAAATTAAACCAAGGTTAGGGGTCTGTTTATGTTATTTTTCATAACGGTAGTGGTGGGTCATTTTGTTCAATATACTTAGGAGGTTACTTTATACTATTTTTCTAATGGCTGAGGATGGTGATTATTTATTTAGAAAAAAATAGATCAAATTGCTCTAATTGAGTGATGACCGAAGTTTATCGAATTGATGGATGAATGTTTATGATTTTTGAGAATTTGGTTTTTTCACGGCACGTCTCGTGGAAATTAACGTGAAGGCTCTGCTTGATATCTTTATTGGCACGGCTTCATCTGTCTCTAGTTCCTTTGCCACGATACAATGTAAATCTACGAGCCAGAGCCGACAAAGCTAAAAAAAGTTTTATGTTTTTTCATAGTTCATCTATCTATGAAGATATAGATAAAAAAGTACCTATAGTGAACGAAAAAATTGAAGCTAGCCGATGCTCTACCAAGTGCAGCCTAAAAGATACTAGTTTCAGAGTTCAGTGGCACACATTCTCTTGATTAGGAATTCTGCTAGATGCCTGCAGTGGTTCGATCTATTCGTGACTCTGTGTCATAAAAGCAGAGCCATACTAGTATATATGAACAAATGGAGGAATCAGCTTTTAAATTGGAGGCAACATATATAGAGCTATCATTTGACTAGATTCCTAGAGAAGCTAGCTTGTCCAAAATCTCCAACAGAACCAAAGGGCAGCTCTCGACGAGATGACAGAACCCACTAGTCTGCACGACAGCACCAAGCACTCCCCGCGAAGCTATGAATCCGAGACAAGCGTTCTTGAGCTGCACGCAGCGGTGCTGCTCGGCCAAAGCCAGAGTAGTCGCCACCGTGTCCGCGTCGATGCTACGGCACATCCTCACCTCGCACAGCAGCCTCAGCCTGTCCAGCCCATACCGATCCGCGGCCACCAGCAGGTGCTGCATCGGCACATTCCTGTCCTTGTCGTCGTCCGTGGCAACGCCACCGTCACCGCCGTCACCGTCCGGCAGAGTGTCCGTGTACACGAAGTGAAGCAGCGCTTCGAAGATGGAAGGCTCCATGTCGTCGACCTTGACGCGCGTTGCGGCCTTCTCCTTCATGGGGCCGAAGAGCTCCGCCCTGAACACCGCGGACCTCGCGGCGAGCACGCACCGGTGTGCCGGGAACGACCGCCCGTCTACGACGAACGTCACGTCCGCGCCGTCCCCGTCCCTGAGCATGCTCGCCAGGTCCTGCAGCACGCTGGGCTCCGGGACGACGATGGCGCTCACGTCCTCGACACGGGGGTCTTGGATGACGGTCAGGACGCACCTGACCGTGAAGCCGTCGTTGCTGTCGCGCAGCAGCGTCCGGAAGAGACGCTTGGATTTATGTATCAAGGGGGGCCAGCCCCAGCCTATTAAAGGTGACTTGAAGGTATGCTCCGCGTTTTCCTTCACCCACACTTTGCCATCCTTGCCGAAGACGGTGAAGGTGGACCTGACCCTCACGCCCTCCTGTCCTCCTTCGGGAATCAAGAAGGCCGACACTTTGTCTTTATGCTCCGCCGACCTCCCGTCTGGGTAGAGCCTGATGTTCCAGTCGTAGCCGCCGACGTGGAAATTCCTCGAGCTGACAAACTCGCCGACGCCCATGCCTTCGAGCAGCGAGAAGTTGATCACCTCGAAGTTGTGCGCCGCGGTGATGCCTTGTGTCAGGCAACTCGACGACGTCTCTGCCACTGTCACTGGCAGCGATTTGCCGTTCACCGATGGGACGGCACAGGCGTGTGCCATTGTGGAAGACGATTGAAGGTCAATCGGAGGCAACGTAGGGGAGCACCATCAACAAATTGAAGTATATACACACACACCAGAGCACCTGGCCGTCTTGTATAAAATTGGGGCTAGGATGCCGACAGGGATCCGAACTATGACTAGGAGTCCAAAACGGCTAAAGCTGAGAAAATAACTAGGGGAAAGGTTTGGACTTGGTTTTGGTTTCTCTCCTATTTTTTTTTCCAGAATCACTTTTTGTGAACCATTGGGCTTGTAGTTTTTGGATTCTATATAAGGGCCCGTTTGGGATGTAGAAAAAAAAATTATATTCCTGTATTTTTCCTATATAAAATTAAATTGATTTATGCTAAATTTGTGTACGATTTATGTAAAATTTTTGCATTCCAAATAGATCCCGATGCCCTCAACAGTCACGATGGTATTCATACACGAGTGGGGATTCAAACGTGGTGACCGAAGAGACTGCATATATAACTTTTCAATGATTATCAAATTGTATTTTGAAAACAATGCATCCATAATCGTGACATCCATGATCGAGACGGGTAAAACTGTTTGACTTCTCGTAGAACGAGAATTGCATTCTTTTTGGCTGACGGAGTATGTTTGTTTGAAAATATTGTTTACTTTAACTTTGTCTTAAGTCAAAGTTTTCTAACTTCAACTAAGTTTTTAGAAGACCATATTAGCATATACAAATTCAAATAAATACACTATTAAGACATAATCCATACAAAAATTGATGAAAATTTTGATATTCCATACAAAATTTAATGAAACTAATTTGCTATTCCTTGATATCTTTTTTGTGTCACATATCTTTAACTATGACTCTTATCTCTATATACCTAAAAAGACTCTAAAGTAATCATCTACCCGGTGATTCAAAAAATCGTATACTATCCGATCACGAAGACTACACTACCCTGTCACAAAAACTACCAAATACGTATACTCGAGTCCACGATCCTGTACAGAGTCGAAGACAATTCTGAGTCCGTGTCGGGGACAGTCGGCAGCCTCACATCTGTTTTCTACACCTAAAAAGGCTCCGGAAAATCGTCCACGGTAGAATTAAATCTTCGGTAGAAAAAGCAAACATCCACTGTTACGCGTTACAGTACGCGGTACCGGAGGAAACCGCTGGCCCCACCTCGTTCAAAGTATTCTCTTGCACGCGCACTCCATAAAAAATCCAAGTCTGTTACTCTCGTTCCCCCAAAAAAAGAGTCCGTTACTCTCGTGCGCGGGTCAGATACGAGTCGGAGGAAATCGAGGAAACCGCTGGACTCACCTCCCTCTTTTCCCGTCCTAAGACACAGAAGTACCCACACCACGCACAAGCCACACCCGCGTTACCAGCGTGGTTTCTGTGCGATCCAAACCTGACTTGGATGCGGCGTTTGATTGCTGAGGCTCTGCATGTCCATACTCCAAAGCCTTTTGAGTTGAAGCAACAGCAACATAGCATGTGAGTTCTGTTAGAGTGATCTCCCAACCAATAAGCCCAACGACCTATTGGGTCTTGGTCACGCGCCCTGATCGGGGGTGCCCAACCCTACATGGTTGGTGGGCCCCCGTCGCACTGCGCTATATATAGAGGTGGGGGCCGGCGGCTCGAGGTACGAGGTTCACCGTGAGCCGCAAACCCCACCGACAAACCCTAGACCGATCTAAGAGGGCGCGCAGCCAGCGACGGGAAGCTCCGCTGACTTCGCCGTCGTCACTGCCACGCCATCCGTTTGCACTGCATCGACGTCCGTGCAACCTCTACTCCACCCGTCGCTGCCCGTGTGCTGCCTCCATCACCGAAGCTGAGATGGCCAGCTCAACCGCGACTTCCTCCGAGGGCTCAGGTTCAACACCAGCACCCTTACCCTATCTCCCTCTCGGTATAGTATTCTAGGTTTAGATATGCATGTGCTATTACGGATCCAAGTGTCATCCGCCTAGATCTACCCTAGTCGATCCACAGAAATTAACAATGGTACCGGAGTCTTTCTAGCGGTAGATCTGGATCGGGGAAAGAAGAGAAAATCGAACCCTAACCCTAGATCGGGTTCGGGAAAAGAAAAGGAAAGTTACCCGAGAAGAAAACAAATCGGGGGAAAGCCGTGGTCGCTCGCTCGGTGACTAACTGAGAAAGAAAAAGAACCGACTTCAAATCGGGAAAAGAGTCCAAAATCAAAACCCTAACCCTAGCTAAACAGAGAATGAATGGAGGGGAAGGGATACTACCCGGGTCCTCTCCCGCCGTCGTCACCGCCATGGTGCGGGAAGGGGACCGCGCCGCCTGGGCGCACGGGAGAGATAGCCGAGCCAACAGCAACGAAAACCGAATGAAAAGAACCTAACCCTAACCCTAAAAGGGTCAAAAGAAATAAGATGGCGTGGTGAGGACCTACCTGGACCCCCTTCCCCATCACCGCCGGCTGTCTTGGATGCCATGCGGCAACAGTGCACGGAGCCGGCGTCGACTTTTGGCTGCGGCGCGGCGCCGTCGCCCAGACCGCTCGACGGCGGCGAGCTCAGCCTACGGCGAGCTCGCGCGCCGGCGAGGGGTCCGACAGCGGCGCCATCCCTTCCTTTCCTTCTGGCCGCCATTGGAGGCTCCGCTGTGGCTCTGGTGCGCGGCGCGAAGAGAGAGAAGGGGAAGAGAGAAATGGAACTAGGTTTTGGGGGAGGCGTGGCCGGCCGGGGTTTTGATGCCCCGAGCTGTGCGCTCAACCGTCCGATCTGGATGGACGGACGGAGATGATCGGGCCGGCGTTGCGGCCCAGGCGGGCGCGCGCGTCGATCACCTTTGCCGGCCCAGGCCCAGGTTGCGGCCTGGGTGCGTCCGGGCGTCGCGCGAATAATGTGGGCTGGGCCGCTTTGGCTGTTGGGCCAACAGCATGGGACTGGCCGAAGAAAAAAAAGGAGGAGCCATGCGGCTGGGCCGCTTGAGGTGCGCGCGTTGGGCTCCGCGAGCTGGGCCGCGCGTGCGCTGCTCTGGGCCGAAATGGCCGAACACAGTGAAATATTTTCTTTTTTATTTTTCAGAAACTTTTGATTCATATTTGGTAAATTCGAACTGAATTTTGATGTTGATATCTATACAATTTTGATCTAACGTCAATTTTGTTCAGAGAATAGTAAAGTGCAGTAACAGTTTCTGAAAAATAGAATTAAAAGATTATTAAAGTTTCCGCTGCGTATTTAAAGATGTAATTTTTATTATTAAATTCGAACCAACGGGAGAATTTAATTTTGAAAATGGATATGTTTTAAATTGATTATAATATTATTGTTATTCTGACCAACGTTGATTAATAGCAATATTATAATATTGATGTTATTATGGTTTTTTGTTATGTATTATTTCTATTTCTGCCCAATGGTGATGTAGATTTAATGTATAAAAATAATTGTATGTTTTAATTTTAACCAACGTTAAACTAAGGCATGCAATTATTGTTGTTATTATTTGTGTTCCCACACTATTTGAATTGTGTTTTCAGGAGGATACAACTTGATGAGTTGTATCAAAGAGATCCCCACTCTAAAAGGTGATAACTATATTGAGTGGAAGAAAAAGATAGACCTGGCTTTCATCCTCGCTGAGGTGGACTGGGTTGTCACCACACCGTGCCCTAGAGAACCTGTGGCACCAGTGAGGGAGACAGATGAGACTGATGCTGCATGGCAGAACAGAGAGCGGGATTTTGCTCCCGTAAAGATGTCCTATGACCTTGAGCATAGAAAATGGGTCACTACCAACAAGAAGTGTTTGACAGTGATAAAGAACACGATTGAGGCTGCTATTGTGGGCTCAATTCCAGACTGTGACACGGTCACAGAGTAGCTAGAAAGAATAAAGAGTCAGTTCACTGGCTCTTCAAAGACATATGCAACCCAGCTAATCAAGCAGCTGGTAACAGAAAGGTACTCTGGTGGCGGCAGTGGCATTAGAGAGCACATACTGAGAATGAGCAATCTGGCATCTAAGCTCAAACCAATGGATTTGGCACTCAAGGATGAGTTTCTTATTCATTTGATTTTTGCTTCTTTGCCCAAAGAATTTGACACCTTTGTTGTTAATTACAACATACAGCCTGAAAAATGGGATTTAGAAAAGCTCATAGCCATGTGTGTGCAGGAGGAGGAAAGAATAAAAGTTTCACAAGGTGGTACTGTCAACTACCTAAAAGATAAGAAAAAGAACTATAATAATAGTTCTTCCTTCAAGTCATCTGGAAAGGGTCCCATGCAACAGTCTCAAAACAAGCAATTCTCAGTGGATAAAGATCAGTGTCTCTACTGTAAGAAGACGGGACATTATAAGAAGAATTGTCCTGATTTTCTAAAGATAATAATGAAAAATAAAGGTGAGAACATTATTACGTTTGTAAATGAATCCTTGTATGTAAAGTTTTCAAAATCTACTTGGTGGATTGATTCAGGTGCAACTATTCATATTGCTAATTCATTACAGTGATTCCGTTCGATGAGAACTTTGCAAAGAAGCGAAAGTTTCATTAAAGTTGCAAATAGAGTACAAGCAGATGTTGAGGCTGTTGGCGATCTTCCACTAGAGCTTGCTGATGGCTTCATACTTATTCTAAGAGATGTTCTTTATGTACCTTCTTTGCAAAGAAACTTGATTAGTGTATCAAAGTTGGACCATGATGGTTATGGTTGTCATTTTGGAAATGGCAAATGTCAGATATTGTTTAATAATAGATGTATTGGTCTTGCCTTCTGACAAGACGAGCTTTATTTGTTATCACTTCGTGAAAATGTGAATTCCGTATGTGATGTGAATGAAAATGTATCCTCATCGAACAATGCAAATAGAAAACAAAAAAGAGCTCACGATGCGTTGTCGAAATTATGGCACTGTCGTTTAGGCCATATTTCAAGGGGGAGAATAGAAAGACTAGTTAAGAATGATATTCTTCCTCCATTAGAGCTCTCAGATTTAGAACAATGTAGAGATTGCATAAAAGGAAAGTATGTAAAGAAAATTAAGAAAGATGCCAAACGAAGCGCAGAAATTCTACAGATTATTCACACAGACATATGTGGTCCTTTTCCTATGAAAAATGTGGATGGTTATGATTCATTTATAACATTCACAGACGATTACTCTCGCTTTGGCTACATTTATCCAATTAAAGAAAGAACAGAAGCATTGGATAAATTCAAAATATTTAAAGCTGAAGTTGAAAATCAGCATGATTTAAAGATTAAGATAGTCAGGTCTGACCATGGGGGAGAGTACTACGGTCGGCATAGCCCATATGGACAAGTTCCGGGACCTTTTGCAAGGTTCTTACAGGAGAATGGTATAGTCGCCCAGTATTCAACACCGGGCGAACCTCAGCAGAATAGAGTAGCTGAAAGGCGTAACCGTACCCTGATGGATATGGTGCGTAGTATGATAAGTTACTCCACTTTACCGATGAGTCTGTGGATGGAGGCGTTAAAAAACCGCCATTCATATTCTCAATAGAGTACCAAGTAAGTCGGTGCCCAAAACACCGTATGAGTTGTGGACAGGAAGAGTACCCTCACTTAATCACTTGCGTGTGTGGGGGAGCCCTGCTGAGGCTAAAGTTTTTAACCCAAACATTGAGAAGCTAGATCCCAAAATAGTGAGTTGCCATTTCATTGGCTACCCAGAAAAGTCAAAAGGTTTTCGTTTCTACTGTCCTAACAGACATACAAAGTTTGTAGAAACGAGACACGCTGTCTTCCTAGAGGATGAAATGATTAGGGGAGCATGGTAGCTCGAGAAATTGACCTTGAAGAGAAGCGGGTGTATGCACCCACTCCGATCATTCATGAGCCATTTTTCTCACTACCTATTGTTGCTGCACCAACAGTACAAGACACTGTGGTGCCAGCACCTGTTGTTATCCCGCCTGTGGCAACAATGAATGATGATGAGGAACCTATGCATCAGGATCCTATAAAACCTATTGCCACACATGAGGGGGAGCAACAACAGCCTCAAACAGAAAATGTGCCAAATGAGGAGGCCCCTAGAAGGTCTCAAAGAGTTAGAAAATCAGTTATTCCTGCTGATTATGAAGTGTACAACACTGAAGAATTTCAAATGGAGGATGATCCCACCTCATTTGAAGAAGCCATGAAAAGTGATCATTCATCAAAGTGGCTTGAGGCCATGGAAGATGAGATGAGATCAATGAATGCAAATAAAGTTTGGGATTTGGAGATAATTCCTAAAGGAGCCAAAACAGTAGGCTGTAAATGGGTCTACAAAACAAAACTTGACTCTCAAGGGAATATAGAGAGATATAAAGCCCGACTTGTGGCAAAAGGCTTTACACAAAGAGAATGGATTGATTATAATGAGACCTTTTCTCCAGTCTCATGTAAGGATTCCTTCAGAATCATAATGGCATTAGTGGCACATTACGATTTAGAATTGCATCAGATGGATGTAAAGACGGCATTTCTCAACGGAGACTTAGAAGAAAATATTTACATGGCACAACCGAAAGGTTTTGTCATGGAAGGAAAAGAACGTTTGGGATGCCGCCTAAAGAAATCCATTTATGGATTAAAACAAGCTTCAAGACAGTGGTACTTGAAGTTTGATCAGACGATAAAGAATTTTGGGTTTAAAGATAATGTTGAGGACAATTGTGTCTACGCAAAGTTTAAGAATGGGAAGTTTATCTTCCTTGTCCTGTATGTGGATGATATCTTACTTGCTAGTAGTGATGTCAGTCTACTACTGGAAACAAAGAAGTTTTTGTCCTCAAAATTTGATATGAAAGATCTTGGTGAAGCTTCGTTCGTTCTAGGGATCGAGATTCACCGAGATAAAAGTAAAGGGGTATTAGGATTGTCACAAAAGGCATACATAGAAAAAATCTTAAAGAAATTCAGTATGCACAAATATAGTCTCTCACCTGCTCCTATAGTCAAGGGCAATAGATATGGGGATTTTCAATGCCCTAGGAACCAATATGAGATCGATCAAATGAAAGTGGTTCCATATGGTTCAGCTGTCGGAAGCTTGCAATATGCTCAAGTGTGTACGCGCCCTGACTTGGCATTTGTTACCGGGTTACTTGGCAGATTCTAGAGCAATCCTGGAATAGAACACTGAAAATTAGTAAAGAAAGTCTTGCGTTATTTGCAAGGAACGAAAGGCCTCATGATGATGTAGAGAAGATCTGATTCACTCCATATAGTGGGATATTCAGATTCTGATTATGCGGGAGATAATAGAAAATCCACGTCTGGATATGTGTTTACTCTCGCAGGGGGAGCTATTTCATGGAAAAGCTCAAAGCAAACCGTCACTACATCGTCCACAATGTATGCCAAGTTTGTAGCATGTTATGAGGCAACGGGGCAGGTGAACTGGCTAAAGAAGTTCATACCCGGTTTGAAGGTGGTTGACGACATCAATAGACCACTAAAGTTATACTGCGATAATAATCCAGCAGTACAGTATGCTCACAACAATAGGTCAAGTGGTGCTGCCAAACACATTGACATAAAGTATTATGTTGTGAAGGATAAAGTCCGGGATCAAATGATAAGTCTTGAGCATATAAGTACCGAAAAGATGCTCGTGGATCCGCTTACAAAAGGCTTACCACCCAACGTGTTCAGAGAACATGTAGCCGGCATGGGTTTAAGGGAAAGCCTATGATTCCTGGACTATAAAGGGCCCAAAAGTTAAAGTAACTATTTCAGATCAGAGACGTGCATTGTAGCTGTTAAATCTATCGACGATTGACCGTGACGATGAGACATGCTCTATGCATCATCTGTGAAGAAATGAGTAAGGATAAAAGGATTGAAGTTTAAAGTTTAAAGATAAAAGTAATAGTGAGATCAAGGGGGAGAATGTTAGATTGATCTCCTAACCAATAAGCCCAACGGCCTATTGGGCCTTGGTCACGCGCCCTGATCGGGGGCGCCCAACCCTACATGGTTGGTGGGCCCCCGTCGCACTGCGCTATATATAGAGGTGGGGGCCGGCGGCTCGAGGTACGAGGTTCACCGTGAGCCGCAAACCCCACCGACAAACCCTAGACCGATCTAAGAGGGCGCGCAGCCAGCGATGGGAAGCTCCGCTGACTTCGCCGTCGTCACTGCCACGCCATCCGTCTGCACTGTATCGACGTCCGTGCAACCTCTACTCCACCCGTCGCTGTCCGTGTGCTGCCTCCATCACCGAAGCTGAGATGGCCAGCTCAACCGCGACTTCCTCCGAGGGCTCAGGTTCAACACCAGCACCCTTACCCTATCTCCCTCTCGGTGTAGTATTCTAGGTTTAGATATGCATGTGCTATTACGAATCCAAGTGTCATCCGCCTAGATCTACCTTAGTCGATCCATAGAAATTAACAAGTTCATGGCTAAGGTATTTTTCATCACGTCGCGTCTGTTACTATTGGAGATTCGCTCCACATGATTACGCATCGCCCATGAGCACTCAATGTCTTGTTTGTGGATTGTCATGGCAAGCTTGAGTCTTTGAATTAACGAGGGCTGAATGGGTTGTTCGTACTACCATGGAAACGGGGCCTCCAAGGAAATTCCAAGTTGAATTTTGTATCCAAACAGCTGCTCGTCCACGCCGACTACATCGAGGCTCATTGCTGAAAATTACGGAAACAAAAAAAAAAGCAGTCTTATTGCTGCGACCGCCACCACACAAGCCTCCATCATCAATCGACAATCCAATCTGTCGACAGGTACGTTTTACTGTTTTCATTTATCGCTTGCTACGTCATCATCTACCTGGCGGCGATACAAAGTCTCGATCCCTACTCACGAGCACACGTCTGATACGAATCACCCTCCATTCAAAGCTTACGTGTCCACGTCCTATCTTATTCTGATACGAAGACGATCCACGTGTCCGTGTCCGATACAATTATTATTATTTTCTACAAATTAGCCGTCGTAGATGTGTCAACAAAAATCTCATGCTCGTGGTGCAACGCATAGGTATTTATCTAGTATCTTTAAAAGCTATTGCTTTAGAACCCTGATCTCTTTTCAACAGTGACGATGGGCGCTAGAGTGTTTCCCTCCTATGGGTCTAGGCAGGGCATGTACCGTTACTCGGTCACTGCTACATAAATCTTTTCCCAGGCGGGCAAAATGGGTTAACCGAGGTGCGCAAAGCGTCCGCTCCATCGAAAGGTTTGCGTTAATGCAGACCTACGCAGTTAATCCCATTATAGCAGGCAGTCAGTTTGCC
Source organism: Miscanthus lutarioriparius (assembly GCA_904845875.1). NCBI lineage: Eukaryota > Viridiplantae > Streptophyta > Magnoliopsida > Poales > Poaceae > Miscanthus > Miscanthus lutarioriparius. The sequence goes on from CAJGYO010000012.1 coordinate 11,332,166, forward strand.
CTTATGCGAAAATAGATTTAAAAAATTAAAAAGGCAAAAGCCCACGGGCAAGCCTATTTTTGAACACGTCAGCTCCCAGGACCGCCATCGTCACCGAGCCACTGAAGCTCACCAGATCCGTCAGCCCCGCGCACGCTAGAGAAGAGCCAGGCCCTGCGCCGCCGCTGCTTGGAGGGTGGGGAAAGGAAAGAGCCGAGAGAGGCATGCGAAAGGTGCCACTGTGGGTGAGGGAAAGGGTGGTGTGCGGGGGAAACCCTTAGTGGCCTATACATATGTGAACACAGGTAATGGGCCTTCTATGCTTCTTTGGGCCTCGGGCCATTTTTATGAGCCATTTTCGGAGGCCCGCCTCGGTAAATCGATTTCAGGAGATGGTTATTTTGTTTCCACCTCCGTAAATCGATTTCATGAGGCGGGCAATTCTGACCGTCTCTATTAATAAAATATCTGCCTCCGTAAATGCATTTTGCGAGACGTATAATAGTGACCGCCTCCGAAAATGAAAACGTTCGCCTCCGAAAATCATGGGCATTTTATGAGACGGTATGATTTTGTGACCGCCTCCGTTAATGTTTGGGTTGTGTCTCGCAAAATTATTTTTGTAGTAGTAGGTATCCATACTCTGACTTTCCATGATATACATTTCTTAGTTTTTCTTGGTTTTGGTTATAGTACGGAAGTGAGGGATAGACACTTCCCTGAAGAGAAGTATTCTCTAAAGATCCGAAGCAGTTATTTCCATCTCCTCCCTCCCACTCGCCCCCTTAGGTTTGCCTGCCTCATGCCATCACCCTCCTTGTCGGTGTTTTGTGGACCAACAATAAATTTAGCGCCGTGCTGCTCAAGGAAATCGATGGTGGCACTCGAGACACAAGGAATTATATTGGTTCGAGACGAAGCTCTACGTCCAGTGTTAGAGATATTTGAGTTCATGTTCCTCGGTTCGAATACTCCGAAGGGTTACAATAGCAAGTTCGTAAGCTAAGGTTCTACGATGAGAAAGTTCGAGGCAGGAGAAATTGATCTTGAGAAAGAAGGCTCAACTCCCCTTATATTGTCTTGGGGGCCATGTGACAATCGAGAGGGGAAGGTTCCTCCGATCTGAGTGGTCGAGAGCTGAGGGAGGGGGAAGTTGGCGAGCTTGGTCAGCGGGCCCCCTGCGTCTTGTCCTTGCTCTTGTTCACACGTCCGAGTAAGGTCGTGGGCTTCTTGCTCCTCACGTCAAGGCATGGTGTGCCATGGCGGTACGGCGTGGGTCGTGGTTGTTCACCTACTGTCCTTGCAGCGTGTGAGCACAACGTGACTCGTGGCCCTTGTCCTGGCGCCTGTTATCCCGGGGGGAGCGGCGTGGCGCCAGTACACGGAGTGGGCTGCCATCCTCTGCTGGCTACCTACCTTCCTGGTCATGGTAGCGTTGCCCCCAACCACGTGTGGTCGGATGGAGGAGTCTCGGGCCTGGCTGGTTAGGTGGAGATTTGACTTTGGATCGAGGAGTACCGGGCCTGTAGCGGGGTACGTTCGTGAGCCCGCATATATATACCACCTCAACCAACAACATGCGTGGTAGGAAGAGAGAAAGAGAGGAATGTTTGACTCACAGGACGGGATGTGCAGTAGTAACGGTGGCTAACGGATTTCTTATCTAATTCATATCCATCCCTCTAATCAAACGACAAGATTGAATTATCACATGCTAATAAAAACACAAATGGATTCGTCTCATTCTATCTCACTTTGCGATCAAATTAACCCCTAAGAAACTTGAATGACACCCGACCAAACGGACCCAGACTTCAATGATAGCTGACACTTGATTGGAACATGATGAAAAGGGACCAAAAACTCTAAACCCAAACTCCAAATAAATGGCCTTAAAATCCTACCCCTAACACTCTAAACCTTAAACAAGGAAAATAAAATGACAACCAAAGACTAAATTTTTTTGAGAAAAAAAATAAACTTCCTTAGAACTTCTATATAGTGCCAGAGCTGAAATCACAGCGACGATCCAGACTACTTATGCTTCGGCGACGATCTTGTCTAATATCGCCACTGTTATCAAAGGGCAACTTGCCACGAGATGCTTGAATCCCTGTCTTCATGACAACAGCAAGCACATCTCGCGAGGCAATAAATCTGAGGCAGGCACCTTTGAGACGGGCGAAGTGGTGCTGCTCTGCTAGAGCAAGCGTGGTGGCAACAGTCTGCGCATCGATGCCCTGGCACAAGCTGACCTCGCACATTAGCCTTAGCCTGTCCAGCCCGTATCGGTCCGCGGCAACCAGCAAGTGTTGCATGGACGCAGTTCTTTCGTCATCATCGTCACCTTTCTTAGTATCTGATGACATTGTTGAATCTGTGTATATGAAGTGAAGAAGCTCCTCGAAGACGGAGGGCTCCATGTCAGCGACTTCGATGGGCTCTGCCGTGGCCTTCTCCTTCATGGGACCGAAGAGCTCTGCTTCAAACACCGGAGACCGTGCAGCAAGAACACATCTGTGGGCATGGAACAGCTGGCCATTGACGTCGAACGTCACGTCCGTGCCCTTCCCAGTCTTCAACATGCACTCAAAGTGCTGCTGCATGTTTGGCTCGGGAAACTCCTCCGTGATGGCGGCTGCTAAGGGTACTATTAGATAATCTTCTGCGTCTCTTATGTGAATGTGCAGTAGGTGAAGACGATGTCTAAAAGGGTTCTTTACTGTTGCACTGTAGCAGCTGTAGGGACAGAGGTCGAACGGCTCATCCGCCGCACTGTAGCCACAGCAGGGGCAGATGCCAAAATCAGCCCTACTGTCACATCTAGTAACTGTAGCAGCATGACAGCTGTACTAAGACTAGATGGATAGAGTTGTATCTATAGTTTGCCACTGCAACTCAGTAAAGAGCGAGTTCAGATTTGCCATCTCCTATACAGAGCTCCGACCAACGCTGCTGTCTCTGCTGTGTGTATTCTCTGTTCTTCCTCCCTTCCCTACCTCTAGCCATAGTGTGTGATCGGCAACGATAGTTCGTGGTCGGCATCGCTAGAGTGTACTCGGCAACACTAGAGAGTGGTCGGATATTTCCGTACCGGAGATCGAGGGGCTAACAAGTGTCCGTTCGAGGCTTGACATGGGCACAAGCCGAGCGTGTCCTTCCTCCGGACATTCGGCTGCATCGGCCACGTCAGGAGGACAGGAGCACACCGATGGTGTTCCCGGGCTATGCGGAGGGTAGCAAGGCGTACCGGCTCTACGACCCACGCGGAGACAAGGTATTTGTCTCGCGCGACGTCGTGTTCGACGAGAAGGCAGCTTGGGACTGGAACAGTCCGAGCACGGGGGAAGCTGGCGGCTTCACCAGCACTTTCGTCGTCGAGCACTTGGGTGGTGGAGACGCTGGGGAAGAGGTGTTGAGCACTTCGGGAGGGGTGCCGAGCACTCCGGGTCCGAGAGGGGTGCCGAGCACTCCAGGAGTATTGCCGGGAGGTCCTGAAGTGGTGGCGACCACTCCAGGACAGGTGCCGAGCACTCCCGTAGCAGAACCGAGGGGTCTTGCATTGGTGCCGACCACTACAAGACGGATGCTGAGCACGCCGGGAGGGGTGTAGACCACTCCAGAAGTGGTGACGAGCTGTCCAGGAGTAGTGCCGAGCACTGCAACCGGGGTGCCGAGCACTCCAGGTGTTGTTCCGAGCACTCCAGGTGCCGTGCCGAGCACTCCGGTGGAACAGGGAACTCCATCGACGTCGATCGAGTTTGCCTCACTTCCAAGTGACATCACTGAGTTCGTGGATGCCTTCCACGAAGGTGAGGAGGTACGGTTCCGTAGGCTGGATGACATCGTAGGCGGCACAGGGCCCTCAGGCCTAGTAGGTCGGCTGCTCAATGACCAAGAGCTGCTGCTCGTCAGTGCAGAGGAACCACCTATGTTCGCGCTGGCCAAGCACGATGGAAACTGGCGACGGGCGATGCTGGAGGAGATGAAGGCGATCGAGGAAAACGAGACTTGGGAGCTCGTCGATCCACCTCCAGGATGCCATCCGATCGGCCTGAAGTGGATGTATAAGGTCAAGCGGGACGAGCTCGGAGCCATTGTCAAACACAAGGCGCGCCTTGTCGCCCGAGGCTTTGTCCAGCGCGAGGGCATCGACTTCGAGGAAGTCTTTGCGCTGGTAGCACGCATGGAGTCTATCCGACTGCTTCTGCCTTTGGCAGCAGCAAAGGACTGGCGCATCCATCACCTGGACGTAAAATTAGCCTTCCTCAACAGCGAGCTGACGGAGACGGTCTTCATCAGGCAACCTCCGGGTTTTACCGTCAAGGGAGTGGAGCACAGGGTGCTCCGACTGCGCAAGGCGCTCTACGGGCTATGGTAGGCCCACGAGCGTGGAATGCCAAGCTTGACGCCACGCTAGGCGAGCTTGGGTTCATGAGGTGCACAACCGAGCACGCGCTCTACACACAGCGACGGGAGAAGGAGGAGCTCATCGTCGGCGTGTATGTGGATGACCTGATCATCACCGGCGCGCGTGCAGAGGACATCGACAGCTTCAAGCGTGAGATGGTGGCTTGTTTTCGAATGAGCGATCTCGGCGCACTCTCCTACTACCTCGACATCGAGGTGAGACAGGGGAAGGAGGCACTCACGCCTCTAAGCTGTTGGAGCGGAGCAGTATGGCTGAGTGCAAGCCATGCGTGACTCTGATGGAGGAACGGCTGAAGCTGACGAAGGCTAGCACCACGACAAAGGTGGATGCAACACTCTACCGGAGCATCGTCAGCGGTCTGCACTACCTAGTCCACACAAGGCCGGACATTGCGTTCGCTGTGGGCTACGTCAGCCGCTTCATGGAGGATCCTCGAGAGGATCACTGGGCTACGGTGAAGCGGCTGCTGCGCTACGTCAAGGGGACGGTGGATCAAGGGATCGTCTTCCCCATGACAAGCGAAAGTAGGCTGCAGCTCACTATGTTCAGTGATGTAGACATGGCAGGGGGCATCGACGAACGGCAGAGCACCTCTGGCGTGCTCGTTTTCCTCGGGTCGTCTCCAATTTCATGGCTGTCGCTGAAATAGAAGGTGGTGGCGCGGTCTACGTGCGAGGCAGAGTACATGGCAGTGGCCACAGCGGCGTGCCAAGTTGTGTGGCTACGCTGGCTACTGTACGAGCTGACCGGTGCGGAAGCTTACCCACCAGCACTGATGGTGGACAATCAGCCCGCCATTGCCCTCACGAAGAATCCGGTTCTCCACAACCAGAGTAAGCACATCGACATGAAGTTCCACTTCCTCAGGGACTGTGTCGATGGGGGGCAGATCGTCATTGAGTTCGTCGAAACTGGTCGGCAACTCGCGGACATCCTCACCAAGCCGCTCGGCCGTCTTCGACTCACAGAGCTAAAGAAGATGATCGACATGGAGGGGGTTCAAGGGTAGCAGAAGGATTAGGGGAAGAATTGTTAGATAATCTTCTGTATCTCTTGTGTGAATGCGCAGTAGGTGAAGGCGACGCCAAAAAGGGCTCCCTGATGTTGCACTGTAGCAGCTACAGGGACAGGCGCCGAACGGCACACCTGCCGCACTGTAGCCACAGCAGGGGCAGACACCAAAGTTAGCCCTGCTGTCACATCTAGTAACTGTAGCAGTATGACAGCTGTACTAGGACTAGATGGATAGAGTTGTATATATAGTTTTCCACTGCAACTCACTAAAGAGCGAGTTCAGATTTGCCATCTCCTATACAGAGGTCCGGCCAACGCTGGTGTCTCTACTGTGTGTATGCTCTGTTCTCCCTCCCTTCCTCTACCTCTAGCCATAGTGTGTGGTCGGCAACGACAGTTCGTGATCGGCATCGCTAGTGTGTGCTCGGCAACACTAGAGAGTGGTCTGATATCTCTGTACCGAAGATCGAGGGGCTAACAGGTATGTCGTCCTCAGATTGAGATTCACCGATGACAGTCAGGGCACACCTGATCGTGAAGCGGTCGTTGTTGAGGCACAACAGTGGTTTTAGCTTGGATTTCGTGAAGCGGTCATTGTTGAGGCGCAGCAGTGGTTTTAGCTTGGATTTCTCTATGAACTTGGGGAAACCCCACTTAGAATCTGCTGCCTCGAAGGTATGTGATACCATGACGGAGGAGCACCTTGTTAGTTCGGATACTTTGCTGTCTTTCTGCAGTAATTCCAGAGTGTACTTCGTCCTAGTCTTGGTATATTCTTTGGTCCGTCGACCAAATACAAGAACGTCGACATGTACTCAGCCTTGTCCTCCTCCTTCGACCCGTTGGGATAGACCCTGATGTTCCAACTACGATCGCCGGCGTGGAAGGTCCTAGAGCTCACGAATCTACCAGCACCCATGCCTTCCAGCAGCGAGAAACTCGTCACCTCGAAACTATGGTCTGCTTGAAGCTCGCCATCATGCACCTCGAGCTCGAGGTCATCGTCTCGACTAGGCACTTGTCCATGGTTGGCACCTGGCGATAGGGTCGATCGATTTGGTGGTGCCCTGTTACTCGTTAGACGCGACGTGGCCGATGAGCACAAAAGATGTGTTGGACACTACGTGAAAAACGGTTTGTAGCAATGGGATAAATTTTTTGTAGGGGCGGCTCGTGATGGAGCCGCCCCTACAGTGGCGTGCTAGGGAGCCCAGAGACCAGCCGCCCCTACAAATGGAACAGCAGGGGTGGCTGGTGATACGAGCCGCCTCTACAAATGGGTTTGATTTGTAGGGGCGGCTCACTCACCAGCCGCCCCAGGTGTTTCTATTTGTAGGGGCGGCTGATAATACGAGCCGCCCCTGCCGCCCCTACAAATGCATAGCCGCCCCTGCTAAGGCCCATGTGGCTCCTCGAAGCCCAGCAATGGCCCAAACAGAGAAACCCTAATGGCCAAGCGATGTCAGCCATTGATTTAAGATGGATGGCTGAGATCTGACCGACTGAAAATGAACTCATATAAAATCCGGCCAAACCCTAATGCCCCCACTCTCTTCACTCCCTCTCCTCTCCTCCTTACACCCAGCAGCCACCGACATCTAGGGTGAGAGAGAGAGAAACGAAACGCGCGGCCGTGGCGGCTCCCACGGCGTGGCGGCGACCCGAGCGTGCGTGCAACGGACGCGGGCGATGCCGGACCTTAGGTGCAAGGCGCCGGCGGAGGTGGCACGGAGGAGGAGCGGCGGCGGCGGGCGGCCGTGCTGGAGCTACTACTCGCGGCCGTCCGGCGCTCTGTGGTGGCGTGCAGGGGCTACCGGAGTTAGGTGGCAGGAGGAGGAGGACGATGCGACGGCGGCGCTCGGGGAGAGGTAGATCGGCGGCACTCGCGGGGCGGCCGCACGGCTCTCACTTAGATCTGGCGCAACCCTAAGCCGTCGACGGTGAGAGGTACACCTTCGACCTCTCCTCTTACCAGCCTCTGGCATCGCGGTGACCCTCTCTCTCTGGCTGGAACTAGCAGATCATTCATCCACGCGGGGAGATCCGAGGAGGTTCCGTCGAGATCTGAGGAGCAATAAAAACCTTGCTAATGATTGCCTACTCATTTCACCTTGCTAATGATTTTTAGTATTATAGATTCTGATGCTTAGTGTGCTGTTTTCCTTTCTTTGCAACAGAATATGCCATATTTGGAGATGATAAAATCCACCAACTAGAAAGTGAGTTCTTATTTTTTAATGTACTTGAGATAATCATTTGTGTATGAGATATATGTGATGAGTCTACTGTGTATGAGATGGAATTCAGTTACATAGATGTAACAAACACATAGTAGTATGAATTCAGGTAGATAAAAGTAACAAACACATAGCAGTATGAACATATTTTTTTTGTTTTATCTGCAACTTGCAAATGGTTCATCAGGTCTGGGATGGCGGTAATATTAGATGGTGTGTCAGGTTGGTACACATTTGATGAGCTGATCTCATGTTGATTACCTTCAGGTCATATATAGAACTCAAGTAGCATCGTTTCTTCTTTCTATGAGCTCAGACACGTCTTTGAAAAGTTGTTTTCCTAAAGAAGTGTCAGACTGTATATTTTTTTGTCCAAATTGGCATAGCAAATCCCTGGAACTATATACAATAGGGAAGTGTGAATTATCAGTATCTTACTCAATGATTTTATTTATTGTGAATGGATAGATATCAGAAAGGTCAGCTCTGTCTCCATGACATATAGTTTGAAGCTTGGGATCTGCTCTGCAAAATTCTCCTTCACCTTCAGGCCACTCTTCAGTATCTGTACTGGTATGATCACTTTGTCCCCTTAGAACAAGAACTCTGCCTGTGTCTTTTGCAATCCCATTTGTTGCCCATGTATTTTGCCAAACGGAGCACAGGAGAGAAAAAGTTTTGAGAAACAGATCACACACAATGACTATGACTGATGCCATGCCTGTGTTGTGTTAGTTATGTAGTTGGGTTGAATTTGGTATTGCTCTTTTATCATGCGAACCAACAACTTAAAATTACCAATTTTTATTCCTATATGCTTTCTTAGTCATATAAAGAAATAACACATGTATATATGCTACTTGCCTCTTTCGCATTGCCCATGGATATCACTTGTGTGGCTGTATAAATCGTCAACGCCATGTGTTATCTGATTAGCAAGGGTTGCATCACTGCGGGTCATTCATTTTTCTACTGAACTGTTGCAGGTCATTGCATCTCCTGCCTTTGTGTTACTGCTGCTTGAGTCTTGACTGCCAGCGACCCACATGATCAAACCAATTGTTCAGAGGTTCCTTTCTTCTTCAGTATTTTATAATGTTACTGTATTGCAACGCCAATCTGTCTTCACACCATCTATGTTTTACTGATGATTTGGTCCCCTAAACTATCAACCAGCATGAGTTCACAGCTGCATGAGCAAGGGCTATCCCCTGTTATCTTTGTTTTTCTTTAGAAACCTCTACAAAGAATAATATCAGGTGTAACAGCATCAAGGTGTTCCTGTTCCATTCCTTTTGTCAGATTTCTTCTACAATGTGCTAGAATTTCCATATAGATTAAGCCTTGAATTTTTAGTTTGAAAATGTGAACCATCTCCATGCTATTGTATTTCTCCTAATCAATCATGTCATTAATACTTTAGCTTCTAACTTTCTAGCATTCCACATGAATAGTTTAATGTCTTTAACCTTTTTCCATTGAATAGCAAACCACCATTCGCCAAATATATGACAACCACCAGTGGACCACATTAGTTATTTCGTTTTGCTATAGTTCTATCCCAGAAAATTATATAAAAATCACTAGCTTGGAACTAATAGTGTAACATGTCCTGTTCCCCAAATTATGGTATGGAACTCGAACTGGGTGGCAAGCCACCGTGTTTCACATTCTTGTTTAAAATTTTTACCTCATTTCTGTAATGGGTAAGATTTTTTTTACATGGCATTCATAGGTTAGGAAAAATTAACCATCACGGCTCAGTTCATGGTAACCTTGAATCTTTTGTTCTATTTTTTACTTCTACCAACCAAGTCCTGAACTACAAGCAAGCTACAGTATGAGATATACGTGATGAGCCTACTGCGTATGTGTTGCTAGTGCTTAGTAGCTTCTGTATTGATCTAGTAATACTTCTCTTGATCAATGTGACATGCTAGATCTGTGTGATGAGCCTATTGTGTATGTGATGGTGCTTCCATGTCAGGTCTATTACTTAAATTGCTGGGGTACCCACCAGTGTGATGAATAAAAGAAAATGAAGTTCACATGTGGATAACTAAAATAGATATCGTCTAGTATTGGTCAAATGGAACTTCAACTGCAGGATTTGTACTTCCCAGTCCTTTCATTTTGTTATTTTGTTTTGATATTCAACTTATTCACATGTAGCAGGGTGACTGGATCATCTGCAGATGAGAGACTCCATGGTAGAAGTAGAGTTGCATTGGAAAACAGGAACTATCAGAATCAAGCCACATGTTGAGGTGCTGGTGTTGGTCTCATTTTAAGACTGAATGGTTGTGTAGCATGTTGGTTGTTCATCTTTTGAAGTGTCTGCCTTTGCATACACTTAGGTTGGTACTAACCTTTGGCTAGTTCTTAGTGGTGTGGATGTTGAGAGCTTTAGCTAGTACTAAATGGGTGCTAAATGTTTTGGATATCTTATATGTATTTACGTTGATGCAAACAAGACATCTTTGTATGTAATGGATTTATGTGACTAATCTATATATGTTCTGGTCAGATTTGAATTATATATATATATATATATATGTTCTGGTCAAATTTGAATTGTAAATTTGATTTTTTTTGGCGAAAAATGTAGCGGTTGGTACTGTAGCCGCCCCCTACAAATCGATTTGTAGAGAAGCCACCTCTACAAATCGATTTGTAGGGGCGGCTGATAACATCAGCCGCCTCTACAAATTGATTTGTAGAGACGGTTTGGTAGGGGCGGCTGCCCAAACCGCCCCTACAAACCATCTAAAACCGTCGCTACAAATCTGTTTTGGCGTAGTGGGAAATAAAGATATGTAGTTAGAGATAATTGGAGACAAAAACAAACTCTAGAGATAAAGTTGGAATAAGATTAGATCTAGTATAACTTAGCTTATATGTACCTGTAAATATCCCCTAGGGATTAATTGTAATTAACACCCGATCAGCCATAGATTATTAGAGTTTCTGCCATACCCAACATTTTCTGCAGGGTCGACACAGACGTGCTCAATCCTATATACTAATCTGAATGCTATATACTAATCTATATAGCCTAAGCAGTTCGGCTGATGGTTTTTACGGCTGATAAGCCAGCTGATGCTGTTTTATTGTTAGAGAAAAATATTATACCATGACTAATAAGTTCAAGCGATCTATATAGCCTATATCTTTTTGCAAAGATCCATATAGCCTATATAGATGGAGGTCACTAAAATCATTTATTGCTATAAAGTTGTTTTCTAGCTAGAGAAGCCATGTCATCACCATCGGCAGTGCTAGCGTCCAGACGCTGCGTTCGAACGCCCGCGCCTGCACTCTATTTCACGTTCCCCACGCAGGGGCCCATGCCGCCCGAACGTCACCAGCATTTAGAAGAGGGGGATGAGATGACACAGGCATTGTATCGGATGTCTAGCCGGCGTCGGAAGGAGGAGACACTGAGGCGAGGCAGCAGAAGGCGATGAGAGAGATGCAACACCCGATCTACTTTTGAAACATCCAGATACAACACTTGCAACATACGTTTGAAGAGAGATAAAACACTTGAAACATGTGTCGAAAACACTTGCAAAAACACCTCAGAAGCACTTGAAACCAATGTAAACATACGCAACATTCAGATAAAACACTTGCAACATATGTGTGAAACATATACAACATCCAAATAAACACACTTGCAACATATATCTAAAAAACAGATAAATCATTGGGAACAGAAACTTGTAACATATGTGTACAACCATTGCAACATATGCAACATCCTGATCTACTTTTGCAACATTCATATAAAACACTTGCAACATACCAATGAAACATCTGAAAGACTGAGACGCTTGAAACATGTATTTTGCAACATTGGGGAGGCCGAGGCTGGTAGATTCCCGCCGTCGGGGTCGGAGCCAGCGGCAAGTGGTGGTGCTCGAGCACCGCCAACACTAGCACCAGCGGCGGTGCGCGAGCACCATCACCACCAGCATCGGACTTGGCTTGGCTGGGCGGGTGGCGCACGCGATGGGCGGAGCGAGCACCAGCTCCAGCGGCGACGCGCGAGCACCACCACCACCAGTGCCACTGGTACCAGCCTTGGCTCGGCCAGGAGGGTGGAGCACGCCGTGGTGGTGCAGGCACGACGGCGCGGTCACGGTGGAGCATGCCACGACGGCAATTCGAGAGTGGGTTTGAGAATGGGTGCGGGGGCGGCGGCGTTTCGAGATGAAAGTGAGAGCGGAGACTTTTTAGCAATGCGGGATGGGTGCGACCGTGCGAATGACAGTGTTGAGCTGTTCGGGTGGACGTCGAGGCCCACCAACGCAAGTGTCCAAACGAACGGACACCCCACCCATAGCATTTCGGCATCACCATTAGTGATCACCATTAGTCACAAGCTTCTAGCCTTATCTGTCCGTCCATGTGTAATGCTCCTTCACCTTGCTACGTCCATCATGCATCTGTTTTCTTTTTGTCTTTTTCAAATTAGTGGATAAGCACGTGTTGCAAGGACGTGTCTATGATTATAACAAGCTTGGAAAACTCATTAATTTATCAATTATAGGGGCAAATTCACATAGGAAAACTAGTCTTTTCTAAGCTGAACTGACACAGTTAACTCAATTATAGGGGCAAATTCACATAGGAAAACTAGTTTTTCTCAGCTGAACTGACACAGTTAACTCCTCTAAATGGAGCTGGGTAAACTATGCATTTGTTTTGGAAAAGCAGGACAACATCACAAAGTCAAATAAATGAGAACAACATTTTTTTTGTATTGAACATTGAATCAGATGTTGGATTTGGTGATTGTGATCCTTATTTTATTTGAAAATCGCTTGGATACCTTATGTTTCAGCATGGAGGAAGTACAATACAAATAGTAACTTTGGCCTTATTTAGATTCCAAGTTTTTTCACTCTCTCTCCATCACATTAAATCTTTGGACACATACATGGAGTATTAAATGTAGATAAAAAAAATAACTAATTACACAGTTTGATTGTAAATTACGAGACGAATCTTTTGAGCCTAGTTAGACCATGATTGGACAATAATTGTCAAATACAAACGAAAATACTACAGTATCAAATACTGATTCCTAACCGCGAACTAAACAAGAGAAGAGAGCTGTCCCTCAAAAGGTCCGAAAGCTTAAAGCAGGAACATTTATTCCATTTTCTGGAAAATATATAAATGAATGAAAAAACATAGATTTTTCTGAGAAACAAAAAAAAATACAAACTTCTTTGGAACTTCTGCAGTGCCAGATCTAGCTGAAATCACTGGGAGACTAGCTACACGTTTATGCTTCTGCGATCTTGTCTAATATCTCTACCACAATCAAAGGGCAGCTGGAGTTCCGACAGGACTAGCTACACGTTTATTTTTTTAATGATTAATTACAAATCTAGAAGCTGTTATACAAAAACTTGACATATAGCAGTCTATCGGCCACTCCACGACCGATAGTACACCTGTCGGCTTCTTACTAGCCGATAGGAGTGGAAGGCCGACAGGTCCCGAGGAATCTATGTGGGCCACATACCATGACCTCGGGCCTCTACACATGCGGTGTACGCGAAAATGGGCTGCCTGACGAGTACCCGCGCAAGGACACGCTTACGAGGGCCCATGCTTGCATATATGAAACCTTGAGTGAACGTTTTGATTCGCAAAGTGCAGAAGCCTCTCGAACACAGACGGGTCCATGTCATCTGGATGCACCCCGTGAAGCTCTCCTCCATGGCGCCGAAGAGCTGCGCCCTGAACACCCTGGATCCCGCAGCGAGCACGTACCTGTGGGCGAGGAAGAACCGGTCGTCGACGCTGATCATGACGTCGGCACCGTCTGCGGCCTCCAGCATGCGCGCGAAGTCCCGGTGCAGGTCCGACGGCGGGGCTGCGACGATCGCCGTGTCTTCGATGCGATGCTTCACGACGGTCACGGCGCACCGGATTATGGAGCCGTGCGGCAGCTCTTTTAGCTTGGATTTCTCGATGAAATCATACCAGCCCCAGTTGTTACTGTGCTCCGTGTCATAGGTTCTTGTGTCCGTGAACAAGGTTCTTGCAATTATTGGTAATTGTTTATCTCCTTGTCCTACTGATCCCTTCTTCTTTTTCCCTTTCTTCCCGGACGATGGCGCTTGACTGTCTTTATCGAACAGCAGGCTCATACTGAACTTAACCCTCACGCCTGGTGGTCCGTCAACAAGATTCAAACGCACCGTCGTATAAGCAGCAGGTTCGCCGTCGTCCTTTGCACCCTCGCCGCCGGGGAAGAACTGGATGCTCCATTCGCAGCCGCCAATGAAGAAGGTGCCCGAGCTGACGTAGTCGCCGGGGACCATGCTGTCGAGCGGCGAGAAGTCGGTCACCACGAAGTTGTGCGTCCCCGTGATGGTCTGTGTCCGGCATGTCGACCACGTCTCCGGTAACATCTGGTGGCCGTTGTCGACCGATGACGAATTACTAGGCCTGTTATTAGCCATGGCCGCGCAGGATTTTTTTAGCTAAACCTTCAACACACACGTCGTTCATGGCGGCGGTGGTGGTAGTCAATGTCCTCTTACGTACCTGCAAATTCAGAAAATACTATTCTACCTGAACTAGGACTCCGAGACCTACTGGAATACAGGGTAAAGAATCGAGTCGTTACCAGACATGCATGTTAAGCTGTCGACCAACCAGAAAATATGGAGAATTGTAACAGGACATGTTAATTTTGGGTTCTGATGATGATAATGGTCCATGGTGAAACATGCACTGCCGTGCTAGAGATTACCAAACAATAATGCTTGGCCAAGGGCGTCCGCCCCATCCGGAAGCCGTGCGCCTCAGTCCGCCTCGCTGCTTTCTCCTACCGTGCGCCTCACCCATGCTCCATTGGCTCTTGCTCCTCGCTCCCTCCCATCGCGCGCCCCACCCGCACCGCTCACTCCTTGCTCTCGCCCGTAGCGCAGCCCACCAGCGCTGCTCGCTCCCGCCTGTTGCGCTCCCCGCCCTCATCGTTTGGTCCTCACTCCAGCTACCCGCTGCCCGCTCCCTCTCGTAGCGCGTGCCGCCCTCCCAGCCGAGCCAAGGGCACTGCCGGTGGTGCCAGTGGTGGTTGTGCTCATGCGCTGCCGCTAGTGCTGGTGCTGGTAATGCTTGTGCGCCACCGTATCCCACTCCGACGACCAGAATCGACCGGCCCTGACCTTCACCTCCCCTATGTTACAAATGTATGTTTCAAGTATTTCAGATGTTTCAAAGTTATGGATATTGCAAAAGTAGATCAGGATGTTGCACAAGCTGCAAGTTTTTCAAAGGTATGTTGCAAGTGTTTGTTCAAAATGTTTTATTTGTTTCAGACGTATGTTTCAAGTGTTCTATTTGAATGTTGCACATGTTACAATGGCTATATTGCAAGTGTACGTTCCAAATGTTTCATCTGTCTGGGTGTTGCAAAAGTAGATCTCGATGTAGGGTGGTCAAGTGAGGAAGAGAGAGCAAGCGCGGGAGCCATGGCGGCGGCGGCGGTAAAGCTGGTGGCGGCGCTTCACCGGAGGACGCGCAGGTGTTCGCGCTGGCATACGTGGCCCTAGAGTGGGTCCTCATCGCGATGCTCCTAATCAATGGCCTGCTCGCCTACGTCATCGCCGTCGCGTAGGAGCCATCACGGTGTGGTGACGTGGGCGAAGTGGGCAAGCTCTCGTATTAAGCGGGGTGGCGGACGGGATGGGGTGCGGCAGGTGCATCGAACAGGAGCTATGTTCGGCCACGGGCCTAGGGCCGGACGCTCCATGCACAAGCCTTACCGATTACCAAAACCAAAAATTTAAAATTACAACAACTGCTTGCTTCAGCAGATATTGCACGTAGTAGCCCAGTAGTACTAGAGCACTTGATAAGCCTTGAAGGCCAGGAGCGTGCCACGGTTCTGCACATGGGCCGATGGGGACGATTGGGCAGCGTGGGGCGGCACATACTGGACCAAGTTAGCTATATAACCCAACTACCAAAGTGCAGCCGTGCGGGATGGACTTTCAACATTCCGTAGCCCCTGCATGCGTGCACTCTTGGGGTTCTAATTTACACGGGCCTATATGGTTGTCTGCATAACTCTTTATCGAGGCCACCATAGTGTAACCCATCTCTGATTAGTTACCTGCACAAGCCAATATGCAGGCTAGCACTCTCCTCAAAGCACAACGTTGCATCCCACTGTACGCCCAATTTTTACGGTATCAACCTATGCAGGCTTGCATTTGCATCCGCAATGCAGCTTCTGCATCCGCACTGCAAGTCTGTTGCATCCGCACTGCAGGCATCTCGTGCTTCCCGAGGGGTGGCTTCATCCTCACAGCGGCCAGGAACAAGAGCTAGGGAAGAAGAGCAGCCACACGCGCGGCTAGGAACAGTGTCGTGAAGCCTGACACGAAGACGCAGTGGACGATGGTCAGCGTCTGGCCCTCGCTCCGGCTGGGCGGGGTGCGCGCGGCAGCCTCGTCGGCGGCCCGCTCGCTGCTGGCTTGCATGCAGTACTCGGCGAGCGTAGCCGAGCAGCCCCTGAGGCCCAGGCCGTGCTGAGGAGAGCTCTCTGGGATGAAACACCAGAGGCAAGCCGCAAGCACACTGGCCATGGTGCCCCCTCGGACACCGCGACATCATGGCAAGAATTTTTTTTTAAATAATATTTTTTAATGATTAATTACAAATCTAGAAGCGGTTATACAAAAATTTGACATATAACAGTCTATCGGCTCCACGACCGATAGTACACCTGTCGGCTTCTGACTAGCCGATAGGACTACGTGGCAGCCAACATCCGCCACAACAGGGACCTGTCGGCGGCTGGAGAGACTAGTCGTCCTGTGGAAGGCCGACAGGACTAGTCAGCCAGTGGAAGGCCGACAGGTCCCGAGGAATCTACGTGGGCCACATAGCATGACCTCGGGCCTCTACACATGCGGTGTACGCGAAAATGGGCTGCCTGACGAGTACCCGCGCAAGGACACGCTTATGAGGGCCCATGCTTGCATATATGAAACCTTGAGTGAACGTTTTGATTCGCGAAGTGCAGAAGCCTCTCGAACATGGACGGGTCCATGTCCTTGATCCAGGTGCACCCCGTGAAGCTCTCCTCCATGGTGCCGAAGAGCTGCGCCCTGAACACCCTGGATCGCGCAGCGAGCACGTACCTGTGGGCGAGGAAGAACCGGTCGCCGATGCTGATCGTGACGTCGGCGGCCTCCAACATGCGCGCGAAGTCCCGGTGCAGGTCCGACGGCGGGGCTGCGACGGTCGCTGCGTCTTCGATGCGATGCTTCACGACGGTCACAGCGCACTGGATTGTGGAGCCGTGCGGCAGCTGTTTTAGCCTGGATTTCTCGATGAAATCAGACCAGCCCCAGTTGTTACTGTGCTCCGTGTCATAGGTTCTTGTGTCGGTGAACAAGGTTCTTGCAATTATTGGTCCTTGTTTATCTCCTTGTCCTGCTGATCCCTTCTTCTTCTTTTTCCCTTTCTTCCCCGACGACGGCGCTTGACTGTCTTTATCGAACAGCAGGCTTATACTGAACTTAACCCTCACGCCTGGTGGTCCGTCAACAAGATTCAAACACACCGTCGTATAAGCAGCAGGTTCCTCGTCGTCCTTTGCACCCTCGCCGCCGGGGAAGAACTGGATGCTCCATTCACAGCCGCCGATGAAGAAGGTGCTCGAGCTGACGTAGTCGCTGGGGACCATGCTATCGAGCGGCGAGAAGTCGGTCACCACGAAGTTGTGCGTCCCCGTGATGGCCTATGTTCGGCAAGTCGACCACGTCTCCGGTAACATCTGGTGGCCGTTGTCGACCGATGACGAATTACTAGGCCTGTTATTAGCCATGGCCGCGCAGGATTTTTTTCAGCTAAACCTTCAACACACGTCGTTCATGGTGGTGGTGGTGGTAGTCGATGTCCTCTTATATACCTGCAAATTCAGAAAATACTATTCTACCAGAACTAGGACTCCGAGACCTACTTGAAAACAGGGTAAAGAATCGAGTCGTTACCAGACATGCATGTTAAGCTGTCGACCAACCAGAAAATATGGAGAATTGTAACAGGACATGTTAATTTTGGGTTCTGATGATGATAATGGTCCATGGTGGAACATGCACCGCTGTGCTGGAGATTACCAAACAATAATGCTTGGCCACGGGCGTCCGCCCCATCCGGACGCCGTGCGCCTCAGTCCGCCTCGCTGCTTTCTCCTACCGTGCGCCTCACCCATGCTCCATTGGCTCTTGCTCCTCGCTCCCGCCCGTCGCGCGCCCCACCCGCGCCGCTCGCTCCTTGCTCTCGCCCATCGCGCAGCCCACCAGCGCTGCTCGCTCCTCGCTCCCGCCCGTTGCGCTCCCCGCCCTCATCGTTTGGTCCTCGCTCCAGCTGCCCGCTGCCCGCTCCCTCTCGTAGCGTGTGTCGCCCGCCCAGCCGAGCCAAGGGCACTACCGGTGGTGCCAGTGGTGGTTGTGCTCATGCGCTGCCGCTAGTGCTGGTGCTGGTAGTGCTCGTGCGCCACCGTATCCCACTCCGACGACCGGAATCGACCGGCCCCGACCTTCACCTCCCCTATGTTGCAAATGTATGTTTCAAGTATTTCAGATGTTTCAAAGGTATATATGTTGCAAAAGTAGATCAGGATGTTGCACATGTTGCAAGTGTTTCAAAGGTATGTTGCAAGTGTTTGTTCAAAATGTTTTATTTGTTTCAGACGTATGTTGTAAGTGTTCTATTTGAATGTTGCATATGTTACAATGGCTATGTTGCAAGTGTATGTTCCAAATGTTTCATCTGTCTGGGTGTTGTAAAAGTAGATCTCGATGTAGGGTGGTCAACCGAGGAAGAGAGAGCTAGCGCGGGAGCCATGGCGGCGGCGGTAAAGGTGGTGGCAGCGCTTCACCGGAGGACACGCTAGCGTACATGGCCCTAGAGTGGGTCCTCATCGCGATGCTCCTAATCAATGGCCTGCTCGCCTACGTCATCGCCGTCGCGCAGGAGCCATCATAGTGTGGTGACGTGGGCGCAGGGGGCAAGCTCTCGTATTAAGCGGTACGGCGGACGGGATGGGGTGCGGCAGGTGCGTCGAACAGGAGCTGTGTTCATCCCGGACGCTCCGTGCACAAGCCTTACCGATTACCAAAACCAAAAATTTAAAATTACAGCAACTGCTTGCTTCGGCAGATATTGCATGTAGTAGCCCAGTAGTACTAGAGCGCTTAATAAGCCTGGAGGGCTAGGAGCGTGCCACGGTTCTGCACATGGGCCGGTGGGGACGATTGGGCAGCGTGGGGCCACACATACTGGACAGAGTTAGCTATATAACCCAACTACCAAAGTGCGGCAGTGCGGGATGGACTTTCAACATTTCGTAGCCCCTGCATGCGTGCACTCTTGGGTTTCTAATTCACACGGGCCTGTATGGTTGTCGGCATAACTCTTTATCTAGGCCACCGTAGTCAGCCCGTGGAAGGCCGACAGGTCCCGAGGAATCTACGTGGGCCGCATAGCATGACCTCGGGCCTCTACACACGTGGTGTATGCAAAAATGGGCTACCTGACGAGTACCCGCGCAAGGACACGCTTATGAGGGCCCATGCTTGCATATATGAAACGTTGAGTGAACGTTTTGATTCACGCTGCATTGCACGGCCATCTGCAGTCTGCACAAAGTATAAACTGACATGCAACAAAAAAAGTATAAGCGGAGTCGGCTGCCCAGTTGCCGATACAACTGTCGAGACCCACACGACCGACAACTCTATTTCATGCTGTATTCCTTCTTTTCTAGACACAACCATCACCCTATGTGATACTTTTTTACGAATACAATCATCTCCGGCTAGAATACTCGATGCAAAGGCTAAACAATATCCTTTTACGTTTTAATTGTCCTTTGCCTCGATGCAGACGAGGGATTGTATTGGAGCGTTGCCTCCATTGCAAAAGGGCGCACATTAGTTCATTAGTTCGTATCACAAATCCAAGAGTACATTAGTTCGCATGCATACATCCATGCTAGCATACAACCATATAGTCGTACACGCTTAACCTACACGACGACCACGCTTAGGTGCATGTGCACCTCGGTGAAGAACCTAGTAGAGGTCGGCAATGCTTGAAGGCCTGTATGGTGGAACTGAAAGACCAAAAAGCTCGTTTAAGCACACGGTCTCCCTTCTCGTTTATGTAGTCTTCAATATCAATTATAGCGCCAGGGTTTGTCGATTGAATGGTGATAATATGAGTCCTTGTACGTACCTTACCTCTTTTCCAAGACCAACTGTTTAGCTCTCCAAGCCATGTCATAGGAAATCTCATATCCAAATCTATTCTGAATAGCAAGCATTATCCGAAAAGGAGACATGCCAACTTTTTCAACAACCTCACCGTACATTTTGTTTGCAACGAAAGTCACCGTCATGTTCCTATGCTTGTTCAGCGAAGAATGCAGCAAGCAAGTGTGTGGTTCGACAATAGTGGCTATGAAGTTGCTCTCGATACGTGGCATATGACCATGAACACGCCAAGTACAACCCGGGGTAACACACTTAACTTCCCACGTCGTGGGGTTAGAAATGACAACCATAAACTGCCTCTTTTTAGAAAAAGCCCATCGCCGAATAGCGTGTTGCAGATGAACCTTGTCATGAAACATCTGCCCTTGTCTGACCCCAATCCTTGAGTACTCCCATGAAGAATGATGACCATCATTGACCGTCATGGCATCAGGTGCGATGTGAACCCAGTCCTCAGGGATGTTGGTCTCGTCGTCAAACCTCCTGCCAGCAAATTCATCCACGAAGGCGACGTGCTCCGCATCGTCAGCCACCATCTGTTCGACGATTCTGTCGTCCTCCTCACCCAGGTCAGCTTCCATGGACGGACCATACTCTTCCGCTTGTCCACCCTCTGTCGTGTTCTCAACCGCTTGAGGATCGCAAACATAGGTCTGCTCAGTAATTGCTGACTCTAAGTGCTCCTCTGCTGCACCTGTGTTGCTACTCTCACCCTGCATGGCACCGTCCAAGAACTCAACAAGCATGATGTTGGCATAACGACGCTCCAAAGCCTTGGACACAAGAAAATGCCACTTCTTCATGTTACTAGCCTTGTACAGCTCCCACCTCCATCCATTCTCCCGTTTTTTAGGCACCAACATACTAATCCTGGAATGGTGCTGGGTGGGCAGAACACCTAAGTGCTCGTGTACCCAGGCTAAAACTTGTTTTCGGCTGTAATCTAGTAGCGAATTAAGTTATATGTCAAACAACTGGAAATCGGTAAGGTCTACCCTGCAGTCTCCATATATGATTTCACCGTTGCCATAGTAAATTCTCAAAGGAACTAAATCGGTCGACATTCCTGTTTTGCATCGTGTAAAATATCGTGTAAGTTAATTGAGGTACCCTTAAAATTTATACCGTAAAACTAACCCTAATCTACAACTACAACCAAAACTAATAACTAATCTAAAACTAACCCTAAAACTAGAAAAAAAAACAGAAAAACTAATAACTAAACTAACTAACCCTAAACAGAAAAAAACTAATAACTAACCCTAAAAGTTAACCTAACCCTAAAACTAAAAGTACTCCTAAAACGAAATCTATCTAATAAACTAAACTAACAAAATCGAACTAAACTAACAAAACCTAACTAAACTAATAAGCTAAACTAACTAAAAAAGAAAAAAGTTGAGTTCTTGCCTCTAGGGGGCCGGCGGCGGCGCTATGGGGGGCGGCGGCCTGCGTGGGCCATGGGGCTGGCGGCGGCGGCAAGCCCTCCGCCGGATCCGGAGAAGCGGCGGGCGACGACGCGCCGGTGAGCGAGAGAGAAAGAGCGAGCTCCAATCGGCTAACCAGGTGCCGACATGCCTATCGGGCCAATATGGGTCCACTGGTCTGTCATGTCTGGCAAGGTCGGGTACCTAGTCGGCTACTGGGCCGCTGACAGGGTCCTGTCGGCTAGCCAGAGGCCGACGGCATACTATATTTACAATTCTTACAATCCAAATGCTAGATTTGTAATTAATCATTAAAAAGATATTATTTAAAAAAAATCTCATGGCACTAAGCAAGATGACTTGAATACTCATTCACCTAGGCCGGGCGTATTGCCTCTGGCTTGGAGTCTAGCACCTCTGCCATGCTCGAAGGCGCCACGCCCGCGCCAACGCTCGTTGGTCAGTCCGACATCTCCAGAGTTTCTCTTCAACGAGATGACGACATATCTGATGTGGGCGGCGGAGAGGATCACACGCTTAGGGTGTTCGATGAAATGCTATTGCCGGCTTGGTGTATTTAGTGCAAACAACCAAACATAGAACTATGCATAACTAAATGCAGCCTAACACCTAATGCACCCAACCAAACAGAGGCACAGACAAATGCAAGAGTAATACAACTCAACCAAACAACACTAAATTGCATTGACTTATGCAAGCATACGCTGTTCTGCATAACCCTTTTATGCAATACGATGACTGCGATGATTACAGAGACTAAATTCTATGTATTTGCGATGAATATTAAAATGGAATTTTAAACTATTCCAGTTTTATTAAAAGTATATTAGAAATTAGCAAGGCGACCCACACAATTGCACAATTGGCCTTGTTCGCTTCGCTGAAAAGATAAGCTGAAAAATATTGTTGGCGACCCACACAATTGCACAATTGGCCTTGTTCGCTTCGCTGAAAAGACAAGCTGAAAATTTTTATCATTAGCTCTATATTACACCTTCCTTAGTTGAGCGGTTGATGCTATCGGGTCTTATATTTTGAACTTTCCTATTTAATTTTGTTAACTCTCATACTGATTCTTTTTATTTTTTTCTATTATATATCCATATCAAAAGATAATTTGAATTGCAACTTTCAATTTCCTTTTATTCTGAAACAAAGATTCAATTACTTATAGCAAGTGTAAATTGAGAAGCCATTTTATAATGACATGTGTTGGTAATAGAGAAATCGGCATAATGGTGTTTCTAGGTTAAAATTTGTGTAATGACAGTGGTGTGGAATTTATCAGCAGGTAGAGGGTATTAGGCTTACAATACACTAGCTATAAATAGATAATATACGCTAATAGAGGGGCACTTTAATTTTATTTTCTCTAATCAACATGGCAATTTTCTAGACCTTGGGAATGAATGTGGATGTTTCTTTTTTGTTGGCCAAATACTAAATAAAACAATAGAATCGGCCAATACTAGAGCAATAATAGAAGATTATATCATGCCTTCCGGGGAAAAAAAACTATCATGCCAAGTGGACACTTTGCATCTTTGAATATACAAAGACGAACTGTGGCTGGCCCCAATCATCCTAATCTTGAATTTGAAGGCATCTGTTGCGGTTAGCTTTATTAGTTCATCTTTGTGAAATCAAATAAACCTAAGTTCGCTGTACTCAAGACTCGCACTCGCTGCAGCAGTGCTGCTCCACAAAATACAAATAGGCCGATACATTTTTTAATGAAGAAATAAAAATAGTGTGGCCTCCAACAATCACAGACGAACGAGTATAGCCAATAGATAAGCGTTCACCAAGTTATGAAACTGCACCAATTATAATAACTTTTGCATAGGTTGCTAATTTGTGATGTAATTGTGCTAGAACCAAATGTTTCTATGCAGCACGGTAGTAGTAGTAATTACAAGAGTGGTGCAGGTTCCATGGAAAAGACCACAGGAGCAAAACTGATTTCTGAACACCCAGCATGCTCAGGTGCGTGCATGCGAATGCTGTGTCTCGGCCTCCCGGGTACCGGATACTAGATCTAGATATACAAGTCGAGATTGAGGAGATCAGAAAAGAGTTAAGTCTGGTATTGGCATCGGGGGAATTGGGGTAGAGAGCAACGTAGTTGTTGAGGTTTCATACACAGTATGTTCGATGCCTCCGTCGGTACTGCTTGCCGCCTTCTTTTGTACTCGATCTCATTTGCCTTGACCCACACATGAGCTTGGTTGTATGTACATGACAGAAGCGCGCAAGTAAACAGCAAGGGCTGCTAGACCGAGCCTTGAGAAGCGCAGGCATGATGGCTACGAACCACCACGACTATCCCACATGACTGCCTATTGGCAGGTTAGTTGCAACTTGAGATCCACCGTACCCTGCGAGTTGACAAGCCAAAAGAGCCACCAATCATTACTGTATTCTAGAAAACAGCAGTCAGCAGGACTATTGGTAACAAACGAGAGGAGCATCAGAACTGACCAGTCACTTGCAGCACCCTTAATTGGCCGTAATGGCCTAATGGGCACTGGGCAGACCACGAACAGTGAACCCATACACGCATAGGTGACGAAGGTAAGCATCAAGAGCTACTTCGACTAATCTAGTGAAGAAATTTGAGCAGTTCCTTCCCCTCTTTGGTCCGCAGTTCCTTCTTCTCGAACGGCAGCTGTACCTCGGTAAGCTTTGGGCAGTCAGATAGCTGGATGTGCTGTATGGATGCAAGGCCCTGCAATCCTCCGATGGATGACAACTCCAGGCAAAGACGTATAACCAGGCATTTCAGCATGTTTGAGGCGATCGAGTTCAACGGGATGCACTTGACGCTATCACAATAAACCAACTGCAGGAGGGTGAGAGAGGCGAGGTTCTCTAGGCAGGCTGGAAATGACCTTTCCAGCTCATAATTGCAAGCCACGATACAGAGTCGTCGGAGAGAGGTGGGCAAAACCATTTCCCGTGGGCACTCCAGCCTGCGACATCGACAGATTTTCAGGTCCTGTAGGCAAACAAATTCAGCAAAACGATGGACTGGTATTGATTTTAGATGCGAACAGCGCTCAAGCACTATCGACTTGATGGATGGCAGTGTCTCTGGGATCAAGAATTGCTCGAGATTTGTTAGCCCAATGCATCTGTAAACACGTAAAGCAGTGAGGCATGTAAAGGCAAAGGGGGCAATGCCATTGTTGTGACTGCCGCTGCTGCTTGCATGTTGTGTTCCATCACCCCCCGCTAAACCAGCTTGTGTTCTATCAGCCAAGCAGGGGATTGATAAACTTTGAAAGCAACCACAATAGGAAAGCTCCAGGCTTCTTAAAGTTGGTAAGTCTTCTGGTTTAAACCAGCTTGGAAGCGTATCACCCGCAAAGCCAAGGATTTTAAGGCATTCAATTCTTGAATGAGGACGCAAATGTTCCAACACTTCATTATCACTGTTCACCAAAGTAAATATAGATTTCTGACGCCACTGTAGAACAAGTTCCTTGAGGTATTGCTTGTCAATAAGTCTAGCCTCAGCAGCCTCTTGCACGCTCCCAACATGAATAAGAGATCTGATAGCGAGCGTTCCATTGAGATGATTCATGAACTTCAGCTCACCAATTCCCCTACCATTCTCTTTGGCAACTCTAAATTCACTCAAGTCTCGTAGGCAAGACAGATTTCCAAGACCACTGACCTTTGATAAGGCTTGAGAGGCACCCACTGGAAGTGCTAGCTGACGCAAGTTGATTAGCTTTGTTACATCCTGATGGATTGTTTTCAGACTTGAACGACTTGCATCAAGAACTTGTAGGCTGTAAAGGCACCAGAGTTTCTCGGGTAATTCTTGTACACTGCTATGAGATATGTCAAGATAACGGAGACTATTCAACTCACATATGCTTTCGGGCAGCTTTACCAGTTTGCAACCTTTTAGGCTCAAATATAGAATGTTGGAAAGCTGATTGAACCAGGTAATTTCAACATCAAATCCGATTATGAACCTAAGCGAATGCAATTTATTGAAATGTTGAATGTCTCCCATTCTGGTCAAGGATTCACCATCCACTTCAATTGACATGTGACGGACTGTACTATGCATTCGGTTGCTTAAATCTTGCATTACAAAGCATTCATCCATAGAAAAGGACACTGCCATATCATGGATCAGGTCATGCATTACGTATCTTGCTTTATTCGGGAACTTTGGATCAGCTTGAAAAAGAAATCTGTTCCTCATTTCATCCAAGTAACAAATCCCCACATCTTCAGAACGCATGCTCCCCTCTGGCGCAACAAAGCCCTCTGCCACCCAAATGTCAACTATCTTGTCTCTTTCAAAGCTATAATCCTTCGGAAACATGGAGCAAAACATGAAACATGTCTTTACCTCTTCTGGGAGATACAAATAGCTCAGTTGAAGGGCTGGTAATATCTCGTTCTCTTCATGCCGTAGCTCCCACAGTTCACTCTTCTGGATAGTCCTCCAGTGTTGTTCTGTCAGCCTCATACTCAACAAGCGCCCAAGTGTTTTTGCAGCCAAAGGAGACCCACACAACCTAGTCGAAATACTCCGACCAATATCTTGCAAATGAGGATATGACTCTGGGTCATTTCTA
Organism: Miscanthus lutarioriparius; assembly: GCA_904845875.1. NCBI lineage: Eukaryota > Viridiplantae > Streptophyta > Magnoliopsida > Poales > Poaceae > Miscanthus > Miscanthus lutarioriparius. Next base: position 11,358,194 of record CAJGYO010000012.1, read on the forward strand.
CCAAATGCACACTTCTTAAAGAAGTCCCAAAATACATCAGTAGGCAATCCTTCGAGATGGAAAGGCTCACAGTTGCTTGTGGTCACACGAGTAGCAACCACTGGACATCTTGTAGTCACTAAGATCATGCTGCCTTCAGGTCCACGCCTCAGTGGTGCATAAAATGCCTCCCAATCAGCATTAGCGTTCGGCCAAACGTCATCTAACACCAAAAGGAATTTTGGGCACATCTTGAGCCGCTCCATCAATTCGATCTGAAGAGCATTTAGACTGCAGGATGGGTTGAATTCCTCCCCAGGGATGGATTCAATGATCTCCTTTGTTATCCTTTTCTTGTCAAAGAAGTCTGAGACACAGACCCATATCATCACACCAAAGTGGTTTTTCACCCTTGGATCATTGTAGATGTACTGAGCCAGGGTAGTCTTCCCCACACCGCCAATGCCAACAATCGGGATGACAGAAACATTGCTTTTGCAGTTAATCTCAGCATGTCCAGCCCTGCCGTTGTTTCCTTTTGGTTGCTTGGCTCTGGATGTAGATGCGACACCACTGCCAGCTGTTGTTCTCTTCCCATTAGACCCTGCAGATCTCCTACCCCTGGTGAGTGGCACTCCCAATAGTTTGATCACCTGATCCCGTTGGGCCTCACGCCCAATCATCACACCAAGCATCTCAATCAATGCATTTCGTTCACCATCGCGACCAACAACTTCCGGAGCGCTGATAACTGAACTCGTCTCCGGCATGATCTGCGATGGCTCAACGCTCATAAGACCCATAAGATTGAGCATCCCCTCGATCTCAGCCACGACCTTGTCGAGCTTCTCTTGGGTCTCCTTTATCCTTGCTTTGCTACCACGGATATAAGTTTTGGCAAGATTCAGAGAGGAAGATAAGAGTTGACCTGCCCTGCTCCGATCAGCGTCCTCTATCCTTTGCCGCAGCACTTGATCATCCAGCTGGCGGAGAAGGTCCTCTGCATCGTAGGTGGTGTCCTTGAGATGCGAGAGAAGCTTCGCGAGCTGCTTGTCCTTGAACATGCCCCACTCGCTGCGACAGATGAGCATGCGAGCCTTGGGCAAGGTGGCTTGGAGGCGGACCAGGTCGTTGCTCAGCTGGATCCCTTCGAAGAAATTGGTCCCAGCTGAGAGAATCCACTGCAGTGCCTCCATGGCCGTCGAGCCTCCTCAAGGACCGGCGGACGGCAGCACTCGAGGGAGGCTGACAGCAGCGACTGCCCGAAGCCGGTGACGAACGGATCTGGAGAGAGGCGTCTCGATCCGTCCGATCGGGTACGGACGCCGACGGCCTGCCACGAACCAAGAAGACGGCGAGTGGGCGACAGGAGCTGCACGAGATGGCACGGCCGGCTAGGATGGAGTGGTCGCGGGAGAGAAAAGAGAAGGTGAACGGCGCGTGCTCTTATTCGCTCTGCAACGAGGGGGAAGTTTCGTGCTAGTGCTAGCCATGTTCTTCGATATTGCTGCTACTTTATGCTCCACTGGTCCGGTGAAGTTCTTGTTAAAGCTAAAGTTGAGCAAGCAGCCCGCGGCACGAAGGCCCGGCACGCAGCCCGGTTTTTTGGCCCAGCCCAAGCCCGGCCCGGCCCTGCCTCCACCGGGCTCGTGCCAGGCACGGCCCGGTCCACAGGCTGTGCTTGGGCCACCACCTCGGCCTGTCGGGCGGCACGGCATGGCCTGGTCCGTAACGGCAGGCACAGGCGTAGCCCGGTAGGGGGGGGGCTATATAAGCCCCCGCCGCGGCGCCCCTTACACCCCAAACCCTAAACTCATTCTGCACCCCACCTCGCCTCCCCCGCTCTCGCTCTTCTCACCTCGCGTCTCGCCGCCGCGGTCCACCTGCCACTGCCGTCATCCTGCTCATCTCCGACGACGTCTCCACCGCCTGATCTTGGAGATCTCGTCTTGCCTTCCTCCCGTTGTGGACAGGGCTCGTTCTCCCCGGCCACTCTCACCGCAGCCTGCCACTGCCATCGCCTTTCTCGTCGTCTTCCCCATCTCCGGCGACCCCTGCACCGCTGGATCTTGCAGATCTCCTCTCGTCTTCCTCCTCTCGTACTCTCTTCTTCCTCCCGCCCTCTCTCTAACCGCTCATTGTCCTCCACCGGTCGATCTCGTTTGTCGTCGTCTATCTGGGAGGTGCCCTTGCCGCCGCCCGTCTTCTTCTCCGTCTCTCCGGCGCGGGGCTCTGGCTTGTGCAGGTGTGTCTTCAGCGTAACCCTAACCCTAACCCTAGATCTATCACACTTCACCCTAACCCTAACCCTAACCCTATTCTCTCTCTATTCGTAGGTCCTCGGTCGATGCCTGGTGCGTCGAGCTGGTGCCGCACGAGCCGTTGAGGTACGGTGCCGAGAGGTGAAGAAGAAGAGGTGGGGTGGCCATGGCCAGCGATGATGGTGATGGTGACGATGGGATCCGCTACCCTCGTACCATCAACGAAGAGCTCATCGAGTTAGGGCAGCTCCTTGACGACGTCGATGACATGGGAGATGCTGCTGCTACCTTGTTCGGTAGGAGTGATGCTGCTCCGATTGACCTAGATGGGGCAGCGGCTAGTGCTGCTGCAGCGGCGGCCGCGGCCACTAGCCCTAGCGTCGTAGCATCTCTAGCATCGTCCACCACTGGTAAGCGTCGATCTCCTGTATGGGCAGACTTCGATGAAGCCAATGAGACAGTTGATGGTATACAACGTGTTATTGCAATTTGCAAGTTTTGTAAGGCTAGGTTGTTTGCTAATTCAGCTCATGGCACTGGACATTTGCTTAGGCATCAGAAATCATGCAAGAAGGCTGATCATGCTAATATGGTTCAAAGTAGGCTTGCTTTAAACCTTGATGGATCATATAGAAACTGGGAGTATAGACCAGATGTTGCTAGGGCTGAGTTATGTTGTTTGATTGCCAGATTAGATCTTTCTTTAGCAATAGCTGACACTGATGCTTGGGATGATTACATTCAGCGTGCTCACAATCCTAGATATAAAAGAGTCTCTAGATTTACCATAGCTAGAGACCTATCTAAGCTATACAATGAAAAACTACATCACCTTAAAACTGTTGTTATGCCTGTCGTGTCTTCTGTTTGTTTGACTTCTGATATCTGGTTTGGTAATGCTAAGGAAGATTACATCACTGTTGTTGCTCACTATATTACTGCTGATTGGGAACTTAAGAAATCTGTGATAGGTTTTAAACTGATTGAAGTGTCTCATAATGGTATTAACATTGCTGAATGTATTGCTGGTGTGCTTAGAGATTTTGACCTGCTTGATAAAGTTTTTTTTGTTAGCCTTGATAATGCATCTGCTAATACAACTGCTATGCTTACTTTGACACCTATGCTTGATGGTTACTTGGGTTTTGATGTTGATCCAATAGATCCTACTAAAAAGATATATCATGTTGTGCATCAGCGCTGTGCTTGCCATATAATTAATTTGATTGTTAAATCTGATTTGAAAAGGCTTCAACCTTATGCAGAGGTCTTTAGAATTGCAATTAACTTTCTAAATTCATCTAACCAGTGCATTGCACAATTCAAAAACTACTGCAATGCTAAGGGTATGCGGCCTCAAAATTTTGCTTTGGATATGGATGTTAGATGGAACTCAACCTATCTTATGCTAAAGCATCTTATGCCATATAGATCTGTGTTCATAAATACTCACTATGGCTATCTATTATTGAATGAACAACTTTAGTACATTGCTAAAAAGATATTGGAGTTCCTTGAGTTGTTCTATGATTCAACTGTTGTACTTTCTGGTGTTTATTACCCCACTAGTCCTTTGATACTGCATCACATACTTGAGATTGCTGGCCATCTGCATGACTATGAACATGATAATAATCTAGCTACTGTTGTTGTGCCAGCGAATGCTAAATTTCTCAAGTACTAGAAGTCTATACCACTGTTATATTCATTTTCATTTGTTCTAGACCCTAGGGCTAAGATGAGAAGTCTGCAAAATGTTCTTGATTTGCTTGCTCAGTGTAACAATATGAGTTACATTTCCTATTTTGCTGAGGTTAAATCTTAGTTGCATAAACTTTATGACAAGTATGAATTTAAGTTTGGTGCAGCTAGGCCAGCTAGAACCACACATCCATCTGGACTGACAGGTAAGAGGAAGCAGGCATGGGCCAAAAATTTTGGAGGATCAGCTTGTTCTGGTGGTTCAAGTGCAGGTTCATCTACCACTGTGGCTACTGGTCTGTCTGAGCTCACTGTTTATCTTGACAGTGACAATGTTGTGGCCTATGATGATGACTTTGATATCCTCAATTAGTGGCATGAGCATAAACTAACCTATCCATTTCTCTCTACCTTGGCTAAAGATATTATATCAGTTCCTGTCTCAACTACTTCTTCGGAGTCTTGCTTTAGTCTTACTGGCAAGATCATTGAGGAGCAGCAACGATGATTGGGCTCAGAGACAGTGGAGATGTTGGTCTGCATCAAGGACTGGGAGTTAGGCCAAGACAAAGGGACAACATACTGTGGAGGACAAGGAGTTAGAAGACTACTTCAAGAACCTATGGCTTGATGAGGAAGCTGGTGCTGGTTCTAATGTTGGATGAGTGTTCTGATGAGTCTGAGTGACAGAGTGAGTGTGTGAGTCAATGAGTGAGAGTGTTAGTCATTAAGACATTTGAGACTATGGTTTATAATATCTTTGAACCTTTTAATTCCAAAATGAGCTGGCCGTACTCTTTTTTTTCTTTTTAGGGTTTCTCACGAGGTGTGAGTTTTACCTATAAAGGTTTTTAATGAGGCGGCATTGCACGAACAACTCAAAATTTGATCATCTTGGCTTTCATCTTTCTGTGATTTGTGCAGTATGTGATATTGTGATCTATGAAGTAGTTGTGACTTGTGAAGTGATTTGTGAAGTATGATTGAATCTGGTATACTAGTAACTTGTTAGTTTGTTAACTAGACTTGTGATCTGTGAAGTAATTGTAACTTGTATAACTTGTGATGTGACTTTATAACTTTCAAAACTGAATTGAACCTGGGGTTTTTTAGATAGCAGGCTATGGGCTGGCCCGACATCGCTTTTTGGGCCTCAGTGCTCTTCTGGGTCGGCACAGCTCGAAAATATTGCGTGATGCGTTGCACAGGCCGTCGTGTAGCACAGTGGACTTAAGGCGGCACGACCCGGTGGCACAATGGGCCATACTGTGTACATGCCATACAAAGGTCGTCTTGGTGGCCGCGACCGAATGCTCATCTTTAGTTAAAGCATAGATTCGCCCTTTTCTCGCCAAAGCAATACTGTCCATATTAGAAAAGGCAGGACACGTCTACGCGACTACGCCAACTAATAATAGCTTTGGCCCTGTTAAATTTGGCTAAAAAAAGACGGTTGCTGATACTGATGCTGATTTGTTGTGAGAGAAAATTACTATTCCATTTCTTTTGAACCAAGCGTAGTTTTTAATCCGAGTTTAAGTTTTTGACTGGAATACACGCTACTCTGTTTTTAGGTCTTTTTTGGATGTAATCGGATTGGCATCAATACATTTGTATTGGGGTGGATTAGAGTGAAACTTGAACTGAATTCCATCCCAACACATGTGGATTGAGGTGAATTCGACAACATCCAAACAAGGCCTTCGAAGGGGCACACACGTATTAAGATTTAAACTTTAGACTCTTTGATCAATAATTTAGCTAACAATTTTAAATAAACTATTATAAAACAAACTTCGTAGCGTAGGTTAGATTTGTAAGTAATTGTACTATTTAATAATCATAAATTTATAAACATAAACAATAATATAATATAAAGTAAATGAATAGTTAAATTGTAAATTATGAGAATGTGTCATTCTAAACTACATCTTATAAAACGGAATGGAGGGATTACTAAACAACAAGCTACCACCATTGGCTTCAAATCGACCATCACTACGGGTTTTTGCAACGACAGTGGACAAGTAGCTTACTACTTATTATTGTCTACTATCAACAATGAAACATGAGTATCACTGGCAATTGTAGCCAACAGCCAGCAGCGGCACATGAACACTAGCGGTTGTTGTTGTCTACAACCGGAAGTGATGTGCATTTGCCCCAGTAGTTCAATAATGTAATAACAGTACTTTGGCTTTTGACGACAACTTTGACTTTGGTGAACGCCGTCTTCGTCCATGTACTCTTTCATGTGCCCAATGTGAGCTTTCCATGGTCCATCCTTGGCCTCTTGGCCCCTCGATCAAAGCCTTTGTGTCTGCCCTTCAATGCCTTCTTCCATCGCGTATGACTCCTGGCTTGACCTTCTCCATCCCTTGTTGACCACCTCGATGCACCCAAGATCTGCACATTCATAAACCAAGAAGCATGTTGCACAAACACAACACAACATAATGCGACACCTCCGGTTAGCCATTAGCATAAACAAGCACATATGAAATATGAGCTAAAATAAAAAAAAATTAAACCTCTCACACTATAACACAACATACTTTTGCCGACACTTCCTGTTGTAGGCAAAGGGCACCTTTGTCTACAGATAACCTCCCGCGAAAAGTTTTGCCGACGGTTTAGAAACAGTCGCGCTAGAAGCCGTCGGTGAAACTTTTGCCGACAGTTAACAGAATCCCCGACACTTTATGTGTAGGCAAACGGTCTACCTACGCCGACAGTTGAAACCTTTGCCGACAGTTAACCCTTTGCCGACAGTTAAGACCTACGCCGACAGTTTGTATGTTGGCCAAACCATTTCTAAGGTATTTTACAAACCATACCCTGCCCAACAAAAACTGTCGGTAAAACTGCATAGATATAATTACAATTAAAATAATTTGACAAATCCACTTTTGCTCATATAGAAGGCATCACATTGAACAAATTCACTTGATTTTTGTATAAATAATATACTAGATCTTCCATACATACACCAACTTGATATATATATATATATATATATATATATATATATATATATATATATATATATATATATATAAGTGATGATCATAGTACATAGAGCCATATAGGTCCAAGATATAGATTAGTCTACCTACGAATCATCCTCTGTTGTTGTTTTATCTTTCAATGGTAGATTGTGATGTAGAGCTTTTCTCAATCTTCTGATCTCGATTTTCAGATTTAGTTGGTAATTTCATGGTTCCATTATTAACGGGAGAAGTTGCACGAGAAGCTGCTGCCCTCCTTTTAGCTTTGGTTCTCTTTCCAGTCAAACCAGTCCGCTTTACTACGCTTGGAGTATCAAGCACCAAGGAAGAAAGGGACCTCTGTTTTCTCTTTGCTGGCAATGTTGTTACAGCCTTTGGAGCAACAACATTTATCTTTTTAATTGGAAATACCTTATTCCTGATATCTTCAAGGTTGTGGTCAGGTCTTCAAACAAGGAAACGATAACAGTCAGGTAGCATCAATTCATAGTTGATCAGTCGATGCACTAGAAATAAATAAGAAGCTGCAACACTATGGCCCAAACTTCTGTTTACATAATAAAAAAACTGGGTACTTGAGGCAAAAAAGCATTCAGAAAAGAACCACAGTACAAAACGTAGGCAGTGAGCACAGGAGAGGTTGGTTTCTCCAACTTTTGTCAAATTAAAAAAACATGACCCATAAAGGTGTATTACAAGCTTATGTCCTCCCTAAAGTGATAATCATAAGAAATGATTTTCAATCAGATATGATATGTCAACAATAGATCATGTCATAGCCAAACTATTAATAGGACACTTACTAAAGGCTGCTTCAATAAATGCTATATGCGAATATGCGATAGTGTAGAAGGAAAGTGAATGTTTATACTCCAAGTACTTTATGCGTTTAACCTAAAAACCCAAGCTATATTTATGACAGAGATTGTTTGTCTGAAACTCTGAATTGCAGATATCCTAGGCAAATAGCACTACATATGGGTTTTATCCATTATGATAATCTCTGTAATCCTTTCTCTGCACTTTGACCATCCCTTGATCTTGGCGCCATTACTGGCCGAGTTTGTCAGAGAAGTTTTCAAGATACATGGTTTTATTACTCATTAGCAATAGCATGATGTATAGGACTTCACATCATACTAATGCTTCATCTTCATGGTTGCACTTGTAAAAAAAAATTGAACGCAGAAGGCATTGCCAGAACAGGGTAAGGAGAAAGTAGAAACTATGTTTTACAGAAGAAACTCAAAAGTTAGAACAACTGATTCACCTGAGTTTCTCTTCAGGATCGCAGCCAAGATCAATGTCGCATACTGGGCAACAGTCAACCTCCTCATCATTTATTTTCTCCATAATGCACCCCCGACAAACTGTCAAAGACATAGTAATAGGAGAAATTCTATTAAGACAAGGAAGCCAGATTCAGAAAGAGGTTTAAAACAACTGATAACGGTAACAACACGTGTGAACTTCTTTAACAAAGCAAGATATATCAGGTAACAGCAAGATATTTGGAAGGCAATAAGTGTTTAAAATTTAAACATTTCCAGTTGTTCCATCCGTAACTATATTAATCCCAAATGGGCATAACAAGAAATAGAACACATACAAATCACTGTAAATGGTCACCAGTGAATATACCATGTACCCCATGTGCAACAGGTACCAAGATATAACATAAAGGATTTTCCTAATACCATGAAAATTCAGAAATAAAAGGAAAATACATAGGAGGGAAGGGATATAATAAAATGGCAAACATGAACAATGGATAGGCTACATACCTGGAGAACCCATATGCTCACAAGTGTCTCCAAGCAAAACAAGGCAAATCCGACAAAGTAAAAGATATGAAGGGGAAGAATGATTTACATGTCAGATTCTTGTACTTTTTACCTTCTAAAATTGTAATGAAAATCCTTTGCAGACTAAGAGCATAAAGCTCCTTGAAGAAAACAAGTACAGTTGCTCGTTTTTATAGCTACGAGGTGAAAAAGGATTAAAGAAACGTCTCTAGATGTACTCACCCCAACTATTGCATGATCAGAAAAGGTGTCAATTGCAGCCAGTATACCCCTGATGACAAACAAAGTATATTTCTCTTAAGAGAAAGATAGACAAACCAAAAACCTTAGACAGATAATCCATCTGAATAGTAAGCATTAAGAAAGGTAAATAAAGATTAAGCAGATAATAGACATCGCCCTGTTTGGCTGTTGGGACAGTTTGACCCTCAGCTTTTTCACAGACTAAGGAGAAGCTATGCCAAGTGGCAGGATTTGTAGCAGCTTACCAATAAACAGAAACCAAGAATGAACTGAATAAGACGAAATTGCTTTTGACAAAAAAAAATTCCAAAAAACTAAATTTTGTAAAATCACAAGCTGTGCCAAATAGGGCCTCAAAGTAGAGTGAAATGAAGCTCAAAACTTAATAGCAAAGCTGTCTAGGTGCTGCTAATTGGTACTCCCTTCGTTCCAAATTATAAGTCGCTTTGATTTTTTGGATACATCCATTTTGTTATGCATCTAGATATAATATTATGCATAGATACATAGCAAAATAGATGAACCAAAGAAGTCAAAGAGACTTATAATTTGGAACGGAGGGAGTATTATGTACGAGTGAGCATACACAAATACTGTGGCGATTATATACAGGGGATGATGGATGATGAAATTTCTTTACTCAAAAAATGTGCAATGCAATCTGTAAGGAAGCTTACGTTAATGATTTTCCACGGAATACAACTGGAGGAGCAATGGCAGCAAATATGCAAAAAGCAATGTGGAGCTGTGGCAGAAAGAGAAACACAAACATCCATACAGCATACATTTCAGATCAGCTACCAACAAATATGGTAGTGGGACAATGTTGGAAATCATAAAATGCCAAGCAAGTTATGCCACTGATGTCAAAGTTTGTCTTTCCACAAGAACTGTACAACAGTGGCTACAATGCTACATGGCACTGGTATAACAGCTTCATATAAGTAAATTTCTTCTCCAGGAATGTAGCTCTAATCAAAGAAGTAAGTTTCTAGAGTCACTGCTATATCCTAAAGTCTAAGTGCAAATGTTATTGCTTCCAGACCAGTCAACAATATAGTTTAGATGGGTATTTTCCCTGTTGTATCCACACCAAGTGCATTTAATTATATCTTTATAATATGGAAACTGCATGAGAGAGTTTAAGTATTCAAGCTCAGAGTAATTTCTTAGTGTACTTAGACATTCCACTTGAAATGAAAACTAAGATGAAAATTGCTTTGATTGTGAAAAACATAGCGACATAATTAATGCATCTTTTGGACAATAAACTCACCCGAAAATTTCTAGGGAAACCATTTCTTCCTTAGGAGTTTCAAGAATCTGGGAAAGGAAAAGATAGCCTTGCTTAGCTTGTAGCAGCGGTAGTGTGGTACAAGAAAAGGAAAAACATGAGGCAGGAAAAGGAATAAATTATATAGCATAGAGGGCTCTTGTAGTCTTGTAGCTTACCCTTTTGCAAACTCAACAATCAATCGGCTTCTGTTGGACAACAAACGCAAATTCGTGCTTCATATCCACATAACGCACTATGTGGAAATGGTTTCCAGAAACAGTACCACCGTCAAGAAGCAAGTAGAGAAATGAATCACCGGCCAGAAGGAACTAAACTAGGCATGACTGTGAATTTCCATTAAAACAGGTAATTTATTTTTTTTCCCCAAAATGATCAGCAAAGTTACAACTTTGGGAGAACAGCTAACAATTGCACAAGGGCACCCTCAAAACCTTCAACACGACCATCCAAGTTAAAACATGAAGGGTGTGTGGAACTAATTATAATAGAAACAATGCTGAGAATGACAGCACATAGCAGCCTAGGATGCCAATCACAACAGGCAACAAAGGTTCTAATGTTTTTTTTCTGTATTTCAGGAGGAAAGCAAAGAATAAAAGTATTTCATTTCATTTTAATTGATTAGATATCTCAAACCTCGAATTCATGTGCAATTGAGAAAATCTCCAGAATAAAATAGTAGCATGGCTGAACATGATTTCCTTGTAACTCAGTAAGTCTTGTATTATGTAGGATCATGTCCAAATAGGTGTCACTTCAACCAGGTGAGGAAGGCATGAAAAATATATTGTTACATCCAATCAATCAAGGGTTCAATGCCAAAGAAACAATAATTTGCAAGGAAATTTCATAGGCATTCTGCTACCACCAGCAATCCAAACAGGCTTTAAGTGTTCCCTACCTTTTCATGGAATTTGGTTATGGTATAAGCATATAGGCCAAATGCCATCTATTATCCAATAGGTAGTTTGTGGAAACTAGACTCTGCAATCTAGTGGAATCAAACAGGGCCTAAGTTGCATCAGTGGTTCTGTAAACTAGACAGAGCTAAAAGAAAACATTGGAATACAGATCAAAAGCAGCCTTGACTCGTCAAAATTCAAAAAAAATGTTTCATGGAAAGTGCATAAAACATCTCATATTTATAACCAGGATAACCTCCCATAGCTGCCGAAAAGGTCTTCAAGGTCCTGTGTCCTTGTACGGGAGGAGACACGACCCACATACAGCTGTGTGTTCCCACCATAACGATCATCATAATGATCACCATGGCGGGGCTTCTTGATTGCAACACATAATCGATTATATTAGCATCTGTACCAAGAATATAAAGCAAGGAAGCATCGACACAGAAAACACTTGCATGTGGCATGAATTTTCATGATACAAAAGGTAATCCCTAATAACACAGAAACATCCATGGTGCATTCCAAGTCAGATTTGTTTCATCGGTAAATAGTACCTAATAGCAAAAACCCCTACAATCGAGCAAAACTTCCATACTTGTCTAGCAAGGATTACAGATCCATCTGCGCACAATCAGGGCGGACACACTGAAGGACATGGGTGTACACATACACCCGCACAGATCCATAGGTTTTGCAAAAAAAAACTGACATGTATAGACTAGTAATTAGATCGGATCCAAATATAAATAGCTTGATTTAGGGTTTGGGCGCTTGGTTTCGCACAGCAGCAAAGGGAAGAGAAGCGGTGGGCATACTTGGTGTGTGCTCGTCGATGGCGAAGGGCCTGAAGAAAGCCTGGTGAAGGGCCCGACGAAGGCGTAGAGCGGCGGCAGCGGTCCTGCGCCCAAACCCTAGCAAAAAGGGGAATGGGGATGAGGGGAAGGGAATGATGTGGAGGATGAGATGGGGGATGTAACGTACTTGAATGCACACCGCACGAGAGATCCACTGTAGTGGCGGCAGCACTCGCTCGCCGGTGGCGGGCTGGGGCATCGGTGTCGCCCGGCAACGGCGGTTGTTGATGGCGCTCGGGGGTGGGTGGGGGCATCTGTGGCGCCCATCACGGGCTCTCAGTGTGTGGTGGCGCTTTGGCAAGGGGGCATTGGGGTGCCGCGGCGGCGACGTTGGGAGCACCGTCGTAGGGGCGGCGGGTGTAGGGATTTTTTTATTTGTTTTGGGTGTGCGGAGCCAGAGTGGGTGGAAGAGTTTTCGGCGTCCTACTTTGGCCCCATGATTTTGTTGCTGGCGGCCCACACATGGGTACTCCTCGGCCGACACTTGCACAGTTGCCCTGTATAGGCTATGCCGACACTTTCTAAGTCTTCTAATTTTTTCCGACACTTTTTCCGCCAGCGGAGAAACGCCGACAGATAATTTGTAGTCTTACAGTCTTATTGCCGACAGATGATTAGACATTAAAACGATATACAATTGCCAACACATAATATGTCATCAAAACCTACATTTTGCCAACACATAAGTGTAGGCAAATGTGTGTCATGGTGTAGTGTTAACTCTTGCATCAATCATTCATCACACATGAATGAAACCAAGGCACTTCTCAACTTGATCTCTCAATATAGCAATTACAGTTTTGAGTATTTTCAACCATTTCATTTAAGCAATTTTGTGTACCTTTCACATTGCTTTATAAAAGCAGTGTTTTTCCTTAAAAAATAGGTACAAATACTAATACAGCGATACTACTAATTTCTATAGGCATAATTAAAATTTTGAATTATCAGACTCATCGAGAAGCTTGGTTTACATTTTTTTTTTTTGGAAAAACAGGAGTACCATTTGACTAGATTCTAGAGCTTGTCCAAAATCTCCAACCAGAACCAAAGGGCACCTCTCGACAAGATGATAGAAACCACTGGTCTGCACGACAGCACCAAGCACTCCCGCGAGGCTATGAATCCAAGACAAGCGTTCTTGAGCTGCACGCAGCGATGCTGCTCGGCCAAAGCCAGAGTAGTCGCCACCGTCTCCGCGTCGATGCTACGGCACATCCTCAGTTCCTCACCTCGCACATCAGCCTCAGCCTGTGCAGCCCATACAGATCCGCGGCGACGAGCAGGTGCTGCATCGGCACGTTCCTGTCCTCGTCGTCGTCGGTGTCACCGCCACCGTCGCCGTCGTCATCATCCGGCAGAGTGTCCGTGTAGACGAAATGAAGCAGCGCCTCGAAGATGGAAGGCTCCATGTCGTCGACCCTGACGCTGCATGCGCGCGGCCTTCTCCTGCATCGGGCCGAAGAGCTCCGCCCTGAACACCGCGGACCTCGCGGCGAGGATGCACCGATGGCCGGGGAACGACCGCCCGCCCACGACGAACGTCACGTCCGCGCCGTCCCCGTCCCCGTCCCCGTCCCTGAGCATGCTCGCCAGGTCCTGCAGCACGCTGGGCTCCAGGAAGACGATGGCACTCACGTCCTCGACACGGGGGTCTTGGATGACGGTCAGGACGCACCTGACCGTGAAGCGGTCGTTGCTGTCGCGCAGCTGCGTTCGGAAGAGGGGGCTGGATTTATCTATCAAGGTGCGCTAGCCCCAGCCTGTTAAAGGTGACTTGAAGGTATATGCACCGCGTTTTCCTTCACCCACACTTTGCCATTCTTACCGAAGACGGTGAAGGCCGACATTTTGTGTTTATGCTCCGCCGTGCTCCCGTCTGGGTAGAACCTGATGTTCCAGTCGTAGCCGCCAACGCGGAAATTCCTCGAGCCGAACTTGCCGATTCCCATGCCTTCGAGCAGCGAGAAGGCCATCACCTCGAAGTTGTGCGCCGCGGTGATGCCTTGTGTCAGGCAACTCGACGACGTCTGTGCCACTGGCTTCATCGATGGGGCGGCAGAGGCGTTTGCCATGGTGGAAGATTGGAGGTCGATCGATCGGAGGGGATCCTGAACAAATTGAAGTATGTACACACACCTGAGCACCTGGCCGTGTTAAATAAATCGTCAATCCGCACATAGAACCATACAGAGCTTTTAGTCAATAATTTTTCAAAATAAGGTACAATATTTTCTTCAAACATAGAATTATTTTTTTTATAAAATAATTTCCCAAAAATAATAATTATTGGGACATATTATATATAAAAAATAATTTCAAGCTTAGTTTTTTATATATGTTTTGGGAAATTATATATATATATATATATTTATATATATATATATATACATATAATAAATTTCACGATTGAAAAAATATTGTATCTTATTTTAGGAAATTATTGATACTAGGCAGCCTGAATGGCATGTATGACTTTATTGTAGGCTGCTATAGTGTTTGCATTCGGCGCCAGGGGTAAAAAAGTAATTTCACGTTGCTTTTAACACCATTACCTTGTCAAACTCACGGAAGAGCCAAGAATCAAAATGAAATACGTTTTAGGACCAAATAAGCAAGCTCAATCAAAAAGGGCCAAAAAAAAAACTAAGCACAACCATTTTCAGGTCCAAGGAACTAATTTTCTCCTGAAGTAATCCTGGACTTCATTCGGCTATCTGCTCTTGGCTCAATATCCTTCGGTAGTGTTTTAGGTGCTTAGTCTTTTCTGTTTTTGTTTCTTCTTTGGACTTTTGGTCTCCTTTGCCTCTTTGGCTTTCTTTTGTTTTTACTAGCAAATATACCCTTACGTTGCAACTGGATTTCTATCTTGTGTCATTTGTTCTAATCCGCTTCAGTAAGTTGGTTGAACATATGCTATCCATCTTGGGTGAGTACGGCTCATGAGTTCGAGACAATTTAGTGAACTTATCCAACTCTGCTTCACAGTGCACACCAGACGGAGCCCGTAGCCTAACTTGGGACTCCCGCGGGCCGACACCATTATCTGCACCGGAGCCCAACTCGAAACCCCCACGGGCCCAACACCATTATCTGCGCCGGAGCCCAACTTGAACCTGCCACGGGTCCCGACACCATTATCTGCGCCGTGGCCATGCGCTCCCACCAAATGGGCCTATTTGGCAAGGCTCTGGCTCCACCGAAAACAACTTTGACTCTTGCTCCTTTGAAGGAGCAACTTCTATAGTGAAGCAGAAGTCTTTCTGAAAAACGTTTGGCAAAATAGCTTCTCCGCCTATTGAAAAGGAGAAAATGTCATTAATACCCTCTTCTTTTTTACATATATATTTTTTTCTTTTTCCCTTTTCTTTCTAAATATTTCCCTCTCTATTTCTCTACCTTATCCTTAAGGCATATTTAACTCACACACGGGGGGTTGTCTGCAAGCTCTTGGAAACTACAGGCTGTCTATTTGACTGTCTGTAAGTTGTTTAATACCCCTATCTAGTCATGATCGAGTATAAATATTATTCTTAAATACCATTGTGTGGCTAGTTGATCACATAAACATTTCTAAACACACGCAACATGATCATATAGACAAAATATAAGCTAGATAGTAACATGATGTATCCAGCAATTGGACATGACCAATATTTAACTCATATCATTTAATAAAAGAGAAAAAAAAAGGCAGCATGCAACAACTTGATGTGTCAGCCTCCTACACCTCATATTTTAAAATTTTCAAACAAGTCACGCATTTGTTTTCTTACTCTCTTACATATGGGACCCATTGTCCATGATCTCAGTCCATCGCCTGTTCCAGTGACCCCTGTCCTTAACCCTTTGTCCTTCCCGTGGCTTCTCTGAGTAAGATATCAGCGCAAATCAACCAACATGTGCAAACTTAGAAACTACTAATCAGAACTACTGGATGATGATCCAATGAATGGGGTGAGAGGGCTTAAGCGTAAAAAAAAGGACGAAGGGTGGGGGGCTTAAGCGTAAAAAGATCTCACCTCTTTTATTGGATCAATATCCAGTGGAGTTTCTAAGTTTACACAGGTTGATTGGTTTGCAACTCGTACCTTGCCTCTCTGTTATCTGCTTGCTGTGTGGTAGCCAGGCCCTGAAGTTCGCAAGTGCTGGCAAGCATCCTCGTTCCTCTTTGCTTCTTGACCAATGTGAGCCTCTCTCGAATCAGCGAGCATAAAGGCCCGGCGGTCGCACAGGCGGCTGGCAGCTGCTCGCACGCGGCAGCCAGGCGATGGCTCGCGCGGGACGCCAGGAGTGCTCGGCGATGGCCCGCACACGGTGTCCCAGTGGTGGCTCGTGCAGAGCGCCCAGCGGCGGCATGCGCAGGGCGGCCGACAACGGCTCGCACGCGGCGGTGGCAGGCTTGCAGCTGCTCGCACGCGGCAGCCCGACGGTGGCTCGGCAGGGCGCCAGGCATGCTCCGGTCCGACGCGGACGAGGTTCCCGCAGCATCAAGCAGTTGGCCAAGCTCGACGCCTCCGCGTGCTCGTCTATTAGAGAATCTATGGATTTGTAATTTGGTCTCCGCTCATATTTGATTTGTGCCCACCTTCATGATTCCTTGATTTATGACTCAGTATGTTTCTATTCAATTTGGTCTAGTTGTCCATGGTGGTTTCGATTTGGTCTCAATCTAGTTGTCTGTGGTGGTTTGGATTTGTTCAGTTTGATTAGATCTGTGCTCTTGTTTTGATCTCGATCTGTTGCAGGGTGTCCTCAATTTGGTTCTCTTGCATCTGGTGGGTGTAGATTCGATTTTCCCTATGACTTCGTTTGGGCATCCGACTGTTGGGTTTCCGTGTTGAGAACGATTTGGACTTTGGCAGGTCTGTGGACTCCAGTAGACGGACGTCGTGCTGTGTTGGATTCAGATACAATTTGTTTTGTTTTTTTTTTCCTTTTTTTTTTTTGCAATGGCTATTCTACTTCTCGGAGGAAATCTGGTTGATTTCGGAGTGGAGATTGTTACGGAGTGGGGAGAGGCCAGACGAAAATTTTGGCTGAAATTTTACCGTTTTAGCATTACTAGCCAATATGACCGTACGTTACAACAGGATTTATATCTTGTTATTTGTTCTAATGCGCTTTAGAATAAGACTCCTTACACTGGTTGGACATATTATGCTATCTAACTCACATCGTATGAGTACGGCTCATGTGATCTAGACAATTAAGTAATTATGATTTTAATCTCTTCTCTAAGAAAGATGAATCAACTTATAATTTACGACGGGGAGATTATTAACATAGTGTTGTAATCGTCAACCCGTCGTAAATCTAATACTACCAATTTCAATTTTCAACGTGACCCTCCCTTTGAAAAAAAAAGAGAGACAAAGATATGAGAGAGTACCTCGTATATATGAAAAAATACAATAAAGTAGAATATAAGTGCATATGAATTATTAAATAATTAGACATAAGAGATGTTTGTGCAACATGCAAATTATGCATTTTTTTATTAAGAACTGTGTTGTTTGTTGCAAATCACGGTAACTCCAATATCAGCAGTAAATACAATCTTCATAAAAAGAAAAAACTAAATACAACATATAGTGATATAGATTCAAAACAAATGTATATTTCCCTAAAAAATGCTTTTTCTATGTAGTGAAATAGATAGAATCTCTATAATACCTTTATATATTTTTTCTTTCTTTCTTTTTGCTTCTCCCCTTCCCCCCTCTCTCTACCTTATCTACTCAGTACTCACCCACGCATCCACTGCATGCATCTCTTCGTCAACCTCTTCCACCGCACACACGTCTCTATTCTCCAACCGCGTCCATGGTGCGTTGTCACTGCCGGGCCTCGCCGGTCTCCCAGGCCTCGACGCCCTCGTCACAGTCCACTCCCCAAGCCACGCTGCCATTGCCTCGCCTCCGACCTCCGCGTCGCCAACGCCTGATCTGCTCCGCCCCGACAGCTGCTCGCTCCTAGCGCCGCGCCGCCATCGGCCGGCCCCTCCCCGAGTGGCGTCGCTCGGCTCCAACAGCGCTCGGGTTGGCCTCCGCGTCGAGGAACGGTGCCGGCTCTTCCTCTGGCCACGTTCGGGGGTCGCCCTGGGCCAGCAGATCTGACGATGGAGCGAGGAAAAGCCGCAATTTTCAGCTCCACCTCTCACCTATTTGGTTGCCTCGATTTGGCCTTGAATCTCTTGATTTTTGTCTCGACAATAAATATATGCCTGTCCTCGGCTTCGATACCCTCTGCGACATTCCCTCGCCGCGGCCAAATCCCCTCCTGTTTGCATGGCGACCTCGCCGGCGTGTCCAGTCGAGTTGTTTGGTCTCAATTTTGGCCATAGTTATCTCGATTTAGTTTTTATTTGATCTGGTTTCCTCGTTGCTGCCTCAATTTTTGTCTCAATCCGGTCCGTGGTGGTCTTGATTTTGTAGCATACCACATGTGCCTGCGTTGCCTGCGCGGATTGTTGGGGGAGTCCTACGCAGAGGCGGGGGACGGATTGTTTGGGTAGTCCTAGGCGGAGGCATTGCTTTTGAGCGCACGGAGAGGTGACAGCGGCGAGCAGGCAAGCGAGGGCACTCTCTCGGTGGGAGAGGCCAGACGAAACCACGCACGGCGGCGCTGCGTGTGGACGGAAAAGAAAGAAGGAAAGTATGAGTGAAATGTGACTCCAAATAGAATTAGGCCCAACACGAGTCCGACCAAGTTAAGGCCGAAACCAAGTAGATGATTGGGCTGGACGAAAATCTAAAGTGATCAGAAATTTTATCTTTTTATTATTAGGGATAGATTAGGCAGTGATTTTCTCTCCTGTTTCTTCTTCTTTTCCTTGTGTGCGTTAGTGTGTGTGGTTGTGGGGTGCCTGGGTATGCCTGCTGCCTGGGTTCGGATCAGCTTCTTGCTGACTCCATCTTCTTTGTAAGCTCTGTTTGTTTAAGTTGGTGCCGGGGGCTTTGCCCCACGGGTTTTACTAAAAAAAACATTAGCTCTGCATACTCCACATTTCTTAGCTGGGTAGTTGATGCTATCATGTATTGGCCCCGTTCGCTGATCTGAACTTTGGCTGAAACTGACTGAAAAACACTGTTTCGGCTGAATTGTTGTGAGAGAAAAACACTGTTCCGGCTGAAAAAATAAGCCAAACAAGCCAAATTTAAGACAAGCGAACGAGGCCATTATTTTTTAACTTCAATTTTTTTAACCTCTTGTATTGAATCCTGTTTATTTTTTATTATTTATTTATATCAAAATATAATTTGAATTGCAATTTTAAATCTCCTTATTTCAAGACAAAGATTCAATCACTCATAGCCAATGTAAAGAAGCTATTTTCAATAATGGCATGTGCTAGTAATAGAGAAATAGATATAAGTGTAAAGCCCTCTTTGGATCCTTTGGACTAACAAGTACTCCCTTCGTCCAGAAAAGAATGCAACTTCGTGTTGCGTGTCAGCAAAAGTAGTTCACGTTTAACCAAAGTTTCAGTAAATACTATTCACATTTACGGTTCCAAAATAATTTATTATAAAAATACATTTTGTAATTAATCTAATGATATTTATTTGATATCATAAATATTGATACTTTTTATCTATAATTTATCGAACTTAAGATACAAAACCACGACACTGTGCTAAAATTACATTCTTTTCTAGACGGAGGGAGTATAGCGTAAAATTTGTCAGCAAGTAGAGGAGTACTTTAACTTTGTTTTCTCTAATTAACACGGTAATTTCTGGACCTTTGACATTGACTTGGACACTCTTTTGTTTGTCAAAAAAAAAAACTCAACCCACAGATAATAGAATTCACGCCTTCCCTAGTAGAAAAGGAAACAAAAACTACTTTGCGTCAACGAATACAGAGATTAATCTTGAAGGTATATGTTGCGGTTAGCGACATTAGTTCCCATCCTTGCCATATTGGCAGTTAGTTGCAACTTGAGATCCATCGTACCCTGGAAGTCGACAAACCAAAAGAGCCAGGAATCATCATTGTCTAGTCTAGATAACAGCAGTCAGCAGGAGATTTTATTAGCAATTGGTAGCACAAGAGAGGAGCATCAGAATTGGCCAAGTGACCGGTCATCTGGAGAGCCCTTAATTTGCCGTAATGGCCTAATAATGGACACTGGACACATTACAAGTAGTGAACCCATACAGGCATATGTGACAAAGGTAAGCATCAAGAGCTAATAAGCCCAGAACAGTCCAGTATAAAGAAATTTGAGCAGTTCCTTCCCCTCCTTGGTCTGCAGTTCCTTCTTCTCGAACGGCAGCTGTACATCGGTAAGCTTTGGGCACCCAGATAGCTGGACATGCTGTATGGAGGCAAGGCCCTGCAATCCTCCGATGGATGACAACTCCCGGCACTGACTTATAACCAGGCATTTCAGCATGTTTGAGCCGATCGAGTTCAATGGGATGCACTTGACGCTATTACAATAAGCCAACTGCAGGAGGGTGAGAGAGGCGAGGTTCTCTAGGCAGGCTGGAAATGACCTCTCCAGCTCATTGCAATCCACTATACAGAGTCGTCGGAGTGAGGGGGGCAAAACCATTTCCCGTGGGCACTCCAGCTTGCTACATCGACAGATTTTTAGGTCCTGTAGGCAAACAAATTCAGCAAAACGATGGACTGGTATTGATTTTAGATTCTGACAGAACTCAAGCACTATCGACTTGATGGATGGCAGTGTCTCTGGGATCAAGAACTGCTCAAGGCTCGTCAGCTTCTGGCAGTCGTGAACACGTAAATCAGTTAGGCGTGTAAAGACAAAGGACGCAATGCCATTGCTGTGACTGATGTTGCTGCTTGCGTGCTGTGTAATTAAACCAGCTTGTGTTCCGTCAGCAAAGCAGGGGATTGATAAACTTCTCAAGGAACCACATTCGAAAATCCCAAAGCTTCTTAAAGTCGGTAGGTCTCCTGGGTTAAACCAGCTTGGAAACCTATCACCACCAAAGCCAAGGATTTTAAGGCATTCAATTCTTGAATGAGGACGCAGGCGTTCGAACACTCCATTCTCACTGTGCATAAAAGTCTGTGTCAACGAATCGTGACGCTGATAGAATACATGATCATTCAATTCTTGAATGAGGACGCAGGCGTTCGAACACTCCATTCTCACTGTGCATAAAAGTCTGTGTCAACGAATCGTGACGCTGATAGAATACGTGATCATTAGGAGCATAGATCTAGCTGGTAGAATGGTTCTATTCGGAATAAAAATGTAGTTTATCCTAGTACATGTAAAACTAGAGACACAAAAAGGAGAGGGTGAGAGGTGAGACGTCACCGACCATCGGAGGGTTTGGCGGAGGAGCTGGAGCTGTAACATCCTAATGGGCTAAAGCGGGCCCAATTAAAAATCCAGTATGGGCCGGTGTTACTGTAGCAGAATAAGGCCGGCTACTGTAGCATCCAAAGCGGGTTACTGTAGCGCGGTACTGTTCATCCGAATTGGGCCAGACCAAATTCGGAACACTGTTCACGGTGGTTACTGTAGCATCGCGAAAAACTGTGCAACCAGGTTTAGTACCATACTGGAAATCCTCAATTTATTTGGATCGACTTAAATACCGGGGCGCTGGGGACGCCAGTAGTAACCTTCGGTTAACCGTTTTGAACGAAGCGAGGACGAAAGTTCAAGCGGGTTGCTACGCGGGTCGGACCACTCCTAGGAAGAGTGGGCTGGGGCCATGTATGTCGGGACTGGACGTTACAGGAGCCGTCCATTGTCGGTGCAGTGAAGACAGTGGCGTCCGGGGCGGTGAATTGGTCCAGTGGCGGTGTCGCGTCCCGGCGGTGAAGACGGTGGCGGCTTCCCGTCACTGGCTGCGCACCCTCTCGAGATCGGGCTAGGGATTATGTCGGTGGGGCGACTATGGCTGCCGATCAACCTCATGAGTCGAGCCGCCGGCTCCAAACCTCTATATATAGCGCAATGTGACGGAGGCCCACCAACCATTTAGGGTTGGGCGCCCCCGATCAGGGCACGATGTCAAGGCCCAGCTCGACCGTTGGACCGGGCTGGAGGAGATCAACACTAACAATCTCCCCCTTATCTTATCTTATTACTTAAACTTAAAACTTTTTTCTCTTTTCCTATTTCATCACGGTTAGTGACATTAAATTAACAGCTACAATGTACCTCTCTATTTTGAAATAGATTCTCAACTAGATCTTTATTGTCCAGGAATCATAGGCTTTCCCTTAAACCTATGCCGGCTAAGTGTTCTCTAAACACGTTGGGTTGTAAGCCTTTTGTAAGCGGATCCGCGATCATCTTTTCTGTACTTATATGCTTAAGACTAATTATATGATCCCGGACTTTGTCTTCCACAACATAATACTTTATATCAATTTGTTTGGCAGCACCACTTGACTTATTGTTGTGAGCATAACATACTGCTGGATTATTATTGCAGTACAACTTGAGTGGCTTATATATGTCGTCTACCACTTTCAACCCGGGTATAAATTTCTTTAGCCAATTGACCTACCCCGTTGCCTCATAACATGCTACAAACTCGGCATACATCGTAGATGATGTAGTGATGGTTTGCTTGGAGCTTTTCCACGATATGGCTCCTCCAACGAGAGTAAATATATATCCTGACGTGCACTTTCTATCATCTCCCGCATAATCTGGATATGAATACCTCTCTATGTGTAGGGAATCAGATCTTCTATACGTTAACATGAGGCCTTTCATGCCTTGCAAATAACACAGAACTTTCTTTACCAGTATCCAGTGTTCTATTCCTGGATTACTCTAGTATCTGCCAAGTAACCCGGTAACAAACGCTAAGTCAGGGCGTGTATACACTTGAGCATACTGTAAACTTTCGATAGCTGATGCATATAGAACCGCTTTCATTTGATCGATATTATATTGGTTGCTGGGGCATTGAAATTTCCCAAATCTATCGCCCTTGACTATGGGAGCAGGTGAAGGCTTACAATTTTGCATACTATATTTTTTTAGAACTTTTTCTAAGTACACCTTTTCGGATAATCTTAAAACCCTCTTTCTTCTATCTCGGTGAATCTCTATTCCTAGAACAAACGAAGCTTCACCGAGATCCTTCATATCAAAATTTCAGGACAAGAACTTCTTTGTCTCCAGTAGTAGATTGACATCACTACTAGCAAGTAAAATGTCATCCACATACAGGATTAGGAAAATGTATTTTCTATTCTTGAACTTTGCATAAACGCAATTGTCCTCAATATTTTCTTTAAACCCAAACTTTCTTACTGCACTATCAAACTTTAAATACCATTGTCTTGATGCTTGTTTTAAAACGTAAATGGATTTCTTCAAGTGGCATCCCATATGTTCTTTTTCTTCCACAACAAAACCTTTTGGTTGTGCCATGTAAACCTTTTCCTCCAAATTTCCGTTGAGGAACGCCGTCTTTACATCCATCAGATGTAATTCTAAATCGTAATGTGATACAAGCGCCATTAATAATTCTAAAAGAATCCTTACACGAGACTGGAGAAAATATCTCATTGTAATCTATGCCTTCTCTTTACGTGAAGCCTTTCGTCATAAGTCGCGCTTTAAATCTTTCTATATTCTATTTGGAGTCATATTTAGTTTTATAGACCCATTTACAACCTACTGTATTGGCTCCTTTAGAAATTATTTCTAAGTTCCAAACACCATTGGTACTCATTGATTTCATTTCATCTTGCATGGCTTCAAGCCACTTTGATGAGTGAGCACTTCTCATGGCTTCATCAAATGAGGTGGGATCACCCTCCATTTGAAATTCCTCACATTAATATACTTCGTAGTTATCAGCAATGGCTAGTTTTCTGACTCTTTGAGACCTTCTAGGGGCCTCGTTAGTTGACGCTTGTTTTATATGAGGCTGTTGTTACTCTTCCTCTTGTATGACAATGGGTTCTATGGGATCCTGAAGGACAGGTTCCTCATGTTCATTCATTGTTATCACAGGAGAACTAACAACATGTGCTATCACTACAGTGTCTGGCACAGTTGGTACAGCAACAACAGGTAGCGTGAAGAATAGTTCCTGAACTATCGGAGCAGGCACATGTACCCACTTGAAAGGTCCTAATGGCTAGAGGGGGGGTGAATAGCCTAATAAAATTCTACAACAACACTTAACAAAATGTGTTAGACAATTTTGCGGCGAAGCGAGTGTTGCGCTAGCCTACTAAAATGCAAGCCACCTAACACAATTCTATTTCGAATAGTGTATGTCCACACAATAGCTATGACACTTAGCTAAATTAGTGTGCTCTCAAAGACTAACTAAAGAGCAACACTAATCAAACAAACAAGCTCTCACAACTAGCTACACTAAAGAGCTTGATAACTAGTTTGCGGTAATGTAAGAGTGAGCAAGAGAGTTATACCGCCGTGTAGTGGTAGGAACCAATCAATCACAATAATGAATACCAATGTAGACCAATCACCTCGGAATCAAATGATGAACACAATGATTTTTACCAAGGTTCACTTGCTTGCCGGCAAGCTAGTCCTCGTTGTGGCGATTCACTCACTTGGAGGTTCACGCGCTGATTGGCATCACTCGCCAAACCCTCAATAGGGTGCCGCACAACCAACACAAGATGAGGATCACACAAGCCACAAACAATTTACTAGAGTACATTTTGGCGCTCCACCGGGGAAAGGTCAAGAACCCCTCACAATCACCACGATCGGAGTCGGAGACAATCACCTCCTCCACTCAACGATCCTTGCTGCTCCAAGCCGTCTAGGTGGCGGCAACCACCAAGAGTAACAAGCGAAATTCGCAGCGAAACACAATCACCAAGTGCCTCTAGATGCAATCACTCAAGCAATGCACTTGAATTCACTCCCAATCTCACTATGATGATGAATCAATGATGTAGATGAGTGGGAGGGCTTTGGCTAAGCTCATAATGTTGCTATGTCAATGAAAATGTGCAAGAGTCCTCCCTTGAGCCGGCCATGGGGCTATAAATAGAGCCCCAATCAAATAGAGCCGTTATACCCCTTCACTGGGCAAAACGCGCTCTGACCGGACGCTCCGGTCATACTGACCGGACGCTGGCCCTCAGCGTCCGGTCGCCCGATGGACGCCACGCGTCACCAGCTTCAAACGCTGTTCGTCAGATTTCAACGGCTGCGAAGCTAACCGGACGCTCCGGTAAAACTGACCGGACGCTGAAGCCTCAGCGTCCGGTCGTTTCCAGTAAGCTCCCCGAGGCATGTTTTTTCGACCGGACGCGTCCGGTCCACCTTGACCGGACGCAGCCAGCGTCCGGTGCTCAACCCTAGCCACTGTACCGCCGAGTCAGCGCGACCGGACGCAGGCAGTCAGCGTCCGGTGCTTCTGGGTTCAGCGTCCGGTCACTGGACCGATGCCAGCATCATTTCAATCAACTCCATTTCAACTCTTACTTCTTCACCCTTGCTCAAGTGTGCCAACCACCAAGAATTTTGCATCCGGCGCAATAGAAAATAGACATTTCATTTTCCCGAAAGCGCCGAATCCCGCCGAGCAAGCTCGGCGGGAGGGAGAGAGGGACCCAAACCCATCTCAACCCTACAAACACCTTGTGCACATGTGGTAGCATATTTACACAAATATTATCAAGGGTGTTAGCACTCCACTAGATCCTAAATGCATATGCAATGAGTTAGAGCATCTAGTGGCACTTTGATAACCGCATTCCGATACGAGTTTCACCCCTCTTAATAGTACGGTTATCAAACCTAAATGTGATCACACTCTCTAAGTGTCTTGATCACCAAAATAAAATAGCTCCTACAAGTTATACCTTTGCCTTAAGCTTTTTGTTTTTCTCTTTCTTCTTTCCAAGTCGAAGCACTTGATCATCACCATGCCATCATCTTTATCATGCTATGATCTTCATTTGCTTCACCACTTGGAGTGTGCTACCTATCTCATGATCACTTGATAAACTAGGTTAGCACTTAGGGTTTCATCAATTCACCAAAACTAAACTAGAGCTTTCACCACTTCTCCTCTAGATTAATTTCTCGCGCTACCATCCTCTAGATTAATTTCTCGCGCTACCATGCTCTCCCTGATCATCTCTTCCTCCAAGAATACATCATGTCTTATTTCTAAAAACTTCGTATGTCTGTTAGGACAATAGAAACGATAACCTTTTGACTTTTCTGGTTAGCCAATGAAATGGTAGCTGACTGTCTTGGAGTCTAACTTCCCTATGTTTGCATTAAAGACTTTAGCCTCAGCTAGACAACCTCACACACGTAAATAGTAAGTGAGGGTTCTCTTCATGTCCACAACTCATACGTTGTTTTGGGCATCGACTTGCTTGGCACTCGATTAAGAATATGAATGATGGTTTTTAACGTCTCCATCCATAAACTTATCGGTAGAGTAGAGTAACTTATCATACTTCTCACCATATCCATAAGGTACGGTTGCGTCTTTCAGCTACTCCACTCTGCTAAGGCTTGCCCGGTGTAGAGTACTGGGCAACTATGCCATTTTTCTATAAGAACCTAGCAAAAGGTCCAGGAACTTGGGTATATGGGGTGTGTCGACCGTAGTACTCCCCCCACGGTCGGATCTTACTATCTTAATCTTTAAATTATGCTGATTTTTCTACTTCAGCCTTAAATATCTTAAATTTATCCAATACTTCTGTTCTTTCTCTAATTGGATAAATATAGCCATAACGAGAATAATCATTTGTGAATGTTATAAATGAATCATAACCATCCACACTCTGTCCACACTCTTCACAGGAAAAGGACCACATATGTCTATGAATTATTTCTAAAATTTATGCGCTTCGTTTGGCATCTTTTTTTTATTTTCTTAACATACTTTCCTTTTATGCAATCAATGCATTGTTCTAAATCTAAAAATTCTAATGGCGGAAAATTTTATTCTTAATCAATCGCTCTATTCTGCCCCTCGAAATATGGCCTAAACGACAGTGCCATAATTTTGATGATACATCATAAACTCTCTTCTGCTTATTTCTTGCATTCATAGACGAAGAGGCATTCTCATTCTCAGTACTCACATTATTCATATTCTCAGAAAGTGATAATAAATAAAGCTTGTCTTGTCGGAAGGTAAGACCAACACACTTATTATTAAAAATAATCTGACATTTGCCATTACCAAAATGGCAATCATATCCATCATCATCTAAACGTGAAACACTTATTAAGTTTCTTCGCAAAGAGGGTACATAAAGAACATCTGAAAGCTTAAGTACAAAAACATCATATAATTCTAGAGAGAGATCTCCAATGACTTTAACTTGAGCTTCAACTCCATTTGCTACTTTAATTCTTCTTTCTCCTCTTTGCAGGGTCCTCCTCGTATGGAATCCCTGTAATAAATTTGCAACATTAATAGTTGCACCAGAGTCAATCCACCAAGTAGATTTTGCATAATTTAAATACAAGGATTCATCTATGAATGTAATAATGTCCTCACCTCTCTTCAAAGGGATCTTTAGGAACTCTGGACAGTTCTTCTGATAATGCCCATACTTCTTGCACCATTTGCATTGATCCTTGTTAACTTGGAAATTGTTGTTCTTCTGCTGGTGATCATTTTGAGGGGCTTTCCCATAAGGTTTGACATTCTTGTTAAAATTCTTCTTTTTATTGTCCTTCACATGATTTGTAGAGTCATCATGTGAGCTTTTAAGTCTCTCCTCCTTTTGCACACACATTGCAATGAGCTTCTCAATATCCCACTTATCGGGCTGCATGTTGTAATTAACAACAAAAGTTTTATACTCTTTAGACAAAGAAGCAAAAACCAAATGAATCAAGAACTCATCTTTGTGCCCTAAATCCATTGGCTTGAGCTTGGATGTCGTGTTGCTCATCTTCAATATGTGCTCTCTTATACCTCCACCAGAGTATTTCTCATTAAAAAACTTCTTTATCAGAGTGCTTGCAGAAGCCTTTGAAGAGCCAGTAAACTGACTCTCCACTTTTTTGAGATACTCTGTGGCGGTGTCATAATCTAGGATTGATCCCCTTATTGCATCTAAAATAGTGGACTTGGCCACCATCAAGCACTTGTGGTTTGAAATGTCCCATTTCTTATGATCAAGATTGTATTTCATTCTCACTTCTGCATGATCTCGTTTTCGAGCAGTGAAATCAGCATAAGTTTCATTCTCTGCCCTCACTGGATCCTCTAGCTCAGTAGGACACGGAGAGGTAAGTGCTAGGTCATTTTCGGACAACGCAAGTGCTAGCTCATACTTCTCTCACCATACTCGATAGTTACCGCCCCTCAAGAGGCAGAATATGCGAGATGAATACCATTGGGTTGAGTCCTAAAATCAGTGTCAGAGATAGCGAGAAAACATTAACATAATAATTTCATGCCTTAATTTAACGCTGGTCAAAATTAAAACAAACAAATTCTTCTACATTAATTTTACATCAGCATTAGGCAGAAATAGAATTAATACATAAACTCATAAATAAGACATTTATAATCTTGCTATCAACAACTTTGGTCAGAAAATAGCAAAACATAAATATAGCATTTTTCTACATTAATTCTATAACACCGTTGGGAAGAAATGGAATTAATGCATGAAAACAACTCATAAATAAACTTATTAAATCATAATATTGTTATCATCAACGTTGGTCAGAAAAATAACAATAGTATAATTTTAGCAAATATTACTACTCCAATTAAAATTGTCCATTTGGTTCAGTATAATTAGAGGATAAATGTATTTATATCATCGGAAACATGAATAAATTTATCTACTTTTCAGAAGTATTTAACTGTACTTTTCTACTCTATGAAAAAATTATTCCGTTGGTTCAAATTTGACAGAGATTGTACCTCAAAACATAGCAAAATTGTCAAAACCCGCTTCTAAAAATAAATAAAAAACCTAAACCATTTGAAACTGTTCATTTGGCCCGCATGCAGAAGCAGCGCATAGCCTAGCAAGCCACAGTAGCACGCGCCCCAGTGGCGCGCGCCGCTCTCCCCCCCCCCCTCCCACAAGCCCAGGCCGTAACCTGGGCCTGAGCCAGGAATCTACAATCCCACCTGGGCTCATTTCGGCTCGATGATGTTCCAGCCGTCGGATCAGATTCGACGACCGTCCACGGGCGTCGCCCGATCCAAACGGTGACCTCAGCTGCTCCCTTGAAACCCTAACTCACTCTTCCCCTTCCCCATCTTTCTCATCCCTCAACGCTGCAGCCAAGCGAGCGAGAGAGAAGAGCAGCAGCGGCTCGCATGGCGTCCGCAGAAGAAGAAAAGGTATGGCGCCGTTGCGGGGCCCCTCGTCGGCGCGCGCGCTCGCCCGTGGCTGAGCGCGCCGCCGTCGAGCGGCCTTGTGGCGACGCCCTAAGCCCTGATCCAGGAAAGAACCTCATGGCGGCAAGGCCACGCCCTCCGACGGCTCCCTACCCGCGCGCCGGCGGAACGGTAGCGCGGTCTCCTTCCCGCGCCCACGGCGGTGGTTACATCGACGAGGAAACCCGGGTAGGTCACTCGCATCTCTCGGTAACTTAGGGTTAGGGTTTCAGGTTCGTTGGGGATTTCTAGGGTTTGACCGAAAACAAAATTCGAATCACCTCCTTCTAAATGCTTCTTGTTCTCTACCCCAAAGACTAGATCTATACTTAGACCGGCTTTGATACCATTGATAGAATACGTGATCATTAGGAGCATAGATCTAGCTGGTAGAATGGTTCTATTCGGAATAAAAAATGTAGTTTATCCTAGTACATGTAAAACTAGAGACACAAAAAGGAGAGGGTGAGAGGTGAGACGTCACCGACCATCGGAGGGTTTGGCGGAGGAGCTGGAGCCGTCCATTGTCGGTGCAGTGAAGACAGTGGCGTCCGGGGCGGTGAATTGGTCTAGTGGCGGTGTCGCGTCCCGGCGGTGAAGACGGTGGCGGCTTCCCGTCACTGGCTGCGCACCCTCTCGAGATCGGGCTAGGGATTATGTCGGTGGGGCGACTGTGGCTACCCATCAACCTCGTGACTCGAGCCATCGGGCCCCCACCTCTATATATAGCGCAGTGTGATGGGGGCCCACCAACCATGTAGGGTTGGGCGCCCCTGATCAGGGCACGAGGTCAAGGCCTAGCTCGGGCGTTGGGCCGGGCTGGAGGAGATCTACACTAACAGACGCCACTCTAGAACAAGTTCCTTGAGGTATTGCTTGTCAACAAGTCTAGCCTCAGCTGCCGACAAGTCTGCTATCCGCGCCGACAGCTTCCTTCGGTGGGCGTCGGCTGCCATGTAGTCCTGTCGGCTTCTGAGCTACCGATAAGGCTCCTATCGCCGTCCAACAGCCGATAGGATGCGAATTTTGTATAACAACTTCTAGATTTACAATTATTCAATAAAAAAATATTATTTCAAAAAAAAATCTCCGATTTGGTAGTGCACTAGTGCTTGCTTTGTATCCACTAAAGAAACTAGTGCTTGCTTTGTCAAGTACAGCTGTAATGCTGAATTGAACCGGTACGATGGCCTGCACTGATTATCCGAGAAGGTATATAAGAAACTACTACTTATACTCCCTCCGTCCCTAGAAAAAAGTACATTATGAAAAGCGTGTAAGTCATACTTTTTTAATATTGACTAGGTTTGTAGAAAATACGTGCAACATTTATATCTTTAAATAAGTTTGTTATGAAACTATATTCAACGGTCTATCTAATGATACTAATTATGTATTATAAATATTAATATTCTTTTATATATAATTAGTCAAAGTTTTAAAAAGTTATTTTCTCAGAAAGCAAGAATAACTTCTATTTTGGGACAGATGGAGTATAAAACTGCTGGATGCAATCCTGGGAATTAGACGATGAAACTTAGGTGATCGTAGATGAAAATAGAAACCTTGCTGAAAAGAATTGTGGAATTGAAATATACATCCAATGTTTAGATGCACGATATTTTCATATGAAAGAAAAATGGTGTGCTATGACAGAAAATGAAAATATATTCTAACAATTATAATGCAAAATAAATACCATGAAATTGATTATGAAATATGTTTTCGTAATAAAATTAGTTCGAGACATATGTATTGATATTGTTCACTATAAATTTGATCAAAGTTAAACTAGTTTGACTTATATGTAACCTATAATTGTATTTTTTTTATAGACGGAAAGAGTAAAGTATGAGCACCTGATCACCTAGGGCCGGTGCGGCACGTGCGTCGAACAGGAGCTGTGTTTGGCCATGGGCCTAGGGCCGGACGCTCCGTGCACAAGCCTTACTGATTACCAAAACCAAAAATTTAAAATTACAGCAACTGCTTGCATCAGCTGGTATTGCACGTGGTAGCCCAGTAGTACTAGAGCACTTGATAAGCCTTGAAGGCCAGGAGTGGGCCACGATTCTGCACATGGGCCGACGGGACGATTGGGCAGCGTGGGGCGACACATGTGGACCGCTATATAACCCAACTACCAACCAAAGTGCGGCCGTGCGGGATGGACTTTCAACATTTCGTAGCGCCAGCGTGCACTCTTGGGTGTTCTAATTCACACGGGCCTGTTTTTATCCATGCCACTGTAGTGCAACCCGTCTCCGATTGGTTACCTGCACAAGCCAATATGCAGGCTAGCACTCTCCTCAAAGCACCTCCACGTTGCATCCCACTGTACGCCCAATTTTTACGGTATCAACCTATGCAGGCTTGCATTTGCATCCGCACTGCAGGCATCTCGTGGCTTCCCGAGGGGTGTTTTCGTCCTCACAGCGGCCAGGAACAAGAGCTGGGGAAGAAGAGCAGCCACACGACCCGCGCGGCCAGGAATAGCGTCGTGAAGCCTGACACGAAGATGCAGTGGACGATAGTCAGCGTCTGGCCCCCGCGGCAGCCTCGGCGGCGGCCCGCTCGCTGCTGGCATGCATGCAGTACTCGGCGAGCGTAGCCGAGCAGCCCTGAGGCCCAGGCCGTGCTGAGGAGAGCTCTCTGGGATGAAACACCGAGGCAAGCCGCAAGCACGCTGGCCATGGTGCCCCCTTGGACACCGCGACATCATGGCACGATTTTTTTAAATAATATTTTTTAATAATTAATTATAAATCTAGAAGCTGTTATACAAAAGTTTGACATATAGCATCCTGCGCACCTCGGTGACAAACCTAGTAGAGGTCGGCAATGCTCTAAGGCATGTATGGTGCAACCGAAAGACCAAAAAGCTCGGTCTTCCTTCTCGTTTATGTAGTCTTCAATATCAATTATAGTGTCAGGGTTTCTGGATTGAATGGTTTCTAGAAGAGCTGGCAGGTTATGATATGAGTTCTTGTACGTACCGAACCTCTTTTTCAAGGCCAACTGTTTAGCTCTCCAAGCCATACCATAGGAAATCTCATACCCAAATCTATTCTAAATAGCAAGCATAAAAGGAGACATGCCAACTTTTTCAACAACCTCACCGTACATTTTGTTTGCAACGAAAGTCATCGTCATGTTCCTATGCTTGTTCAGCGAAGATTGCAGCAAGCAAATGTGTGGTTCGACAATAGTGGCTATGAAGTTGCTCTCGATACGTGGCATATGACCATGAACACGCCAAGTACAACCCGGGGTGACACACTTAACATCCCATGTCATGGGGTTAGAAATGACAACCATAAACTGCCTCTTTTCAGAAAAAGCCCATCACCGAACAGCGTGTTGCAGATGAACCTTGTCATGAAACATCTGCCCTTGTCTGACCTCAATCCTTGAGTACTCCCACAAAGAATGATGACCATCATCGACCGTCATGGCATCAGGTGCGATGTGAACCCAGTCCTCAGGGATGTCGGTCTCGTCGTCAAACCTCCTGCCAGCAAATTCATCCACGAAGGCGATGTGCTCCGCATCGTCAGCCTCCATCTGTTCGACAATTCTTTCGTCCTCCTCACCCAGGTCAGCTTCCATGGACGGACCATACTCTTCCGCTTGTCCACCCTCTGTCGTGTTCTCAACCGCTTGAGGATCGCAAACATAGGTCTACTCAGCAATTGCTGACTCTAAGTGCTCCTCTGCTGCACCTGTGTTGCTACTCTCACCCTGCATGGCACCGTCCAGGAACTCAACAAGCATGATGTTGGTATAACGACGCTCCAAAGCCTTGGACACAAGAAAATGCCACTTCTTTGTGTTACTGGCCTCGTACAGCTCCCACCTCCATCCATTCTCCCGTTTTTTAAGCACCAACATATTAATCCTGAAATGGCGCTGGGTGGGCGGAACACCTAAGTGCTCATGTAGCCAGGCTAAAACTTGTTTCCGGCTGTAATCTAGTGGCGAATTAAGTTCTATGTCAAACAACTGGAAATCGGTAAGGTCTACCCCGCTGTCTCCATATCTGATTCACCATAGTAAATTCTGAAAGGGATTAAAGCGGTCGACATTCTTGTTCGCATCGTGCAAAATATCATGTAAGTTAATTGAGGTACCCTTAAAATTTATACCGTAAAACTAACCCTAATCTACAACTACAACCAAAACTAATAACTAATCTAAAACTAACCCTAAAACTAGAAAAAAACAGAGAAACTAATAACTAAACTAACCAACCCTAAACAGAAAAACTAATAACTAACTCTAAAAGTTAACCTAACCCTAAAACTAAAAGTACTCCTAAAACTAAATCTAGCTACTAAACTAAACGAACAAAATCGAACTAAACTAAAAAACTAAACTACAAAACCTAACTAAACTAATAAACTAAACTAACTAAAAAAAGAAAAAGAAAACGCACCTGACTTCTTGCCTCCAGGGGGCCGGCGGCGGCAAGCCCTCCGCCGGATTCGTCGGCCGGCGGCGAGCCTAAGCCGCCCATGCGGCGGAGGAGAAGCGGCGGGCGGCGGCGCGCCGGTGAGCGTGAGAGAAATAGCGAGCGACAGGGAGAACACGATGGAGAAGATGACCGGTACATATTTTAGGACCTGTCGGCTATCCGAAGGCCGACAGAGTCTTATCGGTTAACCGGGTGCCGACATGCCTATCGGGCCGATATGGGTCCACTGGGCTGTCATGTCTGGCAAGGTCGGGTACCTAGTCGGCTACTGGGCCGCCGACAGTGTCCTGTCGGCCCACTAGTTGCTGGTAGGGCCCCTATCGGCTAGCCGGAGGCGACAGCATACTATATATATAATTCTTATAATCCAAATGCTAGATTTGCAATTAATCATTAAAAATATATTATTTAAAAAAAATCTCATGGCACTAGGCAAGATGACTTGCATACTCACTCACCTAGGCCGGGCGTATTGCCTCTGGCTTGGAGTCTAGCATCTCTGCCGTGCTCGAAGGCGCCACGCCCGCGCCAACGCTCATTGGTCAGTCCGACATCTCCAGAGTTTCTCTTCAACGAGACGACGACAGATCTAATGTGGGCGCCGGAGAGAATCACACGCTTAGGGTGTTCCATGAAATGCTATTGCCGGCTTGGTGTATTTAGTGCAAACAACCAAACATAGAACTATGCATAACTAAATGCAGCCCAACTCCTAATGCACCCAACCAAACAGAGGCACAGACAAATGCAACAGAGTAATACAACTCAACCAAACAATACTAAATTGCATTGACTTATGCAAGCATACGCTATTCTACATAACCCTTTTATGCAATACGATGATTGCGATGATTACAGAGACTAAATTCTATGTATTTGCGATGAATATTAAAATGGAATTTTAAACTATTCCAGTTTTATTAAATGTATATTAGAAATTAGCAAGGCGACCCACTCAATTGCACAGCTGGCCTTGTTCGCTTCGCTGAAAAGACAAGCTGAAAAATATTATTGACTGATTTGTTGTGAGAGAAAAACACTGTTCTTTCACCGAAAAAGTACGCCTCAAAACACTGTTCAAACTATACAAATTAGTTTGCACCTTTGTCACCAGTTTGACTCCCATGTCTTACTTTGAAGTCAATAGCTGCATTAGCAATTGTTGTCAACGAAAATAGTTGTTCCACCATGAGCTATATACACGCTATATCTTTTTTTGGGGGTTTGGTTAATGATGTCTTTGAGCTATATATATATTATTATGGACCCAAACTTCGGAAGGTAGATCACATTAATGGCGTTAACCAAAGAATAAAAAATATATCAAATTTTTATCATTAGCTCTATATTACACCTTCCTTAGTTGAGCGGTTGATGCTATCGGGTCTTATATTTTGAACTTTCCTATTTAATTTTGTTAACTCTCATACTGATTCTTTTTATTTTTTTCTATTATATATCCATATCAAAAGATAATTTGAATTGCAACTTTCAATTTCCTTTTATTCTGAAACAAAGATTCAATTACTTATAGCAAGTGTAAATTGAGAAGCCATTTTATAAGGACATGTGTTGGTAATAGAGAAATCGGCATAATGGTGTTTCTAGGTTAAAATTTGTGTAATGACAGTGGTGTGGAATTTATCAGCAGGTAGAGGGTATTAGGCTTACAATACGCTAGCTATAAATAGATAATATACGCTAATAGAGGGGCACTTTAATTTTATTTTCTCTAATCAACATGGCAATTTTCTAGACCTTGGGAATGAATGTGGATGTTTCTTTTTTGTTGGCCAAATACTAAATAAAACAATAGAATCGGCCAATACTAGAGCAATAATAGAAGATTATATCATGCCTTCCGGGGAGAAAAAAACTATCATGCCAAGTGGACACTTTGCATCTTTGAATATACAAAGACGAACTGTGGCTGGCCCCAATCATCCTAATCTTGAATTTGAAGGCATCTGTTGCGGTTAGCTTTATTAGTTCATCTTTGTGAAATCAAATAAACCTAAGTTCGCTGTACTCAAGACTCGCACTCGCTGCAGCAGTGCTGCTCCACAAAATACAAATAGGCCGATACATTTTTTAATGAAGAAATAAAAATAGTGTGGCCTCCAACAATCACAGACGAACGAGTATAGCCAATAGATAAGCGTTCACCAAGTTATGAAACTGCACCAATTATAATAACTTTTGCATAGGTTGCTAATTTGTGATGTAATTGTGCTAGAACCAAATGTTTCTATGCAGCACAGTAGTAGTAGTAATTACAAGAGTGGTGCAGGTTCCATGGAAAAGACCACAGGAGCAAAACTGATTTCTGAACACCCAGCATGCTCACATGCGTGCATGCGAATGCTGTGTCTCGGTACTGCTTGCCGCCTTCTTTTGTTCGAGGCCTGCGTCGGTACTGCTGGCCGCCTTCTTTTGTACTCGATCTCATTTGCCTTGACCCACACATGAGCTTGGTTGTATGTACATGACAGAAGCGCGCAAGTAAACAGCAAGGGTTGCTAGACCGAGCCTTGAGAAGCGCAGGCATGATGGCTACGAACCACCACGACTATCCCACATGACTGCCTATTGGCAGGTTAGTTGCAACTTGAGATCCACCGTACCCTGCGAGTTGACAAGCCAAAAGAGCCACCAATCATTACTGTATTCTAGAAAACAGCAGTCAGCAGGACTATTGGTAACAAACGAGAGGAGCATCAGAACTGACCAGTCACTTGCAGCACCCTTAATTTGCCGTAATGGCCTAATGGGCACTGGGCAGACCACGAACAGTGAACCCATACACGCATAGGTGACGAAGGTAAGCATCAAGAGCTACTTCGACTAATCTGTTTTTTGAAGAAATTTGAGCAGTTCCTTCCCCTCTTCGGTCCGCAGTTCCTTCTTCTCGAACGGCTGCTGTACCTCGGTAAGCGTTGGGCACCAAGATAGCTGGACATGCTGTATGGAGGCAAGGCCCTGCAATCCTCCGATGGATGACAACTCCCCGCAGTTACTTATAACAAGGCATTTCAGCATGTTTGAGCCGATCGAGTTCAACGGGATGCACTTGACGCTATCACAATAAGCCAACTGCAGGAGGGTGAGAGAGGCGAGGTTCTCTAGGCAGGCTGGAAATGACCTCTCCAGCTCATTGCAACGCACGATACAGAGTCGTCGGAGAGAGGTGGGCAAAACCATTTCCCGTGGGCACTCCAGCTTGCGACAATGCTGGATTTTCAGGTCCTGTAGGCGAACAAATCCCAGAAAACGATGGACCGGTATTGACTTTAGATTCACACAGTACTCGAGCACTATTGACTTGATGGATGGCAGTGTCTCTGGGATCAAGAACTGCTCGAGATTTGTTAGCCTAATGCATCTGTAAACACGTAAAGCAGTGAGGCATGTAAAGGCAAAGGGGGCAATGCCATTGTTGTGACTGCCGCTGCTGCTTGCATGTTGTGTTCCATCATCCCCCGTTAAACCAGCTTGTGTTCTGTCAGCCAAGCAGGGGATTGATAAACTTTGAAAGCAACCACAATAGGAAAGCTCCAGGCTTCTTAAAGTTGGTAAGTCTTCTGGTTTAAACCAGCTTGGAAGCGTATCACCATCAAAGCCAAGGATTTTAAGGCATTCAATTCTTGAATTAGGACGCAAGCCTTTGAGCACTCCATTATCACTGCTCTTCTGCCTCTTCAACGAACCTCCTCCCCCTCGCCAGTGTAGAACAAGTTCCTTGAGGTATTGTTTGTCAACAAGTTTAGCCTCAGCAGCCTCTTCCTCCCTCCCAACCATACCAAGAGATCTGATAGCGAGCCTTCCATTGAGCTGATTCATGAACTTCAGTTCACCAATTCCACGTCCAATCTCTTTTCCAACTATGAACTCACTCAAGTTTCGTAGACAAGACAGATTTCCAAGACCACTGACCTTTGATAAGGCTTGAGAGGCACCCGCTGGAAGTGCTACCTGACGCAAGTTGATTAGCTTTGTTACATCCTGATGGATTGTTTTCAGACTTGAGCGACTTGCATCAAGAACTTGTAGGCTGTAAAGGCACCAGAGTTTCTCGGGTAATTCTTGTACATTGCTATGAGATATGTCAAGATAACGGAGACTATTCAACTCACATATGCTTTCGGGCAGCTTTACCAGCTTGCAACCTTTTAGGCTCAAATATAGAATGTTGGAAAGCTGATTGAACCAGGTAATTTCAACATCAAATCCGATTCTGAACCTAAGCGAATGCAATTTATTGAAATGTTGAATGTCTCCCATTCTGGTCAAGGATTCACCATCCACTTCAATTGACATGTGACGGACTGTACTATGCATTCGGTTGCTTAAATCTTGCATTACAAAGCATTCATCCATAGAAAAGGACACTGCCATATCATGGATCAGGTCATGCATTACGTATGCTTTATTCGGGAACTTTGGATCAGCTTGAAAAAGAAATCTGTTCCTCAATTCATCCAAGTAACTAATCCCCACATCTTCAGAACGCATGCTCCCCTCTGGCGCAACAAAGCCCTCTGCCACCCAAATGTCAACTATCTTGTCTCTTTCAAAGCTATAATCCTTCGGAAACATGGAGCAAAACATGAAACATCTCTTTACCTCTTCTGGGAGATACAAATAGCTTAGTTGAAGGGCTGGTAATATCTCGTTCTCTTCATGCCGTAGCTCCCACAGTTCACTCTTCTGGATAGTCCTCCAGTGTTGTTCTGTCAGCCTCATACTCAACAAGCGCCCAAGTGTTTTTGCAGCCAAAGGAGACCCACACAACCTAGTCGAAATACTCCGACCAATATCTTGCAAATGAGGATATGACTCTGGGTCATTTCTACCAAATGCACACTTCTTAAAGAAGTCCCAAAATACATCAGTAGGCAATCCTTCGAGATGGAAAGGCTCACAGTTGCTTGTGGTCACACGAGTAGCAACCACTGGACATCTTGTAGTCACTAAGATCATGCTGCCTTCAGGTCCACGCCTCAGTGGTGCATAAAATGCCTCCCAATCAGCATTAGCGTTCGGCCAAACGTCATCTAACACCAAAAGGAATTTTGGGCACATCTTGAGCCGCTCCATCAATTCGATCTGAAGAGCATTTAGACTGCAGGATGGGTTGAATTCCTCCCAAGGGATGGATTCAATGATCTCCTTTGTTATCCTTTTCTTGTCAAAGAAGTCTGAGACACAGACCCATATCATCACACCAAAGTGGTTTTTCACCCTTGGATCATTGTAGATATACTGAGCCAGGGTAGTCTTCCCCACACCGCCAATGCCAACAATCGGGATGACAGAAACATTGCTTTTGTAGTTAATCTCAGCATGTCCAGCCCTGCCGTTGTTTCCTTTTGGTTGCTTGGCTCTGGATGTAGATGCGACACCACTGCCAGCTGTTGTTCTCTTCCCATTAGACCCTGCAGATCTCCTACCCCTGGTGAGTGGCACTCCCAATAGTTCGATCACCTGATCCCGTTGGGCCTCACGCCCAATCATCACACCAAGCATCTCAATCAATGCATTTCGTTCACCATCGCGACCAACAACTTCCGGAGCGCTGATAACTGAACTCGTCTCCGGCATGATCTGCGATGGCTCAACGCTCATAAGACCCATAAGATTGAGCATCCCCTCGATCTGAACCACGACCTTGTCGAGCTTCTCTTGGGTCTCCTTTATCCTTGCTTTGCTACCACGGATATAAGTTTTGGCAAGATTCAGAGAGGAAGATAAGAGTTGACCTGCCCTGCTCCGATCAGCGTCCTCTATCCTTTGCCGCAGCTCTTGATCATCCAGCTGGCGGAGAAGGTCCTCTGCATCGTAGGTGGTGTCCTTGAGATGCGAGAGAAGCTTCGCGAGCTGCTTGTCCTTGAACATGCCCCACTCGCTGCGACAGATGAGCATGCGAGCCTTGGGCAAGGTGGCTTGGAGGCGGACCAGGTCGTTGCTCAGCTGGATCCCTTCGAAGAAATTGGTCCCAGCTGAGAGAATCCACTGCAGTGCCTCCATGGTCGTCGAGCCTCCTCAAGGACTGGCGGACGGCAGCACTCGAGGGAGGCTGACAGCAGCGACTGCCCGAAGCCGGTGACGAACGGATCTGGAGAGAGGCGTCTCGATCCGTCCGATCGGGTACGGACGCCGACGGCCAGCCACGAACCAAGAAGACGGCGAGTGGGCGACAGGAGCTGCACGAGAAGGCACCGCCGGCTAGGATGGAGTGGTCGCGGGAGAGAAAAGAGAAGGTGAACGGCGCGTGCAGGTTCTTCGATATTGCTGCTACTTTATGCTCCACTGGTCCGGTGAAGTTCTTGTTAAAGCTAAAGTTGAGCAAGCAGCCCGCGGCACGAAGGCCCGGCACAGAGCCTGGTTTTTTGGCCCGGCCCGGCCTGGCCTCCACCGGGACCGTGCCAAGCATGCCCCGGTCCACAGGCCATGCTTGGCCCGCCACCTCAGCCCGCTGGGCGGCACGGCACGGCCTGGTCCGTAACAGCAGGCACAGGCGCAGCCCGATAGGGGGGAGGGGGCTATATAAGCCCCCGCCGCGGCGCCCCTCACCCCCCCAAACCCTAAATTCATTCCCCACCCCACCCCACCCCGCCTCCCCCGCTCTCGCTCTTCTCACCTCGCGTCTCGCCGTCGCGGTCCACCTGCCACTGTCGTCGTCCTGCTCATCTCCGATGACGTCTCCACCGCCTGATCTTGGAGATCTCGTCTTGCCTTCCTCCCGTTGTGTACAGGGCTCGTTCTCCCCGGCCTCTCTCACCGTAGCCTGCCACTGCCGTCGCCTTTCTCGTCGTCTTCCCCATCTCCGGCGACCCCTCCACCGCCGGATCTTGCAGACCTCCTCTCATCTTCCTCCTCTCGTACTCTCTTCTTCCTCCCGCCCTCTCTCTAACCGCTCGTTGTCCTCCACCGATCGATCTCGTTTGTCGCCGTCTTCGGGGAGGTGCCCTTGCCGCCGCGCGTCTTCTTCTCCGTCTCTCCGGCGCCGGGCTCCGGCTTGTGCAGGTGCGTCTTCAACGTAACCCTAACCCTAACCCTAGATCTACCACACTTTGACTTTGGTGAACACCGTCTTCGTCCATGTACTCTTTCATGTGCCCAAATGTGAGATTTCCATGGTCCATCCTTGGCCTCTTGGTCCCTCGATCAAAGCCTTTGTGTCCGCCATTCAATGCCCTCTTCCATCGCGTATGGACTCCTGGCTTGACCTTCTCCATCCCTTGTTGACCACCTCGATGCACCCAAGATCTGCACATTCATAAACCAAGAAGCATGTTGCACAAACACAACACAACATAATGCGACACCTCCGGTTAGCCATTAGCATAAACAAGCACATATGAAATATGAGCTCAAATAAAAAAAATTAAACCTCTCAACTCTTGCGTCAATCATTCATCACACATGAATGAAACCAAGGCACTTCTCAACTTGATCTCTCCATATAGCAATTACAGTTTTGAGTATTTTCAACCATTTCATTTAAGCATTTTTGTGTACCTTTCACATTGCTTTATAAAAGCAGTGTTTTTCCTTAAAAAATAGGTACAAATACTAATACAGTGATACTACTAATTTCTATAGGCATAATTAAAATTTTGGATTATCAGACTCATCGAGAAGCTTGATTTACATTTTTTTGGGGACTGTAGGAGTACCATTTGACTAGATTCCTAGAGCTTGTCCAAAATCTCCAACCAGAACCAAAGGGCAGCTCTCGACAAGATGATAGAAGCCACTGGTCTGCACGACAGCACCAAGCACTCCCCGCGAGGCTATGAATCCAAGACAAGCGTTCTTGAGCTGCACGCAGCGATGCTGCTCGGCCAAAGCCAGAGTAGTCGCCACCGTCTCCGCGTCGATGCTACGACACATCCTCAGTTCCTCACCTCGCACATCAGCCTCAGCCTGTGCAGCCCATACCGATCCGCGGCGACGAGCAGGTGCTGCATCGGCACGTTCCTGTCCTCGTCGTCGTCGGTGTCACCGCCACCGTCGCCGTCGTCATCATCCGGCAGAGTGTCCGTGTAGACGAAATGAAGCAGCGCCTCGTAGATGGAAGGCTCCATGTCGTCGACCCTGACGCTGCGCGCGGCCTTCTCCTGCATCGGGCCGAAGAGCTCCGCCCTGAACACCGCGGACCTCGCGGCGAGGACGCACCGATGGGCGGGGAACGACCGCCCGCCCACGACGAACGTCACGTCCGCGCCGTCCCCGACCCCGTCCCCGTCCCTGAGCATGCTCGCCAGGTCCTGCAGCACGCTGGGCTCCGGGAAGACGATGGCACTCACGTCCTCGACACGGGGGTCTTGGATGACGGTCAGGACGCACCTGACCGTGAAGCGGTCGTTGCTGTCGCGCAGCTGCGTTCGGAAGAGGGGGCTGGATTTATCTATCAAGGTGCGCTAGCCCCAGCCTGTTAAAGGTGACTTGAAGGTATGCACCGCGTTTTCCTTCACCCACACTTTGCCATTCTTACCGAAGACGGTGAAGGTGAACCTGACCCTCACACCCTCCTGTCCTCCTCCTTCAGGAGTCAAGAAGGCCGACATTCTGTGTTTATGCTCCGCCGTGCTCCCGTCTGGGTAGAACCTGATGTTCCAGTCGTAGCCGCCAACGCGGAAATTCCTCGAGCCGAACTTGCCGATTCCCATGCCTTCGAGCAGCGAGAAGTCCATCACCTCGAAGTTGTGCGCCGCGGTGATGTCTTGTGTCAGGCTGTCAGCCAACTCGACGACGTCTCTGCCACTGGCTTCATCGATGGGGCGGCAGAGGCGTTTGCCATGGTGGAAGATGGGAGGTCGATCGATCGGAGGGGATCCTGAACAAATTGAAGTATGTACTACACACACCTGAGCACCTGGCCGTGTTAAATAAATTGTCAATCCGCACATAGAACCATACAGAGCTTTTAGTCAATAATTTTTCAAAATAAGGTACAATATTTTCTTCAAACATAGAATTATTATTATTTTTTATTTTTTATAAAATAATTTCCCAAAAAATAATAATCATTGGGACATATTATATATAAAAAATAATTTCATGCTTAGTTTTTTATATATGTTTTGGGAAATTATATATATAAATATATATATAATAAATTTCATGATTGAAAAAATATTGTATCTTATTTTAGGAAATTATTGATAGTAGGCAGCATGAATGGCATGTATGACTCTACTGTAGGCTGCTATAGTGTTTGCATTCGGCGTCAGGGGTAAAAGAGTAATTTCACGTTGCTTTTAACACCATTCCCTTATCAAACTAACGGAAGGGTCAAGAATTAAAACGAAATACATTTTAGGTCCAAATAAGCAAGTTCAATCAAAAAGGGCCAAAAAAAAAAAAAACTAAGCACAACCATTTTTAGGTAAGGAACTAATTTTCTCCGGAAGTAATCCTGGACTTCATTCGGCTATCAGCTCTTGGCTCAATATCCTTCGGTAGTGTTTTAGGTGCTTAGTCTTTTCTGTTTTTGTTTCTTCTTTGGACTTTTGGTCTCCTTTGCCTCTTCGGCTTTCTTTTGTTTTTATTAGCAAACATGCCCGTACGTTGCAACTGGATTTATATCTTGTGTCATTTGTTCTAATCCGCTTCTGTAAGTTGGTTGAACATATGCTATCCATCTTGCGTGAGTACGGCTCATGAGTTCGAGACAATTTAGTAAACTTATCCAACTCTGCTTCACAGTGCACACCGGACGGAGCCCGTAGCCTAACTTGGGACTCCCGCGGGCCGACACCATTATCATTATCTGCACCGGAGCCCAACTCGAAACCCCCACGGGCCTGACACCATTATCTGCGCCGTGGCCACGCGCTCCCACCAAACGGGCCTGTTTTACAAGGCTCTGGCTCCACCGAAAATAACTTTGACTCTTGCTCCTTTGAAGGAGCAGCTTCTATGGTGAAGCAGAAGTCTTTCTGAAAAACGTTTGGCAAAATAGCTTCTCCGCCTATTAAAAAGGAGAAAATGTCATTAATACCCTCTTCTTTTTTACATATATAGGCTCCGTTCGCTTCGCTGAAAAAACAAGCCGAAACACTGTTCTGGCTGATTTGTTGTGAGAGAAAAGTATTGTTTCAACTGAAAAAATAAGCTGAAAAGTATGGATTATAAGACAAACGAACAGGGCCATATTTTTTCTTTTTACCTTTTCTTTCTAAATTTTTCCCTCTCTATTTCTCTACCTTATCCTTAAGGCATATTTAACCCACACAGGGGGTTGTCTCCAAGCTCTTGGAATCTACAGGCTGTCTATTTGACTGTCTGTAAGTTGTTTAATACCCCTATCTAGTCATGATCGAATATAAATATTATTCTTAAATACCATTGTGTGGCTAGTTGATCACATAAACATTTCTAAACACACGCAACATGATCATATAGACAAAATATAAGCTAGACAGTAACATGATGTATCCAGCAATTTGACATGACCAATATTTAACTCATATCATTTAATAAAAGAGAAAAAAAAGGCAGCATGCAACAACT
This sequence comes from Miscanthus lutarioriparius, assembly GCA_904845875.1. Taxonomy (NCBI): domain Eukaryota; kingdom Viridiplantae; phylum Streptophyta; class Magnoliopsida; order Poales; family Poaceae; genus Miscanthus; species Miscanthus lutarioriparius. The sequence continues at coordinate 11,402,578 of CAJGYO010000012.1, forward strand.
TGATGTGTCAGCCTCTTACACCTCATATTTTAAGATTTTCCAACAAGTCACGCATTTGTTTTCTTACTCTCTTACATATGGGACCCATTGTCCATGATCTCAGTCCATTGCTTGTTCCAGTGACCCCTGTCTTATCCCTTTGTTCCTCCCGTGGCTTCTCTATTATCTGCTTGCTGTGTGGTAGCCAGGCCCTGAAGTTCGCAAGTGCTGGCAAGCATCCCCGTTCCTCTTTGCTTCTTGACCAAAATCCAAAAACCATGTGAGCCTCTCTCGAATCAGCGAGTAGAAAGGCCCGGCGGTCGCACAGGCGGCTGGCGGCTGGCGGCTGCTCGCACGCGGCAGCCAGGCGATGGCTCGCGCGGGACGCCAGGAGTGCTCGGCGATGGCTCGCACACGGTGTCCCAGTGGTGGCTCACGCAGAGCGCCCAGCGGCGGCATGCGCAGGGCGGCCGACAACGGCTCACACGCGGCGGTGGCAGGCTTGCAGCTGCTCGCACGCGGCAGCCCGGCGGTGGCTCGGCAGGGCGCCAGGCGTGCTCCGGTCCGACGCGGACGAGGTCCCCGCAGCGTCAAGCAGTTGGCCAAGCTCGACGCCTCCGCGTGCTCGTCTATTAGGGAATCTAGGGATTTGTAATTTGGTCTCCGCTCATATTTGATTTGTGCCCACCTTCATGCTTCCTTGATTTATGACTCAGTATGTTTCTATTCGATTTGGTCTAGTCATCCATGGTGGTTTCGATTTGGTCTCAATCTAGTTGTCTGTGGTGGTTTGGATTTGTTCAGTTTGATTAGATTTGTGCTCTTGTTTTGATCTCGATCTGTTGTAGGGTGTCCTCAATTTGGTTCTCTTGCATCTGATGGGTGTAGATTCGATTTTCCCTATGACTTCGTTTGGGCATCCGACTGTTGGGTTTCCGTGTTGAGAACGATTTGGACTTCGGCAGGTCTGTGGACTCCAGTAGACGGACGTCGTGCTGTGTTGGATTCAGATACAATTTGTTTTGTTTTCTTTCCTTTTTTTTTTTGCAATGGCTATTCTACTTCCCGGAGGAAATCTAGTTGATTTCGGAGTGGAGATTGTTACAGAGTGGGGAGAGGCCAGACGAAAATTTTGGCTGAAATTTTACCGTTCTAGGATTTATATCTCGTCATTTGTCCTAATGGGCTTTAGAATAAAACTCCTTACGCTGGTTGGACATATTATGCTATCTAACTCACGTCGCATGAGTATGGCTTATGAGATCTAGACAATTAAGTAATTATAATTTTAATCTCTTCTCTAAGAAAGATGGAACGACTTATAATTTACGACGAGAGAGTACCTCGTATATATGAAAAAATACAATAAAGTAGAATATAAGTGCATATGAATTATTAAATAATTAGACATAAGAGATGTTTGTGCAACATGCAAATTATGCATTTTTTTATTAAGAACTGTGTTGTTTGTTGCAAATCACGCTAACTCCAATATCAGCAGTAAATACAATCTTCATAAAAAGAAAAAACTAAATACAACATATAGTGATATAGATTCAAAACAAATGTATATTTCCCTAAAAAAAATGCTTTTTTATATGTAGTGAAATAGATAGAATCTCTATAATACCTTTATATATTTTTTCTATGTAGTGAAATAGATAGATTCAAAACTAAATGGATGACAACTCCGGGCAGTGACGTATAACCAGGCATTTCAGTATGTTTGAGCCGATCGAGTTCAATGGGATGCACTTGACGCGGTGACATGCAACCAACTGCAGGAGGGTGAGAGAGGTGAGGTTCTCTAGGCAGGCTGGAAATGACCTTTCCAGCTCATTGCAAGCCACGATACAGAGTCGTCGGAGAGAGGTGGGCAAAACCATTTCCCGTGGGCACTCCAGCTTGGTACATGCACAGATTTTTAGGTCCTGTAGGCAAACAAATTCACCAAAACGATGGACTGGTATTGATTTTAGACCCCAACAGTCCTCAAGCACTATCGACTTGATGGATGGCAGTGTCTCTGGGATCAAGAACTGCTCGAGATTTGTTAGCCTATTGCATCCGTAAACACGTAAAGCAGTGAGGCATGTAAAGGCAAAGGGGGCAATGCCATTGTTGTGACTGCCGCTGCTGCTTGCATGTTGTGTTCCATCATCCCCCGTTAAACCAGCTTGTGTTCTGTCAGCCAAGCAGGGGATTGAAACTTTGAAAGTGATCACAATAGGAAAGCTCCAGGCTTCTTAAAGTTGGTAAGTCTTCTGGTTTAAACCAGCTTGGAAGCGTATCACCAGCAAAGCCAAGGATTTTAAGGCATTCAATTCTTGAATGAGGACGCAAGCATTTGAGCAATCCATTCTCACTGCTCATCAACCCAGCTCCTTTCTTTCCCCACTGTAGAACAAGTTCCTTGAGGTATTGTTTGTCAACAAGTTTAGCCTCAGCAGCCTCTTCCTCACTCCCAACATTAGCAAGAGATCTGATAGCGAGCCTTCCATTGAGCTGATTCATGAACTTCAGTTCACCAATTCGACGTCCATTCTCTTTTCCAACTCTGAACTCACTCAAGTTTCGTAGACGAGACAGATTTCCAAGACCACTGACCCTTGATAAGGCTTGAGAGGCACCCGCTGGAAGTGCTAGCTGACGCAAGTTGATTAGCTTTGTTACATCCTGATGGATTCTTTTCAGACTTGAACGACTTGCATCAAGAACTTGTAGGCTATAAAGGCACCAGAGTTTGTCGGGTAATTCTTGTACAGTGCTATGAGATATATCAAGATAACGGAGACTATTCAATTCACATATGCTTTCGGGTAGCTTTACCAGCTTGCAACCTTTTAGGCTCAAATATAGAATGTTGGAAAGCTGATTGAACCAGGTAATTTTAACATCAAATCCGATTCTGAACCTAAGCGAATGCAATTTATTGAAATGTTGAATGTCTCCCATTCTGGTCAAGGATTCACCATCCACTTCAATTGACATGTGACGGACTGTACTATGCATTCGGTTGCTTAAATCTTGCATTACACAGCATTCATCCATAGAAAAGGACACTACCATATCATGGATCAGGTCATGCATTACGTATCTTTCCATATTCGGGAACTTTGGATCAGCTTGAAAAAGAAATCTGTTCCTCAATTCATCCAAGTAACTAATCCCCACATCTTCAGAACGCATGCTCCCCTCTGGCGCAACAAAGCCCTCTGCCACCCAAATGTCAACTATCTTGTCTCTTTCAAAGCTATAATCCTTCGGAAACATGGAGCAAAACATGAAACATCTCTTTACCTCTTCTGGGAGATACAAATAGCTCAGTTGAAGGGCTGGTAATATCTCGTTCTCTTCATGCCGTAGCTCCCACAGTTCACTCTTCTGGATAGTCCTCCAGTGTTGTTCTGTCAACCTCATACACAACAAGCGCCCAAGTGTTTTTGCAGCCAAAGGAGACCCACACAACCTAGTCGAAATACTCCGACCAATATCTTGCAAATGAGGATATGACTCTGGGTCATTTCTACCAAATGCACACTTCTTAAAGAAGTCCCAAAATACATCAGTAGGCAATCCTTCGAGATGGAAAGGCTCACAGTTGCTTGTGGTCACACGAGTAGCAACCACTGGACATCTTATAGTCACTAAGATCATGCTGACTTCAGGTCCACGCCTCAGTGGTGCATAAAATGCCTCCCAATCAGCATTAGCGTTCGGCCAAACGTCATCTAACACCAAAAGGAATTTTGGGCACATCTTGAGCCGCTCCATCAATTCGATCTGAAGAGCATTTAGACTGCAGGATGGGTTGAATTCCTCCCCAGGGATGGATTCAACGATCTCCTTTGTTATCCTTTTCTTGTCAAAGAAGTCTGAGACACAGACCCATATCATCACACCAAAGTGGTTTTTCACCCTTGGATCATTGTAGATATACTGAGCCACGGTAGTCTTCCCCACACCGCCAATGCCAACAATCGGGATGACAGAAACATTGCTTTTGCAGTTAATCTCAGCATGTCCAGCCCTGCCGTTGTTTCCTTTTGGTTGCTTGGCTCTGGATGTAGATGCGACACCACTGCCAGCGGTTGTTCTCTTCCCATTAGACCCTGCAGATCTCCTACCCCTGGTGAGTGGCACTCCCAATAGTTCGATCACCTGATCCCGTTGGGCCTCACGCCCAATCATCACACCAAGCATCTCGATCAATTCATTTCTTTCAGCTTCACGGCCAACAACTTCCGGAGCACTGATGATTGAAGTTGTCACCGGCATGATCTGCGATGGCTCAACGCTCATAAGACCGATAAGATTGAGCACCCCCTCAATTTCACCCACAACCTTGTCGAGCTTATCTTGGGTCTCCTTTATCCTTCCTTTGCTACCACGGATACAAGCTACCACCATTGGCTTCAAATCGACCTTCACTACTGGTTTTTGCAACGGCAATGGACAAGTAGCTCACTAACTATTATTGGCTACTATCAACAATGAAACATGAGTATCACTAGCAATTGTAGCCAACAGCCAGCAGCGGCACATGAGCAACACTATCGGTTGTTGTTGGCTACAAAACCGGCAATGATGTGCATTTGCCCCGGTAGTTTACTACCAATAATTTAATTACTGGTACTTTGGCTATAACAACCTTAGCTTTGGTGAACGCCATCATCTATGTACTCTTATTCTTACATGTGCCCAATTAATGTGTGTTATCCATGATCCGTCCTCGGCCTCTTGGTCCCTCGATCCAAGTCTTTGTATCTGCCTTATTCAACCCTCGGTCCATTGTGTATAGACTCCTCGCTTTACCTTCTCCATCCCCTGTTGACCACCTCGACGCACCCAACATATGCACATTCACAAACTAAGGAATTGAACATGTTTCACAACACACTCAACACAACATAATGTGACACCTCAGATTAGCATAAACAAACACATATGAAATATGAGCTCAAATAAAAAAATCCCAAACCTCTCAACTCTTGCGTCAATTATTCATCACACATGAATGAAAGCACTTCTCAACTTGATCTCTCCATATAGCAGTTACAGTTTTGAGTATTTTCAACCATTCATATAAGCATTTTAAGTCATGCATTTATAATTATAGATGTAGGTAACTTAGATACATGTTTGCGTTTACTTATGATTATTTTAATTAATAGCGATATGGACAAATTTAAGGATTATTTTATGTTGTTTTTATAATGGCATCTATGGGTAAATTAAACGAAGGTTAGGGGTCTGTTTATGTTATTTTTCGGTAGTGGTGGGTCATTTTGTTCAATATACTTAGGAGGTTACTTTATACTATTTTTCTAATGACTGAGGATGGTGATTATTTATTTAGAAAAAAATAGATCAAATTACTCTAATTGAGTGATGACCAAAGTTTATTGAATTGATGGATGAATGTTTATGATTTTTGAGAATTTGGTTTTTTCACATCACGTCTTGTGGAAATTAACGTGAAGGCTCTGCTTGATATCTTTATTGGCATGGCTTCATCTGTCTCTAGTTCCTTTGCCACGATACAATGTAAATCTACGAGCCAGAGCCGACAAAGCTAAAAAAAAGTTTCATGATTTTTCATAGTTCATCTATCTATGAAGATATAGATAAAAAAGTACCTATAGTGCACGAAAAAATTGAAGCTAGCCGATTCTCTACCAAGTGCAGCCTAAAAGATACTAGTTTCAGACTTCAGTGGCACACATTCTCTTGATTAGGAATTCTGCTAGAAGCCTGCAGTGGTTCGATCTATTCAAGACTCTGTGTCATAAAAGCAGAGACATACTAGTATATATGAACAAATGGAGGAATCAGCTTTTAAATTGGAGGCAACATAGAGCTATCATTGGACTAGATTCCTAGAGAAGCTAGCTTGTCCAAAATCTCCAACAGAACCAAAGGGCAGCTCTCGACGAGATGACAGAACCCACTAGTCTGCACGACAGCACCAAGCAGTCAAGCACTCCCCGCGAAGCTATGAATCCGAGACAAGCGTTCTTGAGCTGCACGCAGCGGTGCTGCTCGGCCAAAGCCAGAGTAGTCGCCACCGTGTCCGCGTCGATGCTACGGCACATCCTCACCTCGCACAGCAGCCTCAGCCTGTCCAGCCCATACCGATCCGCGGCCACCAGCAGGTGCTGCATCGGCACATTCCTGTCCTTGTCGTCGTCCATGGCAACGCCACCGTCACCGCCGTCACCGTCCGGCAGAGTGTCCGTGTACACGAAGTGAAGCAGCGCCTCGAAGATGGAAGTCTCCATGTCGTCGACCTTGACGCGCGTTGCGGCCTTCTCCTTCATGGGGCCGAAGAGCTCCGCACTGAACACCGCGGACCTCGCGGCGAGCACGCACCGGTGTGCCGGGAACGACCGCCCGCCTACGACGAACGTCACGTCCGCGCCGTCCCCGTCCCTGAGCATGCTCGCCGGGTCCTGCAGCACGCTGGGCTCCGGGACGACGATGGCGCTCACGTCCTCGACACGGGGGTCTTGGATGACGGTCAGGACGCACCTGACCGTGAAGCCGTCGTTGCTGTCGCGCAGCAGCGTCCGGAAGAGAGGCTTGGATTTATGTATCAAGGGGGTCCAGCCCCAGCCTTTGCCATCCTTGAAGGTTTGCTCCGCGTTTTCCTTCACCCACACTTTGCCATCCTTGCCGAAGACGGTGAAGGTGAACCTGACCCTCACGCCCTCCTGTCCTCCTTCGGGAATCAAGAAGGCCGACACTTTGTCTTTATGCTCCGCCGACCTCCCGTCTGGGTAGAGCCTGATGTTCCAGTCGTAGCCGCCGACGTGGAAATTCCTCGAGCTGACAAACTCGCCGACGCCCATGCCTTCGAGCAGCGAGAAGTTGATCACCTCGAAGTTGTGCGCCGCGGTGATGCCTTGTGTCAGGCAACTCGACGACGTCTCTGCCACTGCCACTGGCAGCGATTTGCCGTTCACCGATGGGACGGCACAGGCGTGTGCCATTGTGGAAGACGATTGAAGGTCGATCGGAGGCAACGTAGGGGAGCACCATCAACAAATTGAAGTATATATACACACACCAGAGCACCTGGCCGTCTTGTATAAAATTGGGGCTAGGATGCCGACAGGGATCCGAACTATGACTAGGAGTCCAAAACGGCTAAAGCTGAGAAAATAACTAGGGGAAAGGTTTGGACTTGGATTTGGTTTCTCTCCTATTTTTTTTTCCAGAATCACTTTTTGTGAACCATTGGGCTTGTGTTTTTGGATTCTATATAAGGGCCCGTTTGGGATGTAGAAAAAAATTTCTATTCCTGTATTTTTCCTATATAAAATTAAATTGATTTTATGCGAAATTTTTGTATGATTTATGTAAAATTTCTACGTTCCAAGAGACTGCATATATAACTTTTCAATAATTATCAAATTGTATTTTGAAAACAATGCATCCATAATCGTGACATCCATGATCGGGATGGGTAAAATTGTTTGACTCCTCGTAAAACGAGAATTGCATTCTTTTTTACTGACTGATGGTGTATGTTTGAAAATATTGTTTACTTTAGCTTTGTCTTAAGTCAAAGTTTTCTAACTTCGACTAAGTTTTTAGAAGACCATATTAGCATATACAAATTCAAATAAATACACTATTAAGACATAATCCATACAAAAATTGATGAAAAAAATTGATATTCCATACAAAATTTAATGAAACTAATTTGCTATTCCTTGATATCTTTTTTGTGTCACATATCTTTAACTATGGCTCTTATCTCTATACATCTAAAAAGACTCTAAAGTAATCATCTACCCGGTGATAAAAAAATCATTTACTATCCGGTCACAAAGACTATACTACCCTGTCACAAAAACTACCAAATACGTATACTCGAGTCCACGAACGTGTACAGAGTCCATGTCGAAGACAATTCTGAGTCCGTGTCGGGGACAGTCGGCAGCCTCACATCTGTTTTCTACACCTAAAAAGGCTCCGGAAAATCGTCCACGGTAGAATTAAATCTTCGGTAGAAAAAGCAAACATCCACTGTTACGCGTTACAGTACGCGGTACCGGAGGAAACCGCTGGCCCCACCTCGTTCAAAGTATTCTCTTGCACGCGCACTCCATAAAAAATCCAAGTCTGTTACTCTCGTTCCCCCCAAAAAAGAGTCCGTTACTCTCGTGCGCGGGTCAGATACGAGTCGGATGAAATCGAGGAAACCGCTGGACTCACCTCCCTCTTTTCCCGTTCTAAGACACAGAAGTACCCACACCACGCACAAGCCACACCCGCGTTACCAGCGTGGTTTCTGTGCGATCGAAACCTGACTTGGATGCGGCGTTTGATTGCTGAGGCTCTGCATGTCCAAAGTCCAAAGCCTTTTGAGTTGAAGCAACAGCAACATAGCATGTGAGTTAATGGCCTGAGCACTCACAGCCTGTTTATTGGCTGATTCGTATCGTTGCTGATTTATGAAGAAATACTGCTGGCTGGTTTATATGAGAGAAAAATACTGTTCCGACTAAAAATTTATGATCGTTTACGATAAGCCACAGCTAAACGAACAGACTGTCAATGTCTTCGTTTGTGGATTGTCATGGCAAGCTTGAGTCTTGGAATTAACGAGGGCTGAATGGGTTGTTCGTACTACCATGGAAACGGGGCCTCCAACGAAATTCCAAGTTGAATTTTGTATCAAACAGCTGCTCGTCCACGCCGACTACATCGAGGCTCATTGCTGAAAATTACGGAAACAGAAAAAAAGCAGTCTGTCGACAGGTACGTTTTACTGTTTTCGTTTAGGGCTTGCAACGTCATCATCTACCTGACGATACAAAGTCTTGATCCCTACTCACAAGCACACGTCCGATACAAATCACCCTCCATTCAAACACTACGCTAGATTTGGACATCACTGTCGGATTTGTGAGAACCAGCAGTGATGTACCTTCACTGCTGGTTATGGTCTCGTTCGCTAGTCTGAAACTTAGGTGAAAAACACTGTTCTGACTGGTTTGTTGTGAGAGAAAAACACTGTTCGGCTGGTTTGATGAACACTACCACGTGACTTAAACCAGCCAGCTGACTGAATGGGTTCAGACCAGCGAACACCACCTATGAGCTTGAAAATGAGGAAATGATTGAGCTGGGCTAAAACCGGCAGTGAAGCACCACATCACTGCTGGTCTGTGGCTTGAACCGGCAGTGTTTTGGCGGCCACTTATCACTACCGGTTTAAACCACAAATCGACAGTGATTTTGCTAAATCACTGTCGGTTCTAACCAAGAAGCGACGGTGATAAGCCTACAGCACAAAAAGGCTACAGCCGTCCTCTTCTTTCTCCTCTCTTCCATACCGAAAACAGAGGCGCACGTTTGTGCCCTTCCCTCTATTGTTGCAGCTACTCTTCACCATGAAGCTAGCGTTTGGATTTTGAAGAATGGCTTGATCTTTTTGCTTTAAGGTTAGTAACAAACATCCACTCCTTTAATTTTGTTGCTTAATTAGCTTTATTTTAATGGCTACGTTGCTTGATTCTAATTCTAGTTCTTTCTCCATTTTAGAGAGCACTTTTCCAATTGGACATTTGTGCAAGGCTCAAATTATGGTGAATCCATCGTCCAAACGGTTGGTGTCTATAAACACATTTAAATTCCTAGCTAATTATTCCATGGTGGTTAAGATCATCATTGTTAGTATGTGATGCTATAATTAATTCTTAAAAGTAGAGTAAAATAGTTGTTCTTCAATATTGTGAAATAATTGTTTTTACTACGATTTTCAATTTACAGGGCCGGGCTACCAATTTCAATTTTCCAATAATTAGTGTACAATAATGTTTTTCAAAAATGGTACTTTCGAGCTACAATTGTTGTTCATGAAGCTCGATTTTTTATTAATTCTTTGTGATCACTGTCTCAGTATTTTTTTTGTGCAGAGATGGATCAAGAGTGGATGCATCTGTCCCGAACGGACAAGCGGTACATGCATGGCGTCAGCCAGTTTATCACCGATGCCAAAGCTAATGCTGGTAATGGGAACCCTGTCTTCTGCCCATGCAAAGATTGCAAGAATCAAAGAAACTCGTCAAATTGAGTCTATACGATCGCACTTGATTACCAGGGGGTTCATGCCAAACTATACGATATGGACTATGCATGACGAGGTTGGTGTGAATGTTCTGCAGGAAAACGATGATGACGTGGACATGCCAGACGTAGCCATCCACGATGGTGACGAGGAACCCGGTGTCAACACGGAACCTATGGCCACAATTAATAATGTGTTTAGCAACACGCTAGCTGACGACACCGAGGATAACGATGGCATTTCTCAGCTGCTACGTAATGTAGAGACCGGATGTCTTAGTGAAAGACAGCTGAGAAAGCTAGAGAAAATGAGACAAGATGGCAAAACACCATTGTATAGGGATTATCCAATGAGCAAACTAGAAGCCGACATCATGTCATTAGAGTTCAAATCGACAAATGGATTGAGCGATAAAGGCTTCGATCGATTGTTAGGTATAATAAAGAAAATGCTCCCGAAAAAACCGAGTTGCCGAAAAAGATATACTTGGCCAAGCAAATGATCTGTCCCATCGGTCTTGAGGTTAAAAAAATTCACGCGTGTTCCAATAATTGCATATTGTACCGTGAAGAAAAATACAAAGACTTGAACAAGTGTCCACGGTACAATAATTGCATATTGTACCGTGAAGAAAAATACAAAGACTTGAAGCTCCACGGTACAAGGAAGGGCCGTCAGATGAGGGTACCAAGACCAGAGGAGGTCCCATAAAGGTCGTTTCGTATTTCCCTATAGTTCCCGGGGTGCATAGGTTGTTTGCATGTGCAAAGTCAGTCAATCTGTTGCGCTGGCATGGCAAAGAGCGTAAGAAAGATAGAATGATGAGGCACCCCGCCGATGGGTATGACTGGAGGACTATCAATACTATGTTCTATAAGGACATCGGTGGAGAGGTAAGGCACCTTTGGTTTGCTCTGAGCACAGATGTGATGAATCCTTTCGACCAGGTTAGAAGCAATCATAGCACCTGGCCAGTGATGCTCTGTATATACAATCTTCCACCTTGGGTCTGTATGAAGCAGTCGTACATCCAGATGCCACTACTGATCCAAAGGCCAAGACAACCTGGGAATGACATCGATGTGTTTTTAGAACCAGTGATCAATGAACTAGTGGAGATGTTTAAAAGGGTGTGCCGGATGTTTGGGACAAGTACAAAAAAAACATGTCACGATCAAGGGAGTACTTATCGCTACAATCATCGACCTGTCAGGTCGAGGTTCATTGTTCGGAGAGAAGACAAAAGGCTATACTGGATGTGTTGAGTGCTTGGACGACACCGATGCGGTAAATCTACCAAATAACTCAAAGATAGTTTATATGGGACACCGTAGGTTCCTACCTAAGGATCACCCTTACCGCACGAACAGAAAAGATTTCAACGGTACTATTGAGAAACGCTTAGCTCCAAAATATCGAGACGGGCCTGCGATACTTCGAGAACTCAACAAACTGGAGGTTATCCTTGGGAAGGGGGACAATGCAGTAGCAGCGCCTGATAGGAGCATTTGGAAGAAAAAAAATATGTATTCTGAAAACTACCTTACTTGCCATTTTTGAGTGTACGCCACTGTCTTGATCCCATGCACATCACTAAAAACATGTGCGCTAACACTCTTAACACCTTGATGGACACCGGGGGGACATCGAAGGATTCACTAACCACACGTCTGGACATACAACACTTGGGAATCAGGAAGGAGCTACATCCCATGGAGCTAGAGAATGGCTAGTTCGAACTTTCAGTTGCGTCATGGACATTGAAGAAGAAAGAAAAGTGTGCGCTTATTTCTTTCTTCAATGAACTCAAAGTCCCGACGGGCTACTGTGTGAACCCGAAGAGGCTAGTGAACATAAGAGAACTTAAGTTCAACTATGGCCCTATGAAGGCCCATGGCTGTCATGTCATTATGACTCAGCTGCTCCCTGTTGCCCTGTGTGGTATCCTCCCTCCAAAGGTCCGTGCCCCAATCATAAAGCTTTGCTCGTTCTTCAACGCGATCTTAAAAAATGTCATTGATGTGTCCACGCTAGAGCAGCTGTAGCGGGACATAGCCGAAACTCTCGTTAGGCTTGAGATGCATTTTCCACCAACTTACTTTGATATCTCATTGCATCTGCTCATTCATCTTGTTGGCTAAATTAGAGCCCTTGGCCCAATGTACCTGCATCAGATGTTCCCTTTCGAAAGATTGATGAAAGTATTCAGGGGGTATGTTAGGAACAGATTCGGGCTAGAAGGGGGCATGGTTGAAGGATGGTCAACGAAGGAGGCCATTGAGTTCTACACATATTATCTGGACATCAAAAGGGTCGGAGTTCCAGAATCTTGTCACGAGGGAAGACTACGTGGTAAAGGAACGATTGGGGAGAAATCTATTACAGTAGATGACCCTATTTCTTTCAGATAGACATAGTTCGCTGTTCTCTAACAAGCTGAGGGTGTGATGCCATATATTGACGAGCACAGGCAATCGCTGCAAACTCTGTATTCGAGCAGGTCACAGGCTTGGCTGGATAAAAAACATAAGGAGGAATTTGTCAACTGGTTGCGACGTCGCTTGCTTGAAATAAAGTTGGGTAATCAACCGGATGCCTTAGCCAAGGGACATTCGAGTACATATCTTAAGTACCAAGGGTATGAGATCAATGAATTCACATTTTACACAAAAAAGTAAGATGGAAAGAGCACATACCAAAATTGTGGTGTTCGTTTTGATGCTCACGATGAAAACGGCAACATACAAGGAACATACTATGGTTTCATAAAGGAGATATGGGAGCTAGCCTATGGTCCGTTGAAGGCAGCTCTTTTTCGCTGCCAGTGGGTCTAGCTCGAGGAAATCAACACGTACGGCTTAATCACAATGAGGCCCTCATTGTTGATGCACCTAAAGATAGTTAGATTATTGTTAACTATGTAATCATTATGCACATAACCGTGAAGGATGTTTGATCCTGATGAAACTCTCATCTCCTCTCTCTCCTCCTCGTTAATACTCTACCAACTCAGCAAATATGCCGACGTATCATTTCTAAACTTTACTCTCTGAATTTAAACACCGGCTAAATATAAATATATATGTCTAGACTTCCGATAGAAGGACATTGGGTCGGCCATTCTCTTCCGAGCTACTCGAAAGAGAATGGCCGCCCCAATGTCCTTCTATCGAAGTCTAGACATATATATTATAAAATTGAAACAAAAATTTAAAATGTGGGCCGTCTAGGACTCGAACACGGGTCTCGGGGGCTAAGTTACGAGTCTTAACCGTTGAGGCAATGGAGGAATTCGAAAGGAAGGAAAAGTTATACTACTTAACCCCTAATCGAGTATATACCACATCACTCACCGCCGGTTTGAGGAATGGTCCGGCAGTGATGGTTTCTCATCACTGTCGGTTTAGAATTACAACCGACAATGATGAGCAATTTCCCAAAGTCATTTAATAATTTATAAAATTGAAACAAAAATTTGGGCCACACAGGACTCGAACATGGGTCTCGGGGCTCAGGAGTCTTAACCGCTGAGCCAAAGGGGTGGTATTCAAAATAATTGGAAAAGTTATCCTACTTAACCCCTTACTACTACATCCACATCACTGCCGGTTTGAGGATTCACCCGGCGTGATAATTCCTCATCACCGCCGGGTTTGGAGTTAAAACCGACAAAGTGATAACTCCATTCATCTTTATCGATTTTTAAACTAAAACCGGCAAAGTGATGTGTAGATTCTCCTCACATGCCAACAAAGCTCCCATCGACCACAACAGTTGAAACACTTTGCTCCCACCTACCCCGACAACTTTAGTTCAAATAAAATGTACCACGACAGCTAGCCCCTATAAAATGGCCCTCGGCCAGGAGCTAGCCTCTCCATGCATTTTGGTTTCAGCCAGGCCTTATCAGTTATGATACAATGTTTTTCTCTCACAACAAACCACAGATATCGTTATGCATCATAGTCCACCAAAATGGTGCACACAAGAGGTACTAGAAGAATGCTACTAAAGATAGAGCAACGCCGAAGATTGGAGATGCCACGAGGTTCATAGAGCCATCTGTTGCGGTGCGCATCTGGAAAAAGGCCATGTACAAACAAGGCGGATTCATCGATGCCACCTTGTCATCTTCAACCGGTATAGCTCGTAGACCACCTCGGTGCTGCTGTTTGTCCCTAGTTGGTGCTAGAAGAATGCCACTGAGGTGGTTACATTATAATGTGTTGATACACATTCATTGTAACATTGACCTGTACGCAAATAAGTCTTTGTTATTGTATAGGGAATTTTAGTGTAAGGTCTTTGTTATCGTATATATAATTTATTTCTAATATTTTTGTTATTTTTTTGATGTATTTCATTACTATCTAAATAAATATATCGTTGTTGTTAAAACTTTCTCATTGTACTATCTAAATAAATATATCCTTTACATATATGCACCTTCACTATCGGTTCTACTTAAAAACCAGTAGTGATGTCCATGCCCCCTATATAAAACAAACCACCGGCCACATACATCGATCCCACCCACCCACGAACTCTCAGTCTTATTTCTCACATTTCACTCTCACTTCTCAAGAAATCCACTCTCTCTACGTGATTTGGTCATGGCTCCTGCATTTTTCAATGGTATTGATATGTTGTCTTCTCTAATATTCTATCTATATTCATTTGATCTATATTTATATTCATGTTTCTTTGCATTCTACATTTATATATATTCTTATTCCTTGCATTTGATCTATATTTAATTATGTTGCCACATTTTACTTGAAAGAATTTTTGTGCATATATTTTATGTTCATATTTTTTGGCATTTTATCGATCAGGTGGTATGAACAACGGACCTCCCCCACCACAAGAACCAGGTGTTTCCACCACGGCAATGAGTCATTCACTCCTAATGTGGCCATTCCACGCTTCCTGCTCCAAATATTGTATGAAATATTTTCCAACATCTTTTGTTTTTGATGCTAACAAATAAGTGTAATTAGTTTAATATCATTGTTGCATACATATATGTCATGCAGACTATATCCCCAATAAATTGGTGCGAATAGCACTTAGCTGGTTCTTTATCTCAGACATCGTCGAGAAGACGACATCTAATGCAAGTGGTCGGCTATGGACGTATGAATCAGTTTTTCCATCCCTTTGAGGGGTGCAAATCATTGGAACCATATCCACGAGACGGGAAGACACAGCCCGGACATGATAAGCGCCCAATTCAGTGTCATGCGCAACTGTTTAGAGGCACTTCGACGTGTTTACTATGATGTGCCTGATTTCTCGCACTTCATGGCACTTGCTTTGAATACCGGTGATATCCCCGTCCCGCAAGCAAGCGAATGGTTTGCGAGCTACAACCGTGCGGATGTGGTAAAATGGTCACTTATACCTGAGTCATGGTTATTTGTTGTTTATTATTGTAATAACATTCTCTAATTTTTTTTCTTTTTCTCTGCATGCAGATTGCGCTCTAGGACCTTACCTATGCTGCATGTGGCTTGTGGGCCGTTCTAGACCAAGCTACGGAGCAACTCAGGTACGATTGGGACTTCTACAATGGTAATCTCGGCCAGCTCACTATAGAAGGACGCCAGTACTGTATAAGGATTACTAACAGGGACAGTGGTCGTTCAGTAGGTTACATCTATATCCGACCATTCTTTCGGCATTCCGAGGCACGAGAGAGTGCACTCATATGTGCATTGGACTTCATCGATACAACCGAATATATAATCCATGACATCAATTACCATATATAGCTATAGAGGCATGTTAGTGTGCGTGGCCCGATCTAACCCGGCAGTGATTCCGATAGTAATTAATGTTTATTAGGTTGTTTTCAAGGTCGTAGTTTAATTGGGTTCTAATTTTAATTTTTACGGCTTTGTGTGTTTAATTATTGTCATGCATGTAATTCGTGTAACATTTATTGGACAACTAGAAATATACATTCTGGTGTCGTATTCGTCTCAAACTTTTTCTTAGGCTTGCACATGTCATGTGTGAAGGAAACACCAAGTTTGGGAATTTTTCGGAGATGGTTTGCTACTTTCTGAGGTTTAATTCAATTTCCGCATGCATTTACACAATTAATTAATTATAGGTTGAACTGAGTCTACCCACGAAAAGATCCGGAATGGTGTCAAACTTTTACACAGGCTCTAATGTGCCATAGGGATAAGAATTTTATAGAGGTGGATGACAAAATCTATTGGGTCCAAGATGAAATTCACCCTCTTTTGTCTCATTCGGCACAGAGAAAAATATAATAAATAAAAAAACTGATCAGAAAAACCTCAGATGTTGTGTGGGGTCTTAATCTGGGTGTACATGCTTGCCAAAAAAACTTCAAGCCATTTCGATATAGGCAGAGTATACATGCTTCACAGAGGTACATGTGCATTTTCATCGAACCATGACTATACACATATGTTATTAAGGTTTCTGTGGTTCATAGGCATTCCGGTGTCGTATTCATCTCAAACTTTTTCTTAGGCTTGCACATACCACGTGTAAAGGGAACACCAAGTTTGGAATTTTTCGGAGATGGTTTGCTACTTTCTGAGGTTTAATTCAATTTCCGCGCGATGACACCGATTAATTATAGGTTGAACTGAGTCTACCCACGAAAAGATCTGAAATGGCGCCAAACTTTTACACAAGCTCTAATGTGCCATAGGGATAAGAATTTTATGGAGGTGGATGAAAAAATCTATTGGGTCCAAGATGAAATTCACCCTCTTTTGTCTTATTCAGCACACAGAAAAATATAATAAATAAAAAAACTGATCAGAAAGACCTCAGATGTTGTGTGGGGTCTTAATTTTGGTGTACATACTTGTCAAAAAAATTTCAAGTCATTTCGATATAGGCGGAGTATACATGCATCACAGAGGTACATGTGTCTTTTCATCGAACCATGGCTATACACATAGGTTATCAAGGTTTCTGTGGTTTATAGGCATTTCGGTGTAGTATTCGTCTCAAACTTTTTCTTAGGCTTGCATGTGCCACATGTGAAGGAAACATCAAGTTTGGGATTTTTCAGAGATGGTTTGCTACTTTCTGAGGTTTAATTCAATTTCCGCGCGACGACACCGATTAATTATAGGTTGAACTGAGTTTACCCACGAAAAGAACTGGAATGGTGCCAAACTTTTACACAGGCTCTAATATGCCTTAGGGATAAGAATTTTGTGGAGGTGGATGAAAAAATCTATTGGATCCAACATGAAATTCACCCTCTTTTGTCTCATTCAAAGACACGAAAAATATAATAAATAAAAAAGCTGATTAAAAAACCTTAGATCCTGTGTGGGGTCTTAATTTGGGTGTACAAGCTTGCCAAAAAATTTCAAGCCATTTCGACATAGAAATACATATGCTTCTATTTATTCAAGATATAAAAGAAAATTTTCAATATATATAAACATCACCGCTTGTTTCAAAAACCGACATTGATGAAAATAAACCGACAAAGGATATTTAAAGTATCACCGCTCGGTTTATTTTGAAAACCGATGATATATAAAAAAAAAAAAAATTGTGCCACCCTCGGGTTCGAAAGCCTTGGTCTCGTACACTGAGTTCGTAGACTTAACCAAAGGCGCTAGTATAGGATGTGTGCCAAGGGTTATTTACTTTTTCCTTTTGACCTTTAGGCCGCTTAAAAAATTATAAAATAGAACAAAAAAATTTGGGCCGCCTGGGACTCGAACACGGGTCTCGGGGGCTAAGTTGAGGGGTCTTAACCGTTGCACCAGTAGGAGGAGTTCGAAAGAAAATGAAAAGTTATCCTATTTAACACGTAACTTAACACCTAACCGCTACACCACAACACTGCCGGTTTGGGGAATGACCCGGCAGTGATGTACCCCATCACTGTCGGTTTACCAGCAGAACCGGCAGTGATGAGCTATTTCCCGTAATAAATTAATAATTTATAAAATAGAACAAAAAAATTTGGACCGCTTTGGGACTCGAACATGGGTCTCGGGGGCTAAGTTGAGGGTCTTAACTCACAGCGATGGGAGGAGTTCGAAAGAAAACGAAAAGTTATCCTACTTAACACCTAATCGCTACACCACATCACTAGCGGTTTGGGGAATGACCCGACAAGGATGTACTCCATCACCGCCGGTTTACAAGCGTAACCGGCAAGTGATGAGCTATTGGTATAAAAATGGCGCGGGTTGAAATTATCCAAATTCATTTCAACCCCACGCCAACCCTCCCCACGCCACGTGAGCACCACCACCCGCCGAGCACCGCCCACGGAAAGAGCACCGCCCCACGACGCCCACCGCCCCAAGCCGAAGCACCGCCCATCCGTCCCCACCGCCGAGACCTTCTCGAGCACACAGACAAATGCTTTCCCACCCCCACAAAGGAGTCGCGTGGCTCACTTTGCCGCTTCATGTCCGATGAAATGTCCCACACCGCTTACTTGAATCAATGAGGTTTTTCATTTACCAAGTACTACAACTTATTGTTTGATATGATAATTTACTTGCCATAATTTATGTTATCGCTACTTTATTGCAATGCTAGCATACAGTTTGATCATGAATGTCTAGTCTATAGTGCCACCGATGCTCAATGTTTTTGGATGTGAGGATGGAGTATATATATTTTAGATCTATAGAACTAATATATGCACATCTTAGCATGGACCAGATAGGTACAAGTAAGTACAACTACAACCAATTTCTAAAAGATTTGGGTCTTCTTACTTCTTAGCACTGTCCATTTAATCTGAAATCGATGAGAATGAAATAAAGAAGCCAGAGTAGATCGGACTTCATAGTTCTCTAGTTGCTTGTGCAAAGGAAAGCTCCGATCCATGGCATGCATCCGAGTGACAGTTCAATGCAAATCCTTTCACAAATCTCATTCCTAGAGCTGATTATGAGTCACTTCAAGTTTCAAGCTTGTGCAAAAACCAAGATAAAGAAAAGTTAATTGGACTGAGGCTAACTACAAGCAAACGAGGGTTGTTCGATCAGTATCAGGCAAAAAGAAACAATTATTATCAAAGAAGATTGGAATTTGGAAAGATGCTTACCTGCACTTATACTTATGAAAGAACCACGCGTCGATGGTTGGGGGATCTATAGTGAGACTGAAGACTCTGAGACATCTCTAGGAGTATATCCAAAAGTCTTAAACTGGCTCTCTAAATCATCATTTGGTTTTTAACGAATAAAAAATATTCTTTATATCTTTCCTACATCTAACAACTTTTCTTTATCTTGTATGCATTGTAGAGGGTTCAATGCACTTAGACTAAGGTTATGATGACTTAATATATTAATTGGACTGAGGCTATGGTCATGTGCAATGATGATATAATCATAAGTTGTAGTAACTATTACTGAGGCACGTGAATAGCTATTTTCCAAACACTCCTATCTATGCAATGGTTGTGTGTTATTCATAAATATAATAAATTTTATAAGAATACATCATGTTTGAATGACAACCTAATTTACTTAAATGTATAGGCAACCATGACATTGTATGTAGTGCATGTTGGTCATGTGCTTGGGATTTATTGAACCTGGGAAGATTGCTATGCTCAAGTCAATCGCTACCTTGGCAATTTGCACAAAAAATACAACACAGAAGCTGAAGCTTTGAGGGCCTACTATAGTCATCCGACCTACCTTGCAAACCATGGGCAACCGGCCTACTATGGTCCAATGAATGCAAACCATGGCCATCCGCTGGCACTAGAGATTGAAGAGAAGCCACCCTCCAGAGATGTGAAGATTAGGAGAATTGCTCCTTGGTCTTGGAAAGATGACATGCTTTTATTTATGGCTATGGTCATTGTTTTTCTTATTTGGAAGTTGATGTAGGCTTAGTTTCGTAGAACACTAGGTGGACTTTGTTGTATGTGGTCAATCAAACAATAAATTTGTTCTAGGTGAACATATGCTATTATTTGACTTTGTTGTATGTGGACTTATTATTAGACTTTGCATTAAACATATTATATATATATGAACATATGCTATTAGTAGTTGTCCAAGCCAAAACTAACCACGATCGTGTCACAGCCATGACTCATCATCGCCTGTTACCCCATCACCGAAGAACAGATCGGCAACAAGAAACGGCTGATATCGCTGGGACGGGAGAGCTGCATGATCTGACAAACGGTGATGGTGTCAATCAGGATGGTGAGAACGAGCACCCATGGACCCCATCCGGCCTTCTCGATCTGGGTCAAAATGACCAAGATGGCCAGGTAACTTTGGTATCATGTGACTATGTAGCTACACACGCTAATCAATTGAGAGGGTCATAGCTTACTTGGTGTCTCTAGCAGGAGCCTCCGCCGGCCGAGGAGCTAGAGGATTCGGGTAGCAGGAAGGCCAGATCCAAGCGAGGCGTGTCAAAGATTCCTGTTGGTAGGAATGCACACTGGCACATTACTGAGTTCGATGAATTCGGGGATCCACTCTCACCGCCTATAGCTTTGACCAAATACAAGACTATCATCGGGTTACTTGTTAGGGACTTCATCCCAATTAGGTACAGGAAGTGGATTGGGAAAGATGATGACCCATGGAGGGTTCCCGAAAGTGAGAAGGATTACATATGGGATGTCAAGATCCCAGAGTATTTCACTTTCCCAACCGAGTATGATAGGGAGTTAGTCAAGAAAAAAGCAAAAGAAATCATGGGGACATGCTTCAAGAATTTCAAGGGGACATTGTACAAGAATTTTGTCCTCCAAAATAAAGAGCCAGATTTCGATAGTGGATAGTTTAGCAAGCAGAAGGACTTCTGGCAAGATTTCAAGGAATATACGTTATTCGAGGAGTACTTAGCACTGAGCAGGAAGAATAAGGAGAACTCGCAGAAAGCGATGAATCCTCATCATCTCGGCTCTCGTGGCTACGCCAAAAAGATGCTAGAATTTGAAGCAGAACTTCAAAAGATGGATCGCCTTGCTGTGGAAGGCGTTTAGGTTGAGACCACCGATTGGGAGGCCAGATCAGTATTATACTGTATGGGGAGGAATGTACGGCACGCCGAGGACGGGAGCTTTAGCCCACAAATCAACCCATGAGCGAACTCATCCAGAGGATCTCCTAAGTAACTAAGGAGGTGAGGCAAGGGACCCGCACTTCTAATAGGGAGAAAGACGTGCTCACCTAAGCACTCAGAACCAAGGAGCACCCTGGTCGAACTAGAGGAACCGGTGTTGTTCCTTAGAAACTAGCATTCCTCCAAGAATCTAACACTTACCGGAGCCGCTCGAGGGGTAGAACGGAACATGAGGCAGAGTATTTGAGGCAACTAAAAGAGATGGAAGACAGAATAGAAGCACGGATTGAGGCGACTGTTGAAGCGCAAGTCGAGCAAATTTTGCTATCCAAGGGGTCAGGAGTACCACAAAACCCTACTCCTACTGCCTTTAGCCCACAGTTTAGGGGTCGCAGCAACTGCGGATCGACCCCGCTCGACGAAGAAGAGGCAAATGTGCCTCATCCGGTGAACGGCATCAATGAACCCATCAATGTCAAGTTGTACATCCATCAGGAATGGACAATGGACAAGGTGGCGCTCGGCCAGGCCTGGCCTGCGGGAGACGGGACAATTAATGGCCGCCCAATTCCATAGGGGTACGCTCGCGTCACCATTGACATAATACTTGATAAGAAGTATAACAAGATACCCATTGAGTACCTCGTAGCGGAAGACAGGCCAAAAGTTGGTCAAAACAAGGGATCTCAAGTGGCCTGGCGCAAGCGCTTCATTAAGATTGACCATCAATTGTCCTCTAATGATGAGGACGACTGTGAGTCTTCGCCCACGCGCGATGATCACTCACCATCTCCCAACAGAGATCACTCCCCTCCTCATCCGGAGCCATCACCCCCAAGAAGACAGAGGTCTCCTTCTATTCCTCCTCGTCCGACTCCATCTTCATCAGCCCCCGAGAAAAGAGACTCCTCCTCCTCCTCCTCCATCTTCATCAGCGTCGGGAAAATAGAATTCTCGTCATCATCCTCCTCCTCCTCCACCTCAGCCCAAAACAAGTTCAAGGACATCCTCGCAGTCACAGAAAAAGTCCTTGGATTCGGTCGTTAATGCTCCCAAAGTGGACCAACAGAAAAGAAAAAGGCTATTCCGTGGCAGCGTTACCATCTTGATGAAAGAAAAATTTATAGCACACATCTCGAAGGAAGATTGTGTTAGTTTCTTCAATCTCTGTGCCTCACTGCCTTCGTATTTGTTGAAGTCTGAATTCGAAAGGCAAACACAGAATAAATACGCTACAACAAGAGACGAAGAAATACATAATAAAGATTTAAGAAACATACAGAAGTACGTCGAAGACAACCTAGGATTAACCATGGAAGAGGCCGCGAACATCTATTATGATGTACAAGGGACGGGAACACCGGCAATGAAGTATGAAAGGGGCAATCTTTTGGTTCCCGATCATGAGTATAAAAATCTGACAACATATATGTGCCAGTCACATGAATATTACATGGCTCAAGCAACAGAGATGGATGACTTTGGTTTTGAGGTTATTATCCGTTCGCCACATGTTTTCCATTATTCTAAAGAAGAGAAGTTCGATGTCGAGTGGGAGTGCTTGTTCCAGCTATACCAGAAACGCTATCTCGATATTCAAATGTTGACGCTGTGGACTATGTCAGTACCCTACACGCATGATATTATAATTAACTACTCTTTCGAGACACAAATTGTTAACTTTTGAGCATTTCCCATGATTTTAGGTAGATGTATAGCAAAATTTTGCATTCTAAAAAGCAAATGGGATTACATAGGCTTCTTGAACCCCTTGCGAGTCAATAAGAGGACATGTCTAGGCCTCCATGGATGTGACGTGGAAGACCTGAAACAGAGATTGATTGCTGTTTTCGATGAATTCACGATGAAGAAGAAAACCCACATACTTCTAGCCTACAACTGCGAGTATGTGTTCTCGGCTTTTAATTTTATGCTTCTTTTTTCGTTAAGATTATTCGATAATTAGGATTCTGTGATTGCAGCAACCATTTCGTCTTCATTTGTGTCAATCTTGTCAAAAATCTGATCGAGGTGTGGGACTCGAAAAAAAACCATTTCATCATCTGGATGCACTGGTGGCAGTGCTGAATTAGTAAGCGATCCTAATAACATATTATTTTCTAATCACACATACCGCTTTCTAATATTTCTCCCTTTAATGTTGCTCAGTGTCCGAAGAAGACATATCGGTGGGACGCCGGTCCCATTCTAGGTTGTCGAAATGGAGGGGAAGTATCTATCATAGCCGGCGGGAAACAATGAATGCGGGTTTTATGTAATGTGGGCAATGCTTCGCTACATCGGCGGGAAATCGAAGGAAGCCGATAAGTTGGTGTGTATAATCCTCATTTCATTTATGTCTATTAATAATTCAACAAAATGATTTACTGTTCCTCTTTGGATATCATTTTTTTTGAACGACAGCGCAAGAAATATAATCACCAAAGGTTGTTAGACATGGAGATCGTCGCACTGTAATCGGAGCTCACAAAATTCATCTTAGCCGAGGTATTAGAAAAAGATGGAGTATTTTCCATTGCACAATCCATGAAGTACAAGAACCAGTATGGCCCAGAGCGGCTCGCCAGATTATTGTAAGAAGTCTGAGAAGCATTACACAATCTGTGAAGTCCGAGAACATTTCTTTTTTATTTTGAGGGATCGAGATCTAGATAAGAACATTTGAACCGTAACCGTAACATTTGTAATGTTTAATATTGATGGACCTGTCGTCTATGTAGCGTATATAAAGCGAAACCCGATTGTACAAAAAAATATATATTAAAATCAATTATAAAACAATAAAATACGAACGGGCCATCACTGCCGGTTAGCAACGAACCGGCAGCGTTATCGTAACCATCACTGCCGGTTATCAACAAAGCGACAGTGTTGTCTTGCTCAACACTGCCGGCTTGAGTCATGAACCGACAGTGTTGGCTTGCTCAACACTGCCGGCTTGAGCCATAAACCAACAGTGTAGGCTTGCTCAACACTGTTGGCTTGAGCCAAGAACCGACACTCTTGAAGCAACCATCACTGTTGGTTGGGACTACAAACCGGCAGTGTTGTTTAACTAGACACTGT
The DNA here is from genome assembly GCA_904845875.1 of Miscanthus lutarioriparius. Classification (NCBI taxonomy): domain Eukaryota; kingdom Viridiplantae; phylum Streptophyta; class Magnoliopsida; order Poales; family Poaceae; genus Miscanthus; species Miscanthus lutarioriparius. The sequence goes on from CAJGYO010000012.1 coordinate 11,426,798, forward strand.
CGGGTGGAGCCGACACTGTTGCCTGTAGATCAGTGTCGGTTTTTAAGAACCGATAGTGATGTCAACCCCCCATCACTGTCAGTATGCCATTGTCGGTTCAAAATCCGGCAGTAAAGGGGGTTTTTGAACCGACAGTGATGTCCAGATCTAGGGTAGTAAAAGCTTACGTGTCCGCGTCCTATCTGATTCTGATATGAAGACGATCCACGTGTCAGTGTCCGATACAATTATTATTATTTTCTACAAATTAGCCGTCATAGATGTCAACAAAAATCTTATGCTCCCGGTGCAACGCACGGGCATTTATCTAGTATCTTTAAAAGCTATTGCTTCATAACCCTGATCTCTTTTCAACAGTGACGATGGGCGCTAGAGTGTTTCCCTCATATGGTATAGGTGGGGCATGTACCGATACTCGGTCACTACTACAAAAATCTTTTCCCAGGAGGGCAAAATGGGTTAACCGAGGTGCGCAAAGCGTCCGCTCCATCGAAAGGTCTACGTTAATGCAGACCTATGCAGTTAATCCCATTAACGCAGGCAGTCAGTTTGCCCTTCTGCGAAAATAGATTTAAAAAATAAAAAAGGCAAAAGCCCACGGGCGAGCCTATTTTTGAGCGCGTCAGCTCCCAGGACCGCCATCGTCACCGAACCACTGAAGCTCGCCAGATCCGTCGGCCCCGCGCATGCTAGAGAAGAGCCAAGCCCTACGCCGCCGCCGCTGCTCGGAGGGTGGGGAGAGGAAAGAGCCGAGAGAGGCATGCGAAAGGTGCCACTGCAGGTGAGGGAATGGGTGGTGTGTGGGAAAACCCTTAGTGGCCTATACATATGTGAACACAGGTAACAGGCCTTCTATGCTTCTTTGGGCCTCGGGCCATTTTTATGAGCCATTTTCGGAGGCCCGCCTCGGGAAATCGATTTTAGGAGACGGTTATTTTATATCCGCCTCCGTAAATCGATTTCACGAGACGGGCAATTCTGACCGCCTCCATTAATAAAATATCTCATTCAGTAAATGCATTTTGCGAGACAGATTAATAGTGACCGCCTCAGAAAGAAAACGTTGCCTCCAAAAATCATGGACATTTTACGAGACGATATGATTTTGTGACTGCCTCAGTTAATGTTTGGGTTGTGTCTCGTAAAATCATTTTTGTAGTAGTGGGTATCCATACTCTGACTTTCCATGATATACATTTCTTAGTTTTTCTTGGTTTTGGTTAAAGTGCGGAACGGAGGGATAGACACTTCCACTGAAGAGAAGTATTCTCTCTGATCCCGCGAGCGATTATTTCCATCTCCTCCCTCCCACTCGCCCCTTAGGTTTGCCTCGCCTCATGCCATCACCCTCTTTGTCGGTGTTTTGTGGACCAACAATAAATTTAGCGCCGTGCTGCTCAAGGAAATGGATGGTGGTACTCGAGACACAAAGAATTATACTGGTTTGGAACGAAGCTCTACGTCCAGTGTCAGAGATATTTGAGTTCATGTTTCTCGGTTCAAATGCTCCGAAGGCTTACAATGGCAGGTTCATAAGCTAGGGTTCTACCAAAGGAGAAAGTTCGAGGCGGGAGAAATTAATCCTGAGAAAGAAGGCCCAACTCCCTTACGCAGATCTTGGGGGCCATGTGACAATCGAGAGGGAAGGTTCCCCGATCTAAGTGGTCGAGAGCCGAGGGAGGGGAAGTTGGCGAGCTTGGTCGGCGGGGCCCTAAGCCTTGTCCTTGCTCTTGTTCACACGTCCGAGTAAGGTCGCGGGCTTCTTGCTCCTCACGTCTAAGGCATGGTGTGCCATGACGGTGCGGCGTGGGTCGTGGTTGTTCACCTACTGTCCTTGCAGCGTGTGAGCACAACGTGACTCGTGGCCCTTGTCCCGGCGCTGTTATCCCGGGGAGCGGCGTGGCGCCAGATACGGAGATGGGCTGCCATCCTCTGCTGGCTACCTACCTTCCTGGTCATGGTAGCGTTGCCCCCAACCACGTGTGGTCGGATGGAGGAGTCTCAGGCCTGGCGGGTTAGGTGGAGATTTGACTTTGGATCGAGGAGTCCCGGGCCTGTAGCGGGTACGTTCGTAAGCCCGCATATATATACCACCTCAACCAGAAGTAGGTACGGCAACCGCACATGGACAACACGCGTGGTAGGAAGAGAGAAAGGGTCTGTTCGTTGGTTGGGGCTGGGGCTGGTTTGGGCTGGCTGGTGTTGGTTTTTTGTAAAAGAAAAATACGTTGGTTTAGTCTGGCTGAAACCAACAAGCGAACAGGCTGAAAGGGAGGAATGTTTGACTCATATGACGGGATGTGCAGTAGTAACGGTGGCTAACGGATTTCTTATCTTATTCATATCCATCCCTCTAATCAAACGACAAGATTGAATCTTTCCATCACTAATCAAACACAGAGATAGAATTATCACATGCTAATAAAAACACAAATGGATTCGTCCCATTCTATCTCACTTTGCGATCAAATTAACCCCTAAGAAACTTGAATGACACCCGACCAAACGGACCCAGACTTTAATGATAGCTGACACTTGATTGGAACATGATGAAAAGGGACCAAAAACCCTAAACCCAAACTCCAAATAAATGGCCTTAAAATCCTACTCCTAACACTCTAAACCTTAAACAAGGAAAATAAAATGACAACCAAAGACTAATTTTTTTTGAGAAAAAAATAAACCTCCTTAGAACTTCTATATAGTGCCAGAGCTGAAATCACAGCGACGATCCAGACTACTTATGCTTCGGCGACGATCTTGTCTAATATCCCCACTGCTATCAAAGGGCAACTTGACACGAGATGCTTGAATCCCTCTGTCTTCGTGACAACAGCAAGCACATCTCGCGAGGCAATAAATCTGAGGCAGGCACCTTTGAGACGGCCGAAGTGGTGCTGCTCTGTTAGAGCAAGCGTGGTGGCAACAGTCTGCGCATCGATGCCCTGGCACAAGCTGACCTCGCACATTAGCCTTAGCCTGTACAGCCCGTATCGGTCCGCGGCAACCAGCAAGTGTTGCATGGACGCAGTTCTTTCGTCGTCATCGTCACCTTTCTTACTATCTGATGACATTGTTGAATCTGTGTATATGTAGTGAAGAAGCTCCTCGAAGACGGAGGGCTCCATGTCAGCGACTTCGATGGGCTCTGCCGTGGCCTTCTCCTTCATGGGACCGAAGAGCTCTGCTTCAAACACCGGAGACCGTGCAGCAAGAACACATCTGTGGGCATGGAACAGCTGGCCATTGACGTCGAACGTCACGTCCGTGCCCTTCCCAGTCTTCAACATGCGCTCAAAGTGCTGCTGCATGTTTGGCTCGGGAAACTCCTCCGTGATGGTGGCTGCTGCGGGTACGTCGTCCTCAGATTGAGATTCGCCGATGACAGTCAGGGCACACCTGATCGTGAAGCGGTCGTTGTTGAGGCGCAGCAGTGGTTTTAGCTTGGATTTCTCTACGAACTGGGGGAAACCCCACTTAGAATCTGCTGCCTCGAAGGTATGTGCTACCATGACGGAGGAGCACCTTGTTAGTTCAGATACTTTGCCGTCTTTCTGCAGTAATTCCAGAGTGTGCTTCGTCCTAGTCTTGGTATATTCTTTGGTCCGTCGACCAAATACAAGAACGCCGACACGTACTCAGCCTTGTCCTCCTCCTTCGACCCGTCGGGATAGACCCTGATGTTCCAGCCACGACCGCCGGCGCGGAAGGTCCTGGAGTTCACGAATCTGCCAGCGCCCATGCCTTCCAGCAGCGAGAAACTCGTCACCTCGAAACTGTGGACTGCTTGGACGCTCGCCGTCATGCACCTCGAGCTCGAGGTCGTCGTCTCGACTAGGTGCTTGTCCATGGTTGGCACCTGGCGATAGGGTCGATCGATTTGGTGGTGCCCTCTTACTCGTCAGACGCGATGTGGCCGATGAGCACAAAAGATGTGTTGGAAATAAAGATATGTAGTTAGAGATAATTGGAGACAAAAACAAACTCTAGAGATAAAGATGGAATAAGATTAGATCTAGTATAACTTAGCTTATATGTACATGTAAATATCCCCTGGGGATTAATTGTAATTAACACCCGATCAACAACAGATTATTAGAGTTTCTGCCATACCCAACATTTTCTGCAGGGTCGACACAGACGTGCTCAATCCTATATACTAATCTGAATGCTATATACTAATCTATATAGCCTAAGCAGTTTGGCCGATGATTTTTACGGCTGATAAACAAGTTGATGTTGTTTTGTTATGAGAGAAAAATATTATACTATGACTGATAAGTTCAAACGATCTATATAGCCTATATCTTTTTGCAAAGATCTGTATAGCCTATATAGATGGAGGTCACTAAAATCATTTATTGCTATAAAGTTGTTTTCTAGCTAGAGAAGCCATGTCATCACCATCGGCAGTGCTAGTGTCCGGATGTTGCGTCCGGACGCCCACGCCTGCACTCTGTTTCACGTGCCCCACGCAGGGGCCCATGCCGCCCGAACGTCACCAGCATTGAAAAGAGGGGATGAGGCGACACAAGCGTTGTATCGGATGCCTAGCCGGCGCCTGGAGGAGGAGACACTGAGGCGAGGCAGCAGAAGGCGATGAGAGAGGTGCAACATCCGATCTACTTTTGAAGCATCCAGATACAACACTTGCAACATACGTCTGAAGAGAGATAAAACACTTGAAACATGTGTCAGAAACACTTGCAAAAACACCTGAGAAGCACTTAAAACCAATGTAAACATACGCAACATTCAGATAAAACACTTGCAACATATGTGTGAAACATATACAATATCCAGATAAACACATTTGCAACATATATCTAAAAAATAGATAAAGCATTGGGAACAGAAGCTTGTAACATACGTGTACAACCATTGCAACATAGGCAACATCCTGGTCTACTTTTGCAACATCCATATAAAATACTTGCAACATACCTACGAAACATCTGAAAGACTGAAACGCTTGAAACATGCATTTTACAACGTTGGGGAGACCGAGGCCGTTCGATTCCCGCCGTCGGGGTCAGAGCCGGCGGCAAGTGGTGGTGCTCGAGCACCGCTAGCACTAGCACCAGTGGCGGTGCGCGAGAACCATCACCACCAGCATCGGGCTTGGCTTGGCTGGGCGGGCGGCGCGCGCAATGGGTGGAGCGAGCACCAGCTCCAGCGGAGCACCACCACCACCAGTGCCACCGGTACCGACCTTGGCTCGGCCGGGAGGGTGGAGCATGCCGTGGCGGTGCAGGCACGACAGCGCGGTCACGGTGGAGCACACCACGACGGCGATTCGAGAGTGGGTTCGAGAATGGGTGTGGGGGCGGCGGCGTTTTGAGATGAAAGTGAGAGCGGAGATTTTTTTAGCAACGCGGGATAAGTGCGACCGTGCGAATGCCATGTGTAATGCTCCTTCACCTTGCGACGTCCATCATGCATCTGTTTTCTTTTTGTCTTTTCCAAATTAGTGGATAAGCACGTGTTGCAAGGACGTGTCTATGATTATAATAAGCTTGGAAAACTCATTAATTTATCAATTATAGGGGCAAATTCACATAAGGACTGAAAAATACTGTTCCGGCTGATTGTTGTGAGAGAAAAATACTGTTCTGGCAGAACATGAACAGTGATTTCGTGAGAGAAAAAACAAGCCAGCCGGTCGGCTTAAAGCCAGCCGAACAAGCTCCTAGTCTTTCTCAGCTGAACTGACACAGTTAACTCCTCTAAATGGAACTGGGTAAACTATGCATTTGTTTTGGAAAAGCAGGACAACATCACAAAGTTAAATAAATGAGAACAACATTTTTTTGTATTGAACATTGAATCAGATGTTGGATTTGGTGATGGTGTTCCTTATTTTATTTGAAAATCGCTTGGATACCTTATGTTTCAGCATGGAGGAAGTACAATGCAAATAGTAACTTCTATGGAGAAGAGAGCTGTCCCTCAAAAGGTCCGAAAGCTTAAAGCTGGAACATTTATTCCATTTTCTGGAAAATATATAAATGAATGAAAAAGCATAGATTTTTCTAGGAAACAAAAAAAAAATACAAACTTCTTTGGAACTTCTGCAGTGCCAGATCTAGCTGAAATCACAGGGAGACTAGCTACACATTTATGCTTCTGCGATCTTGTCTAATATCTCTACCACAATCACTACAAGAAATACCCTTATACATGACGGTTCACCAGTGACCTTTTAAGAAATCATCATAGAATGTTGTCATCTGTGACGGTTCATTCTTGAGGTGATAGATCTATGACGATTGGTTAAGTTGTCGTCATGGTTGGACCTCACAGATTATTTATGCAACTATATGGTAAATCTATGACGGACTTGTGGGTAATAAAAAAATTATAAAGGAAAGCAAATTCCTAAACCTAATCCACCGGCCTCCCTCCCACATCCACACGTATTCATGTACCGCACCCCCTTTCCATCCGCCGCCACCTGCATCCACCGTTCACCCCCTTCCCCGTCGATGTCGGATCCAGGCAGGAGGCCGAGTCCCAGCGGCGGAGGGCCGCGCCCCGGCAGGCTAGAGGCCTCACCCCCAGCGGGCAAGGGCCGCGCCCCGGTGGGCAGCAGGTCGCGACCCTCCAAAACCCGACGATCCTCGAGGCACAGGAAGCCGATGCCGCCGCGCGAGCAACAGAACGGCCTCAATGCGACGACGCCCTAGTGATGCGGTCGCCGGATCTCGTGGAGGAGGATGTGGGTCGTCGTCCGCTAGGGCTGCGTCGATCTATGAACGGCAATGGCATCAAGGTATGAGTAGTCCAGATCTCTCGGTCGTTGCCTCACTTGCTTCCTCTCCGAGCCGCTGGCCGCACGCTGCGCCATGGCCATGCTGTGCTGGCCGCGCTAGGTTGCTGCGATTTCCAGGGCATAGCACTAATGCGTGAATCAAATTCAGGTATATTGATTGGAGATCTGGGGTTAGGGTTGCCTCTTAGATCCGTGTTAGTCTTGGGATACTTCATATTTGTGGTCTTCTTGAATTTTTAGCTGTCGTAGTTTTGGGTATATGGATTTGGGATCTAGTTTTGCGTATACTTATAATTATTGTAGCCGTCAATTGCATGGAGCTTACCTATTTCATAAATTCATTGTTTATTCATATATGAATGTCTGACCAAAGTGCTTCTAGGAGGTGCTTGTTACTATCTTGTCCGGCTATCGGCTCCATTATACATGTGATCTCTAGCTTTAGATGAATTATTACTGCTGCTGCCTATGTGGCTATGTGCCAACTGCCAAGTACTAACATGCCTACAGGTTGTAGTCCTTTATATGATCTATTTTCCTTACCAAAGTTTGGATTCTGCAAGAATTATAGCTATGATTCAACTCATCTACTGCATATATGGATGTTTTTCTCAAAGCTTTGGCCTACGTGGCTATGTGCCAACTGCCAAGTACTAATATGCCTATAGGTTGTAGTTCTTAAAAGTTAAAGCTCTGTACTAAGCAAAATTCACCATCTAAGCTCGTTGACACTTAACAATTATGATCCATGTTGAAACTTGCCCTGCTCATTTTTATCAGAATGATTGGAGTTATGCTTACGCCTACCATATGTTAAATATGTGCCTGGCCATAACTTCCAACATTGTGTTTTCCCAGGGAATCTTGGAAAATCCTGAAGATATAGTTAGTTATTTGAACAAGAAGGGTGTGTCTCCGTGATATTTTTGTTTAGAGGAACACACTGCACAGGCTTATATATGTGTTGGCCAACGACTATGACAAAGATGCAAAGCAGTTGAATGGAACTCACAAGTCTCATGTTCACTTAAAAGAAGAGGTATCTTTAATGCACAAACAGTTTCAAACAGAGTTTACTGACATAGCTTTGTCCTGTTAGTCCCAAATATCCTTTTGAGCATATGTTGTCCACAACTCATTTTACATGAGTTGTGGCTTACATACTCCTATGTCACTTATTTTATGGTAGCTTTGTGGTTTTGATTAGACACTGGTGGGGATAAGAGAAACTACATCTAAGCTGATATTATACTGCAACTTCCTTCTGATTAGTAATTTTGGACAGGCTGAGATATTAGCAAAGTTCAAACCACATCTGGATACGTCGACTCTAATTACAAACATCAGAAACATTGAGAAGGCCATCAGAGATTGCTTGGACCACTTTAAGAGCACACTGACCCAACCATCAATTTTATTAGTTAGCACAGATTTTGACTAGTGCAATCCTAGAAGCTACAACCATCAGTTTTATTAGTTAACACATATTTTGACGAGTGCAATCCTAGAATAGTCTACTTTGATTGTTTCTGTCTTCCACTAGGATCCTAATAAATAGATGGCATTTGTTTTTAGAATCTTTGCTCAAAACTAACTCATTTCATATTCATATTGATTTTTAGGAAGCTTCTGAAATTTGCTTGGTAGCACATCATATGGACAGCAAGCCAATTGAAGTACTCGTGGAATCATGGATACTACTGTTTGTTTATTTTAGACTCCCTAGAGATGAAATCTTAGTTCAGACGTACTTCTTAGTTTGGCTGTGAATTAATTGTACTTAAACTATATGTGACAATAGTGGACATGCCAATAAATGAAAGAATCAATGTTTGTTTGTACGATTGATGTATTATAAGATGTGTTGCATGTTAATGCAGTGATGATTTCGCACTAATCTGTGATGTTCTTTTTCGTCGCTATGGTAGGATCTGGGCTGGTTATAATAGACGAACAACTAATTCATGACGAACTCAAATGTCAATCCATGACGGGCTCAATTTGGGCCAACAAATGTATGATGCGAGATACATGACGTTTTTTTATCGTCATAGTGAGTTAACTGTGACGCATTTTCACTTGTCTGTGACTCAAGTAAACCGTCGTGTATAAGGTTTTTTTTTTCAGTGAATCAAAGGGCAGCTCGCAACGAGATGCTTGAATCCATCTGTTTTCATGATAACACCAAGCACATCTTGTGAGGAAACAAATTTGAGGCAGGCGGCTTTGAGACGGGCACAGCGGTGCTGCTCTGCTAAAGCAAGAGTGGTGGCGACTGTCTGCGCATCAATGGCATGCATAAGTTGACCTCGCACATTAGCCTCAGCCTCTCCAGCCCATATCGGTCGGCGGCGACCAGCAAGTGTTGCTGCATGGACACAATTTTGTGGTCATCGTCACCGTAGTGGTGTTTATCTGATACTGAATCTGTGTATATGAAGTGAAGAAGCTCCTTGAAGATGGAGGGCTCCATGTCATCAGCTTTGATGGGCTCGGCCTTCTCCTTGATCGGACCAATGAGTTGTGCTGCAAACACCGATGACCGAGAAGCAAGAACACATCTGTGGGCATGGAACAGCTGGCCGTCCACGTCGAACGTCACGTCCTTGCCGTTCCCAGCCTTCAACATGTGCTCAAAGTGGTGATGCATGTTTGACTCTGGAACTTCTTCTTCCACGACGAGTCGACGACGGGTACGTCCTCGGATTGAGATTCGCCAATGACAGTCAACACACACCTGATGGTGAAGCAGTCGTCGTTGAGGCGCAGATGCTCTTTCAGCTTGGATTTGTCTATGAACTTTCTATAACCCCAGCAACGATCTGGCAACGATCTGGTGACTTGAAGGTATGCGATCCATCTTCGTCGTCGTCGCTATCGTCGCTGCTGATTAGTTCGGATACTTTGCCATCTTTCTTTCTCCAGTAATTCTAGAGTGAAGTTGGTCCTAGCATCCTCTGCGCCGTAGGCGAAATACAGGAAGACCGACACATACGCCGCCTAGTTCTCCTTCTTCTCCTTGGCTTCCACCCGTCGGGGTAGACCATGATGATGTTCCAGCCACGGCCGCCGGCGCGGAAGGTCCTGGAGCTCACGAACCTGCCCGCGCCCATGCCTTGGAGCAGCGAGAAGCTCGTCACCTTGAAACAGTGGACGGCTTGGACGCTCGTCGTCACGCACCTCGACTTCGACGACGTCGTCTCGACGAGTCGGCGCTTGCCCATTGTGGGTCGATCGATTCGGTGCCGCCCTTACTCGATCGTCAGACGATCGATGATGGCGATGATCACATCAGATCGACGCAGACTGCGCGTGTTTGTGCTTTTCTCCCTTCTTCTTCTATACTAGCAAATATGCCCGGTGCCCGCTACGGGTGAGTAATAAATTTTAAAATTCATTTTTTTTATCTCCCTCCTATGTTGTTTTCAATTGAGAATTTGAAATTTGAGCTTGATTGGAAACTATTTTTTTGATTTAATATGTCGTGGCATCAACGTAGATAGGTAATCCTCCAACAATAAATATGCGATAGAATATGTTGGAAATTAATAATTAATTCATCAAAACATTGTTTGAACTATATATGAATATGCATTATGACATACTTTTCATTTTCTCATACATATTTTGTAAAATGCCACTACTAAAAAACTGACATTCACTGTCAGCTGCTTACGAACCGACAGTGATAACTCTATCGGTTCAAGTCAAGAACCGATAGTAATATTGCGTCATTACGGCCGGTTTATGAGACGTTTTTTTTCAATCCAAGTGTCATGAAGATAAGGTCAACATGAGTGAGTGGGCCGAAAGCAAGCGAGTGATCATACGGTTCCCAACAGGAACAAAATAATGCCAGATAACTTAACTGTGAAATTATTATACTATAAGAACCAATGTTTATTCTACATAGGGTTATTCAAAATTGTTTGTGCTAGACCTCTTGACCCACCAGCTAGTGCAGTTTCCGCATTTCTCTGATATTTTTTTTTTCTATGTTGTTTATTTTTTTCATCCCTTGCTGCATGCCGTGCTTTCCTCTTTTCACTTTACGTTGGTTCATCAACTTGCGCCTGTGAATTTGATGTACTATGGACACCTGTTTGAAAATCAGTTGACAAAGATTAGTCCATGCAGTTGCTATGGGTACACAAAATTTGAACAAAAATAACATAGAACTGAACACATGATATACATATTAATTATGGTGGATACAATATCAGGAAAAAAAAACTTCACATGAAACTTAGGGTCTCGTTGAGAATGACAAGCAGTCTAGGATTAAACATGAAAGGATTATAAACGCGACGGAAAGAGTGACTATGCTATTAGAAAACTCATGCTAAACTTTAGTCCATGTAAACAAAATGATACGGTCTGTGTGCCTACTGATTATCCTCTTTAGGTGAACACATTCGGTGGCATCACGAGGCTGGCATTGTTTCCAAATGCTGCTGGAGTGCTGGCGTCCAAGGAAGAGATGCCTGCCAGTTAGTGTGGTGTGACTGCAGAAGTGCAGAATCACCACGCTGAATGCAGCAAGGCAAGTTTGACGGCTCAGATGCCACCGGTTCTTATCCACCTTGGTCTTGTTATCTCAAGTTGCCTGATCAAACGAATCAGTTGGTCAGGAAGGCATACTTTCATGGAATCACAATACCTCTTATATATAACCATAAGACTGCAGGAATGAGAGAAGCTAACTGAAATATGTCAGTATACATATACATCATAAAGTCTAAGGAAGATATAATCAGGTCGTACCTCTAATTTCTCCCATTGTACAGGTCAAAACATAACACAATTCCGCTAATGAGTTTTCAGGTTCTAGCAATTGAATTACCATACTAAACAATTAAGAGGTCACATGTCAGACTCTTTGTAGGTTAGCATTTTGATATTCTGTAAACACATTGTCCATTTACGGTCAAGTTACAGTAGTGGTCCAAGATGGAGTGACTGTGGTTGTGCAACAGCTAAAGATTGCTTTAAAAGTTGATTCACTATTGCATCAAAGTGATACTTATGAAATTAGAGGTTCACTTAGCTGCTCTACTACTACGGTAACAGGCTTACACAAGTATACAGGGTAGCTATTGATGACCTGCTGTGAAACGAAAAAAGTTGATGCCAGACCCATACAGCTACATGTTCTAATGATCAATCAAAGGAGTCAACATCCAAACAAGAACTAAACTATTCAGAACCTATACTTATCGGCAATGTAATAAACTAAAAGTCACAAGCACTTGCACGCGGATTATTGTCATTTATGCAAATCACAATGTTCAGAACCTATGCCAACTGCTTGCTGCTGCAACCGAACATAGCAGTCCAACCAAGTAAATTAAAATGAGCTGCTATAAGATCAACAATTTTCAACACACATGCAGGAACTGTTTAAAGCTCAGTGATGTTCAAATTACCTTGCCATAATTAGCTTAACTAATGGATTAGAACTGTGTTGTTGCTATCACTGAACAATAACTGGTGTTGCTGATCTGAAAATGAAAGTGGCTACTAACTGAATAAGAAAGCACATGACCAGACAAGAAATTCAGAACAGCGTGATCTGCAGCTGCTAACAGCGAGAGACAGATAGCAGATCGATGGGAGTTGGGAGGAATGAAAAACAAACAAGCTAAGATCAAAGTGCGAGATCTTATGAGGGCAGCGACGACACGGAGGAGCCCCCTTGCAAATCCTGGCTTAGTACATAATCTCCCCTGAACGAATTAGTAAACCTACAGTATTCCAATTCATAACCCACTATAGTGATCTTGCTGGCCTTAACCGTGCTGTCATGTTAGTTAGGGCTTGGCATTGAAGTTCATGGACAAATCATCTGAAATAATAATAGTACCTGACATCAGTTTATACAATAACATAGATCTGTAATATGCCCAGCTACAATTTACAAATCAGCTGTTAGGAAAGGAACATTAATTCTTCTGTGAATGGCATAGTTGGACATGTAAACTTGTACATTTAATAATTTATACAATAACATAAATCTGTCATATGCCCACCCAACTTTTATCTGTCCCATAATGTTGCATTCAGAATAAGCCAATTAATATGATATGAACACCGAAGATATTACAAGCAGCATAGGTAAAGAAAGTTATGCTCCTCATGATCAAGGAAATAGCCCACCAGCGTCAACAATAAACAAAGATATAATCTCATACAAAAAAGAAAAAACTGTACTCATGTTATGATTCTAAACTCTTATTCCACCTGCTGCGGAAAGAACTGCATTACACAAAAAAATACAGCTTAGATCGCAATTACATTGGATTTACTCATAAACTATGATTCCGAAATCCGAATACCTGATACTGCAGTGGTGCTCCTCACTGTTCGAATGAAAAATCCCCTGTGTTGGTGCCCCAAACATGTGAGGATAGTGAGAGAGAGTGAAGGCCCGATGCGGCCTCGTCGTCGAGTGGCCACAGCCATGTTGGAGCCACCCCCACGGACCCCAGTGCCGCCGGTCAGGAGGAGAGGGGAGGGTGCCGCACCTCCCTCGGTCTCTTTCATGCTGTCTAGCGCCCTGTTCGTTTGGGCTTATTTGGCTTATAAGTCATGACTAAAAGTACTGTTGGCTGGTTTGGTGTGAGAGAAAAATAATGTTCGTTGGCTGATAAGCCATGGCTTATAAGCCAAATACGACTAAACGAACAGGCTGCAGATCTTCAGTTATCTCAAAGAATACTACAGTGTTATTAGGTGAAATAACAATTGAAAGAAGTAAAGAACCTTTTCCTGTTTTTTTTTCTCTCAAAGCAGTAATGGGTCTTTTCTCAAAGTCACTGGTTTTCTTTTCTCAAAGCACTCTATATCATGATGAAAGAACCAGGATTAATTAATTTACAACCACACTATTGCATTATCACTTGCTATCTAAATTGTTGCTCTAAATTACACTACTGCATCATGCCCATGAAAGAAAATAAATTACAAGGGACTAAATATTCGGTTGTTCGGTAAACTCACATTAGGATCGTCTCCAAATCCTCATGTTCTGCACTGCAACAATGACAACAAAAAGATGGATTGCAAAAATTAGAGATATCAAGCCACTGAATTGAATGCTCAAATGAAATAACAAAGGCTTAATTGTGGATGTATTACTCTCAACATTATTGACAAATTGGACAATATACTGGAATATCAGACTCCTCGGCGGTCCAGGGCGTCTGGTCCAGTCTGGTCGGGCAGCCCAGCACGACGAGCATGGAGAACGGGAGAAGTCAACAACCAGGTAAAATAGGAGCCCATCTTCGATAATTCCCGTGGGATTGATGTCGTGGAACCCATATCTTCTGCCCCTGTGGATGTCGCGTATTCGGCAGCCATACGTCTCGCCGTCGGGCACCATCGAGAAACCGCTCGACAGAGCTGTGTGCAAGCCAACGCAGCACGCGGCTCTGGCGCGCGGCCGCATGGGCATTGACGCAGATGCAGCACGTGCGCTGCCTGCGTCCGTCCGAGAGGTGCGGCGTGCTCTCGCGACCCCCTGGTCCTGCTGGACCGCCATCGGCTCCGGCCGCAACGCCCCTGGGATCCCTCCAAGGAGCCACCAAGGACCGCCGGGAGAGGACATCGGCTTCCTCGTCTGCACCCCAGCTTGACCTGCTGCTTCATAGAGGACGACGCGCATCTGCGAGAGAGGGAGAAACAATGAGGGTGAGGGAAAGGACAGGGACAAGGAGAGGGGAGGGGCTTGCCACGGCCTGGGATTAGGCGCGATGACCAACGGATCCCAGCCGTGTCACGCGCAGATCCTGGCTGCCTGCCTCACGGCGAGAACGACAGCGACGGCGAGGGTGCGACGGCGAGGTCAGGCAGCGACGGCGAGGTTGCGAGGGCGAGGACGGCCGTGGCGCGGGGGCGGCCTCGAGGCGCCCGCGCGGTTGCGACGGCGAGGGCGGGGAGAACGGCGGCGCGGGAGGAGCGAGGGCGGGGCCGGGGGCATTGGGGCCGAGTGGGCTGCGAGTGGGCCGAAAGCAAGTCAGTGACCGAACAATTGGATGAATGAATGGGCCAGATGAAAAAAGCCCAGACAAAAAAGAGGCTGAAATTTTACCTCTTTATTAATAGATATAGATATAGAGGAGCTTGTCGCGTGCTTGGTTTAATTTTGGCAGCTGTATGAATTATCAGATTCGATTCGAAGCTAGCAGCGGATAAACCGGAAACTAATAAAGAGAGGGAACCATTTTTCTGGGGGAGGAACGCGTGAGGTGTCGGTTGAATCTTTGTAGGGGCGAGGGAGACATGTTGTAGAAGACACGGACTCCACCCAGAAAAAGAAAAGAGATATATCTAGGTCACCTCTTACCAAACTCTTGCCTCTTCATCCAAACTATATAATATATACACTCTCTGACCCTCTGACCTCTCTCCTTGTAATATAAGCTGTAATATAAGAGATTCAAACGATTTTATGGTAAACATGCATAAGTTTTTTAACAGATTGGACATCCCTTGGGTATATCTTGTTTGGGAGGTTAGATACTCAAATGGTAGACCACTAGCAAGAACTTGCAAAGGCTCTTTTTGGTTGCGTGACATTCAGGAACTGCTACCTGCTTTCAAAGGCATGGCGATGGCCATGGTCAATAATGGGTCTTCCTGTTTCTTCTCGTTAGATTCTTGGAATGGTTTCTTCTTCAGCACTAGTATGTCAGAGCTTTTCTCCTTTGTGAAAGACAAATGCATCACTGTTCAGCAGGTTTGCCAATCCACTTCCTTACATGATCTTTTTCACTTACCCCTATATGAAGAAGCTTATCAGCAGTTCACTCAGCTCTTGGCTACTGTGCAATCCTTGGACTTACAAGGTGGTTTTGATTAATGGTCATAAATTTGGGGTTCTAACATCTTTACTTCAATCGATTCAAAAAAAAAACGTCTTTACTTAAAAAAAAGCATATGTGCACCTCACTGGTACAAGGCAAGTTCATCCTGCTTTCTCTTGGGTATGGAAATCCTATTGTTAGAACAAAAGGAAATTTTTCTTCTGATTGTTACTCAAGGACCAGCTTAGCACTAGAGAGCTCCTAAGAAGAACGAATGGTGTTGGAAGATTATAATTGTGTTCTTTGTCACCCAGCCCTGAAAGAATCCCTCATTCACGTGTTCCTAGCATGTCCTTTCTCAAGATCTTGTTGGGGAACTCTTGGGCTGGTTATTCAACAACCAACATATCCTCTTGGAACTCTGGTTTCCTTTAAAAACCAGCAACTTCCTTTTTTCATGAAGATTATTGTAACAATGAGCTGGTTTATCTGGATTGTTAGAAATGATGCTATTTTCAAGCAAGGGCAGCCCTTAATTCTTCACTGCAAGTCCATCTTCAAACGAGAATTTGCCCAAGTTATTCTTAGAGCAAAAAACAGCTTAGCACCGTTGTTTACCCAATGACTAGAAGCTTATGTGTAGTTTTTCAATTTTTTTTGTTTCCTTCTTTGTTTCTTGAGGAACTTTGTAGGACAATGGTATCCCTTTTATTTAAATTTTAATAAAAGCGCAGTAGGGGGCACCCCCTCCTGTTTCCCTAAAAAAAAGGAGGTTGACAAAATACCACCTCAATGTTTTTAGGTCGTCCAGTCGAACCTAAGTCGTCATGGGACCGACTAGGACGATTAATCACGATTAATCGGACGACTTATACAAGTCGACGGTACCCCTAATCAGTCAGCAGGGATCGGTTAGGACGATTAATCGTGATTAATCGGACGACTTGAAAACATTGGACCACCTTGCCCATTACTGATTAGGATAGAGGGAGTAGGTCAGTTGCTATTTTCCTTAATTAATGCGGGTTGTTTTGGATGACGCTAATATTTTCTAAAAAAAGATAGAGGAGAGAGGGGCTTGAGGACGTAGAATACCTTGTATTTTAGGGGGGGGTATTTGAGACAGGTTCACGAACTTAGCTCCACAAGCTCCACAAAAAAAAATTAGAGTTTGTGAAGCACCTCTTTAGGTTCTCTCATAACTCCACTTTTTTCCTGGAGCAGAGTTACGTGGAGCTGAACCTGTTTGGCTAAAAAACGTGGAGTGGAGCAGTCGCAAAACACCCCATTAGTACAAAATTTGAACTCTAAATTCCTTATATTACATGATTGAGGGAGTATCAATCGAAACCAATTCCACAAATTTTGGTGACAACTTCAACTCCAACTCCAACTTCAATTTTATTAATAACTACTCGTAAGACCTTTTCTCTTGGTACATACCTCTTATCCTATGTTTTTTATCAAATCAATCCATTGATACATACGGTACGATGATTTCTACTTCCTCCATTAATAATTTTTTGATTTTCTATATGCATTGATTTTACTATCTTTTTTTTGAACAGCATTGATTTTACTATCTAAGACACAAGTGTATATCTAGGTACATATTAAAATTTATCGGTGTGTTGCCGGATGACCTGCTGCGGAATGATCCGAACCTACATCCCAGCCTGGCGCTGGCGTTCTGTGTGTTGCCGGATGACCTGCTGCGGAATGATCCGAACCTACATCCAAGCCTGGCGCTGGCGTTCGGTTCAGGTCACAGGATGGATCCGTTCGTCATCAACCCATTCCTTTCCTTGTATAAATGCGTCGCTGCCCCATCCCTCCCAAAACCATCGGACGACATGGTCCGTGATCAAACCAAACGTGCACACGTAATTATCCGAACCTGCTAGGAATGGGTCCATGCCCGATGAGTTTGTGCCGGACGTGGTCCTTCCGCAATCCAAACACGCTGTATGTGTCTAAAATGCTAAAACATTTTATAATTTAGAATGGATGGAGTACTTGTGATGTCTTGTATGAAAATTACTGGTTGATTTCAGCATTGGAATTGTTTTTAGAGCATCTCCAACAATCATTTTAAAACCCTCGTTCAAACAAAAATCGCTCATTCTCCAACAACGTATAAATAGAAAATGAGAATATTGGGCCGTTAGGAACGGTAAAAAAACTGCTTGTGCGACAGCCCAAAGCTAGAACGAGAAGGCCCATTAGCGTCATCGTCTCTCCCTCAAAAAAAAAAAAAAAAAATAGCGTCATCGTCTATTCGTTTTCCTAAGACAAGAAGTCAAGAGCATCATCTCATCTACTGACCTTGACAAACCAAATACATGGAGGCGCTCGTGGTGCGGCGGCTGGGCGACCCCACGCTGCCCCCCGGCGGCGAAGCCTCCCCGTTCGCCGCGGTCTCTGGGGACCACCCGGTGCCGGATATCTCGTCGCCAACAGCAGTCCGAGTGCGAGTCGCGGCGACCAGCCTCAACTTCGCCAATTTCCTCCAGGTGCAGGGCAAGTACCAGGAGCGCCCCCCGCTGCCGTTCGTGCCTGGATCCGACTACTCTGGCGTGGTCGACGCAGTCGGGCCCGGTGTGCGTGGGCTCCGGCCCGGCGACCGAGTCTGCTCCTTTACCGGCCTCGGGTCCTTCGCTGACTTCATCGTCGCCGAGGAGAAGCAGCTGTGAGTTCTTAATTGTGCTATAATTCCTTTCGGATTTCTTTTTCTGTTTGATTGAGGTGACTTTAGGTGTGGATGGGGATCTCAGGAGCATAAATATTTGCTGTTTTTTGAAATCGCTAAATCTCATGTTAACTGGACGTTGTACAGATAAACGGATAATGCATTTCTCAGCCATACATGCTAATAATAAAATAAAAAAAATGCAGGCACCATACTCTGTTGTCAAGAAATAATAACCATTCAGATTAGTGTTGCTTTTCTGTATTGCTGTTTTTTGTTGATTTATTCCTGTAAGTTGGAAAGGAAGTGTATTTTTATTTTCCAATGTAGAGGAGGTGGCCATGTTAGTGCTGTTTGACGTGAAATGCAAGTGATTTGTCCACCAGCTGAATTTGTGTCGAATCTTCTTGTGGTTTTCTCAAAAGTGGATGCTGCTAATCTTGTAGTGGATGTCTTCTATTCCCTATTTGGTTTTGTTACTTTTTCAGTTCAGCATTTCCATCAGCTGAATATCACAAGTAGACTCCCTGTTAATCTACACATTCTCGTTAAGGATATATCTTTTATCTTAATAATGCATACATGCATAATGACTGTGCTTAGCATTAACAGTTCAAACTGAATTACTGACATCACATCTGTGTGATGTAAATGTATGTATGGAATAGAAAAAAAATGATGTGTTAGTTATGTAATGACTATTTTGTTCCTTTTATGAGATATGCTAAATCGATGTCATGTTTTTCTGAATCAGATTTTTAGTGCCTGATGGATGCGATCTGGTCACAGCTGGGGCTTTACCTGTTGCATTTGGTACATCACATTTGGCCCTTGTTCACCGAGCCCAATTGAAGGCTGGCCAGGTTTCCTTTCTTCTATGTGATGTGATGTGTTTTCCGCATTTTTTAGACCAAAGGCATCTGCTGGCTTTATTCAAAAACTTAAACAGGATTCAAATGGTCTAGCTCTGGGATTGCCAGCTCACAACGAAGTTGAGACAAAAAAGGAGCACAAACGACACTACCTCTAAACTACTGCTCCACTCTCAATTCTCCTCTCCACAAAACAAGTCCCAAACAGCTAGACAAGAAAAAACAAGTCTGTTGGGCATTTTTGATAATAACTCTCAGCAGGAAATACATCTCAGAATATTTTACTAGATTAAATTTGCTATCTAACGTCCATGCTATCATAAACCACATTTGGAACCAAGGGATTATAATTCTGTGTATTATGATTATTATTCTGTAAGACAACATAGTAACATACTAGTCAAGGTGTATACTTGAAGTTTTGTAGTGTATACCTGAGGTTATCCATACAGTATGCATTTATATCATTGACACAATGGCATTTTGATTTCTATAAACATACCTGATCGGAAGTGCTTGCTGCATCAGCGCTGCGTCTGCAGTTACTGTAGTATTCAAGCAGCCACAGCTGCAGCTGCTCCTACAAAAGGGCAGCCAAGCAGGGCGATAGTTCATGTGCTATTAAATTATGCATATTTTATATTATTATTATATCTTCTACTATTGTTAATAGGCATTCGTAGGATTTGTCTCCTTCTGTAGTTGAGGGAACTAATGTCTTCCACATCACCTAATATTAGTTCACCAAGGTTTGTTGTGATGCTTATTACGTGTTACTTGTTTTAACAGTTGTGAGACATTTATATACCCTTGATACATATAAACGGAAGGTCGGAAGGACATAAGCAACAACTTGACCTTTGTGTTCCAGTACTTCATTCCTTCTCATTTGATTGTTGTAATTTCAGGTGCTACTTGTTCTTGGTGCTGCTGGTGGAGTCGGGGTATCTGCTGTGCAAATAGGAAAAGTTTGTGGTTCTGTTGTTATTGCAATTGCTAGGTGATTAACACGATGAGATAACTATTTCACAATATGGTAGTGTTTGGTGTCTATTGTCTACTATACCTTCTCTTTGACTTCAGGGGGGCTGAGAAATCGGAATATCTCAAGTCCATAGGAGCCGATCATGTAATTGACTCAAGCAAGGATAATGTTGTAGAAAGTGCCAAGTCCTTCTTAAAGGCTAGAGGCTTGAAAGGTGTTGATGTTTTATATGACCCAGTCGGGGGGAAACTAACTCAGGATAGCCTGAAACTTCTCAATTGGGTGCGCACATTCTTGTCATCGGATTTGCCAGTGGTGATGTTCCAGTTATTCGAAATAATATTCTTGTTAAAGGTGCGCTTATGCATAAAAATATTAAGAATGTGATTATTCAGATTTTTCTATAATATAATTTGGCTTTCAGCACTTGGGCTACATGCCCTGTTTATGTTGGTTAAATTCTTAGAATTTGTGATTCTGACATACATCTCTAGAATTTGTACTGTCATTTTTCTTTCTAAATTGAATAGTGGATTCTGAATTATGGGACTTATTACAAATTTACATGTGAGCAATTTGAAAACTAATCATGTAATCAATTAAAAGTAATGCTGCCTGCACCAGAATGATTGTTGGCGGGAAATAAGAAAATATGTAACCAGTTAGTTGAAGATGCATGTACTGAATTTGAAGTTGTTATAAGGGGAAACAGGTAGTACTGCTGAATAACATTGCTTATCTAAGCAGTGAAGGGAAACTTCTGAAACAAGGATGTACTGATGATACAATTATTTGATTCACAAATTATGCGTATTGAAATCACTAACTAATTTCTCCAAAAGAAGAAACAACTGACCATGGTCTTGTGCTGTTTCAGAACTGGACAGTTCATGGTTTGTACTGGGGAAGCTACTTAACTCATCGACCACGAGTACTCATTGATTCCCTCAATGAACTCTTGTCATGGCTTTCAAAAGGTCTGATAAAAGTTCAAATTTCACACCGCTACAGACTTGTTGAGGTAAGCAACTAAGCAACATTTAGCGGCTATCATGTTTGAGATGGCATGGCCCAAAGGCAACAACTTGTATTGACGGCAACACTTAATGTATCTCATGAGCTTGTTTTGAACCAGGGTGGTCTAACTTGTTACACATGTACTGTTCACACCATTGTACATTTGTACTGCCATATTGCCATATCTGTTGTTAGTTACTCCCTCCATTCCAAATTGTAAGTCGTTTTGGCCTTTCTAGATTCATAGATTTTATTATGTATCTAGACATAATATACATCTAGATGCATATCAAAAGTCACATACCTAGAAAAGCCAAAACGACTTACAATTTGGAATGGAGGGAGTACTTTGGTATCATGTTGTTTCCTAGAGTCAAAATTGCTCTTCATTATACTTGTAAAAGCATCTATTCACATGTTAGCGTTGTATTGCTATGCAGCTGGAGCATACTATCTAAACAACATCTGTTCTCCATTTGAATGAATAAGTATGGGCATTTTATTAAAGAGAAAAGTCCATTTTTGACCATTGAACTATTGCCCAAGTTTGATTTTGGCCATGCAACTCTAAAATCAGAAATCTTTGACCACTGAACTTATCAATACTGGATAAGTTTGGCCATCTAACTAGTTTGGAAGGTGATTTTGTATTATCTGGAAATTACAAAAACTGACTTATTTCTAAAAATTCATAACTAGCACGTTTTAAGTCATAAAAAAATGAAACCAGTGTCATTTTTTTTTCTTTCTAAAAATATAATGTGTCTATCGGTGCTAGATTTGGATTTATTTAGGTCTTATTTGTAGTTGTTCCTAGTGTTTTATTGCTCTTGGTCATACTTGTTATTTATTTAAGTCATCATTTTGGGCTATATTAAGCCTAGTGATTGACTAACAGAATCAAGACACAAAATAGAGTACGGAATATGTTGGTTAAATTAATCAAATTATTTAGGGCCCGTGATGCCGTACTAGTTACAATGGCTAAATGTGATCTATATCTGGAGCATGGCACCTGCGTGGTTGGTGTCGTCTTGAAGATCTTCTATTTACTCGTAGTCTGCCATGATTTTTCTTGGTCAATCTCGGGTATAATATAGTGCAAAAATGATGATTTTAAATAAGTAACGAACATGACTACAAGTAATAAAACAATAGGAATAGGAGCAGATAAACTACCAATAAATTCAAATAGAGGACCAATAGATAGATAATACTTTTAAAAACATTTTATTACTGGTTTCATATGTTTCTTATTTAAAATGAATTTGATTTTTTTTTTAAATCCAGTTCTGTTATTTTCAGAAAATACAAAACTACCTTTGTTACAAACTAGATGGCCAAATTTGTGTGGTATTGATAGTTCGGTGGTCAAAGCTTTCTGGTTTCAGAGTTGCATGTCGAAAAACAAACTCGGGCAATAGTTGGATGACAAAAAATGGACTTTTCCCTTTATTAAATTGCTTCAAACCAGATTTAATTGCATGTACACCAATCATCTCTGATAAGAGAATATATGTGTTTAAGTCATTCTGCTTGAATATACTTGGCAAATGATTGCATGTGTTCAACTTTCATTATAAGAAATTGATTGTGGTCGAGCTTTGGCGTATATGTAATCTGTGTCAATTATATTTTGGGGTGTTATTTTCCACAGGCCCATCTTGCTTTCTCTGCCCTGAGAGATAGGAAGGCGGTTGGCAAAGTGATGATTGTAATGGGCTCCTCAGCAGCATCAAGGCTCTGATACATTCAGAAATGTTTCTCTACGAGAACATGAAGCTTCTAATATGTATCTCTTGTATCAATTGTAGGACAAAGATTATCTGAGACTGAAGTAGTTTCCTTGTCAATAATTGTGTATGATATCTACAAAAACAATCAGAGAAATAAGCAGTTTATCTCCACACAATGCCAAGCAGCGTATACAACTGATGCGAAACAGCTCTACGATGCCAATGCTGTGAGTAGTGGCAAGTAAAATGAATACAATCTGATTAATCAGCATCTAGATTGCAAGGGTTGGATCGTTGTGGCAGTGGGGCGACCTCGCTGTTGAGGAGAGCCAGAGGGGAGGCGAGCCGATGGGTGACGAGGCGTTAATGAGAACAATCGCTGGGTGTCTACAGGATGGCGTTTATATGAAGGTAGCAGGGATGGACGTGTGTAGACTTGACACCCTAGGTGTCTTCAGGATGGCGCTTATATGGAGGTGGTAGGGATGAATGTGTTAACACAGGACCATCTGGTGTCACCTACCGTACCGTTCCATCCGGTTTCCAGCAACCAGACAGTCCGTTTTGTCCAGATTATATACATCAAACACTTCTAAGTATGAACTTTTTACAATCTGGAACTGCTCACAAATATCATAATCAGATGCTTGTGCTAAACTATTGGCTTTAACATTCTCTTGCCTAGATATGTGATGTGTAGAGAACTCAGTGAAAGAAGATATGACCTCTATGTACTTATCTACATAAGCATTCAATGACCTATAAAAACATTTAAACACTTCGGCCCTATTTGTTTCAGCTTCATAGGAGCCTTTGGACCTCACCTTTGGAACCTTTCAACAGCCAAAAGTTCCCAGAAGCCAAAAGCCAGAAGCTAAGGAGAGTAGACCAATCAACCAAACAAGCCCATGTTGTACTGGCTTATAAGGCTAGCCATGCTACGGATTGAAAGAGAACTAAACACACCCATACTCCCATAGTGACATTGACCTCATAGACTAGGCCTTCGCCACCAAGGGCCTCAATATCAAGACCTCATCGTGCTTTCCAACGCCCACACGCTGGGCAACAAAGCGCACAACCTCGTCTCTGCCGACCGCACCACCCCCAAGCCGTCCCTTACACCTACATGCTATGGAAACACATGTGGTGAGGAGGGGAAGAGTGAGGTGTGCGCGGGGAAAGGCCCAGATGGGGGGGGGGGGTTCATGGGGAGGCATGTTGAAGCGACCTGATTTCCACGAAGGGAAATCCACAGAGTCGAAGTGTAATAAGACCGTTGTAGATCATATTACCCAAATTCCAGTCGAATATCACATCCATACAACGATAATATCATAGTACAAATAGTGCGGAATTACATAAATTATTACATCACCGCATTGGCGGAATCAAAAGTAGCATTCAATCAGAACAGCTTGAAGATAAGATCGCCAAACTCGAGCGTAGGAACGAACCCCTCAACCGTCAAACTCCTCGGAGCTATACTCCTCAGCAGAACCTGTGTGCCAAAATTTATCAGTACGATTTGTACTGACCACTCCCACCCTATGAGCATTGCTTTGTGGAAATTGGATGCAAGTTGGATATAATCAAAAGGAACCTATAAGGCTGGGGTTTCCTATGTATTAGCATTTCAAGTATATGATAACAGTTGGTCAAGTTTTAACACCATTCCCACACCCATTCCACCCCATTCCCATTCCAGAGCCAGGTTTCGATCCTGGGATCGATAAACCACCATCTCCACACCATCACCATACCACACCCATACCATCACTCAGTCGACAGGCCAACTCTCTCTCGGCACTGTCTCAAGGCCCGTAGCCCCTGGCTACGTCCGAACACTCACTCCCGGGGGGGGAGAAGAGAAGGACTCATCTCACTATCTAGTTTAAGCGAAACCCATGAAAGGTCCATAGCCGACAAGTCGGCATATGTATCGATCGATCAACCATACACTCTACAGAGATTTTACATAACCACAAGATCCGCCTTCCTCGCTGACCGTCGTCAACTGGGCTGTTTCCGGCCACTTGCTAGCCTAGGATAATGCCACTCTACCATTCAGCCCTGGTACACCCCAAGTCTAGTCTGGGGTGGCTGAAACTGTGAGTCATGAGCCGGGTCCACAAGGTCTCCATGAAGTCTCGGAAGGGTGTGGGGGAAATCCTCCGCGCCCCGTACCTCCCTCACACTGTCCGCTATCAACCTAGCAGTAGTGGCAATATCCTACCAAGTAGTCCGGCCGTCCCGCACCATATAGGGCGAGTGGTACGTAAGGCTTCCCGGTGAATCTGAGTACTAGTAAGTCCTTAGGGATGACCAAGCCAGAATGTCTTCATCAGGGTTTCCATTTACCGTGCCACCACAGCACCTCCACCCTAGGCTCCTCCCATCACAGGTTCACACCTAGGGTCACCTCATATACCATTTACCCACCACAGGTATCCATTCCAGGGGTGCCCAGGTAGCACCCCACGGCAAGACTTGCCCCAGGCTCGTCGTATACTCCAACTTGGTCGACACAACCCTCACCCTCCACGCACCCAAGTCACCCACGCAGCACTCTCCCCATAGTCCAGATAACACTAGTTACCACCATGCATCAATGTAGTGCAAGCGTAGTAGAAGTAATAAGCAATAAAATATAGTAGCAAGCGTGTGACTAGCCTAACAGCAGGGTGAGCAGGGGTAAGGTTGCGTCAAGGTAAAGTCCATCAAGAAAGCATACTACCATGCAAGTCCTATCATAGTGTGATTATAACAATGAAGTAAAGCACTAGCATTTCTATTTTAGCCATGCGTAATAGGTGCTACGAGATTGGGTGGGATGTGACACCTTCAGTGTAGTCGTCTCCGTACCCCTCACGGTACTCACGATCCTCGTCCGTCCGGTACTCCTCCGAGTCTGCATACGATCGAATTATAGTCGCGTTAGCGACGTCTATAGAATAGCACAAAGAAGCAATGAAAATTTAAAAGAGCCAAATGCACTCAAACATGGGTTCATTGCGTAGAGCTTGATTTTAGATGAATTTTGGTCCTAGTTTTGTATTTTTCTGAGGTCACATGAATTAGTTATGAATTTCTGAAGATTAAATCCATTTCTAAAAATGAAAAAGGTTGAATTAATCCTGGGCTGACACGTGTCACGCTGTGACCGGTCCACGTGGCATGCTGACGTCAGCATGATGTCAGCATCTCGGTTCCGAGCTGACAGGTGGGGTCCAGCTGACGTCAGCATGACGTCAGTAACGTCATTAATTTCGACAGGTGGGTCCAGGGACTCTCGGGTCACTGACATGTGGGTCCGGTCAAAGTCGACGTAAAGTCAACGGCGAGTCAACGGTCAACGGGTTAGGGTCACTGACGTGTGGGGCCAGGGCAGCTGACGTCAGCAGCTGATATTATCGTGACGTCAGCATGACGTCACCTCGGTCGTGTCGGCTTCTGACGTGTGGGCCCCGCGTGACGTCAGCATGACGTCACCATCTGACATGTGGGGCCAGGTCAATGGTCAACGTTGACCAGTCAACGGTCAATATGGGCCGGG
Source organism: Miscanthus lutarioriparius (assembly GCA_904845875.1). Taxonomy (NCBI): domain Eukaryota; kingdom Viridiplantae; phylum Streptophyta; class Magnoliopsida; order Poales; family Poaceae; genus Miscanthus; species Miscanthus lutarioriparius. Next base: position 11,453,232 of record CAJGYO010000012.1, read on the forward strand.
TTCAACCTGGGCCTAGACAGTGCTGGATTTGGGCCGGGCCGGCCCGAACACGTGGCGCTGCCATGTCACAGCCATGGGCCTTTACTGGGCTATGGCCTACGACTCGCGGTTCATGGTGGACTTAGGAGTGCTGGTCCATGGACCGCAGACTGGTCTACGGTGGACCGAGTCCACCCTTCTTCCCTTAGGCGTGGTCCATGTGCACCGGGTGCAGGTGCGTGCGACCAGCGAGGAAGAAATCCTCTGATTCCTCCCCGTTGTGTTCTTGCCGGCGGCGGGCTCGCTGGTGAGCCTCCGCGGCGGCGCTAGCATCCAGTTAGGGCAAGTAAAGGCTTCCCCACGTCTTGGCGATTGCGATGGTGGGGTCGGGGCGACGGCTAGGACTTCCTAGGACCCTGGCCACGGTGGACTTAGGAGTGCTCGCCGACGGTGAAGTCGCGTGTCTGAGCTTCTGGTGGCTTGGTGGCGGGTAAAATCTTCTGCGGATCCGTGGGGGCACGATGAGGGCGTCCAAGGCTCAAGGCGGGGCTTCGGGTGCCCATGTGGTCGGTAGGGGCTCCACGGCGGCTCTGGCAAGCATGGTGGCGACGCGAGGCAGGCGCAGAGCACTTCGGGCACCAATGGCGATCTTAGGCGTGGTCGTGGGTATGCGCGCATGAGTGCGTGTGTACCCATAGGCCGGAGATGGCCTTGGCCTACGCGCTCACGGTGTGGAGCGCCATGGCCAGAGTAGCAAGGTCCGACGACGAGCAGGGGAAGAACCGGGGGCTCACCGTTGGTGTTGGAGTCGAATGGATAGCGGTGCAGTGGCGGGTTGTGGCCATGTAGCTTCGGATGCAGTGCCGTGCAGCATTGCCCGCTCCGGCTCCGGCTCCGGTGAGCTTTTCCCCCTCCCCGCAGCGGCTTCGGCGCTTTCCCCCTTCTTCTTCCTCTTCTCCCTCTTCTCTCTGGCTTGGGTGTGCAGTGGATGGCCACCAAGTGATGGTGAGGCGATGGGAACGTGCTAGGGCTCCCAGGGCCGGGGCTTTTATAACCGAAGCTCCAAGCTCCAATGGCGGACGGGGTGGACGGCTGGTGATACGCCGTTGGCATCGAGCGGCATCGCGGGGCGTGGGTGGTTGGTGCGGAGGTTGCGTGGGCGCGGTGCCAAGGGGGAGCATGGCTATGCCCCGGGCGTGACCCCCTGGCCCGCTCCAGCCACCGTTGTCGGTCCTTGGTCGCGCGGGCAGTTGAGCGTGGGCGCGAGGAAGATGAATAGGAGGGCTGACAGGTGGGATCCGGTGAGCGTGCGACAAGAAGAAAAGCAACGAGGTCTTGTGAGCGTCTTGTGGCGTGCTAGGCCGGCTCGTGGGCAGCGTCTTGTATGCGCCTGACGCCGGTGAAAAAGCGGCGGTAGTGGTTGGGGTTGGGCCGGGGCGAAGCCGAAAGCGGCCAAAGCGGCTTGTGAAGCCTCCCTCTTCTTTTCTTTTTCTATTTTGTTTTTCTTCTTCTTTGTTTTGAATTCAAATTTGGTTTGAGTATTAATTACTTTATGGTTTATTTCTTTAAAGGTGTTGTTTAGACATTACATAAAACAAATGAAAATCCAAATCACTATTTGAGTTGACAATGTATGCTATGTTTCATTTGTCAGTATTTAAATAAACATGATAAGAAATGACATGCCATGCTCATGAAATTGTCTAGTTGGGTTACTTCTAATGCAACACTTAGGGTTGGCTCCTACAATGTCACTCATCATCTCATGGGGTTTAGAAGAAAAAATTTTATAGTTGTGATTTTTGGTGTGTGGATTTTTGGGTTGTTACAGTCCTACCCCCTTAACATAATCTCATCCCCAAGATTAAAGTGTAACGTACTCTTCAAAGAGATAAGGATATCGTAGCTGGAGGTCAGACTCTTTCTCCCATGTTGCTTCTCTCTCAGTGTGATTACTCCATTGGATCTTGCACATAGGAATAGTCTTGCTTCGGGTCTCTTTGGTATCTCTGCCCAGAATTCTGATAGGATGTTCTTTATACTCAAGTGTATCTTGAATGTCGAGTGTATCGGTTGGAACTACTTCATCAGGCACTCTCAAACACTTGCGTAGTTGTGAGACATGGAATACGGGATGTACACCCGCCAATTCCTCAGGTAGCTCAAGTTTATAGGCGAGCTTTCCAATCCTCTTGCAAATCTTGTATGGGCCAACAAATCTAGGGGCAAGCTTCTCTTTCACGTGGAATCTGACAGTCCCATGTAGCGGTGATACCTTGAGATAGACGAAGTCTCTCACATTGAACTCAAGTTCTCTTCTCCTTTTATCAGCATAGCTCTTGTATCGACTTTGTGCAATTCTCAAATTCTCCTTCACTTGAGCAACTCCTTCTTCTGCATCTTGTATTTTAGCGGAATCAAAGAACGATCTTTCACCCGGTTGAGATTTTATAGTTGTGATTTTTGGTGTGTGGATTTTTGAGTTGTTACAGTCCTACCCCCTTAACATAATCTCGTCCCCAAGATTAAAGTGTAACGTACTCTTCAAAGAGGTAAGGATATCGTAGCTGGAGGTCAGACTCTTTCTCCCATGTTGCTTCTCTCTCAGTGTGATTACTCCATTGGATCTTGCACATAGGAATAGTCTTGCTTCGGGTCTCTTTGGTATCTCTGCCCAGAATTCTGATAGGATGTTCTTTATACTCAAGTGTATCTTGAATGTCGAGTGTATCGGTTGGAACTACTTCATCAGGCACTCTCAAACACTTGCATAGTTGTGAGACATGGAATACGGGATGTACACCCGCCAATTCCTCAGGTAGCTCAAGTTTATAGGCGAGCTTTCCAATCCTCTTGCAAATCTTGTATGGGCCAACAAATCTAGGGGCAAGCTTCTCTTTCACGTGGAATCTGACAGTCCCACGTAGCGGTGATACCTTGAGATAGACGAAGTCTCCCACATTGAACTCAAGTTCTCTTCTCCTTTTATCAGCATAGCTCTTGTATCGACTTTGTGCAATTCTCAAATTCTCCTTCACTTGAGCAACTCCTTCTTCTGCATCTTGTATTTTAGCGGAATCAAAGAACGATCTTTCACCCGGTTGAGACCACATCAAAGGTGTCTTACAAGGTCTACCATACAGAGCTTCAAACGGCGACATCTTGATACTGGCTTGGTAGCTGTTGTTGTAAGAGAACTCTGCATAGGGTAAGCATTCTCCAATTAGAGCCATAATTCAAGCATACACTAGCACGAAGCATGTCTTCTAAGATCCGATTTACTTGTTACATCATCATCCATGCATGGGTGATAAGCGGTACTGAAATAAAGTTTGGTTCCAATGGACTTGTGCAGGGCTTCCCAGAATCGGGACACAAACTGAGGACCACGATCAGATACAATACTAGAGGGAGCTCCATGCAGTCTGAGAATATGCTCAATATATAGATCTGCTAATTTTTCTGCATTGGTCTTGGTCTTCACTGGTACAAAGTGAGCAATCTTGGTCAAACGATCAACAATCACCCAGATGGAATCATTGCCTTTCTGTGAACGGGGCAATCCAACTATGAAATCCATGGATATGCTCTCCCATTTCCACTCGGGAACGTCAAGAGGCTTTAGCAAACCTGCAGGCCTTTGATGTTCAGCCTTGACTCTATTACAGGTGTCACATCGTGCCACATGTCCCGCAATGCCCATCTTCATGCCTTTCCACCAAAAGTGTTTCTTCAAATCTTGATACATCTTTGAACCTCCAGGGTGAATACAGTACTTAGAATCATGAGCTTCTGACAGAATTTCCTCTCGTAGGGCTAGATCAGAAGGTACACAGATTCTATCCTTGAACCAGATGGTTCCTTGTTCATCTTCATGGTGGTCAGTCTTGTAGCCTAGTTTCATCAGACCACGGAGATATTCAATCTCCTCACAATTTTTCTGAGCTTAACGAATACGATCTGTGAGATCATACTGTATGCGGAGCTCATTCAATAAGCCATGCAGTAGTATCTCAAGTTGGAAATCATCAATCTCTTCCTTGAGCTCAGGTGGTACGGATTCAGTGATCAAAATGTGACAGTAACTCTTGCGGCTGAGAGCATCTGTGACTATATTAGCCTTTCTCGGATGATAGTGAATTTCCAGGTCGTAGTCCTTGATCAACTCTAGCCATCGGCGTTGCCTCATATTCAAATCTTCTTGAGTGAAAAGGTACTTCAAGCTCTTGTGATCGGTGTAGATATCACACTTGTTGCCTATCAAGTAGTGTCTCCAGATCTTTAAGGCATGCACAACTGCTGCTAACTCAAGATCATGAGTAGGGTAACGGTTCTCGTGTTCTTTCAACTATCGAGACGTATATGCTATCACTCTTCCATCTTGCATCAGTACACAACCAAGTCCTTAACGGGATGCATCACAATAGACCACAAAATCTTTGCTGATATCAGGCAATGCTAACACAGGAGTTGTGGTAAGTTTCTGTTTCAATTCTTGGAAGCTTTGTTCACACTCGGGCGTCCATTCAAACTCCTTAGATTTCTTTAGAAGGTTGGTCATTGGACGGGCTATCTTGGAGAAGTTTTCGATGAATCGGCGATAATATCCAGCCAATCCCAAGAAACTTCTGACTTTTGTCATATTACGGGGTTGTTCCCATTCCTTCACAGCTTCAATCTTAGCTGGGTCAACTACAACACCTTCAACTAATAGTACATGGCCTAGGAAGGCAACTTCCTGTAACCAAAACTCACATTTGCTGAACTTTGCGTAGAGCTGATGTTGGGCTAGTTTCTCAAGTACAGTTCTCAGATGATGTTCGTGTTCTTCAGCGGTGGGTGAATAGACAAGGATGTCATCAATGAATACTACCACGAACTTATCCAAATCATCCATGAAAACCTTATTCATCATGTTCATGAAGTATGTGGGAGCATTCATGAGTCCAAAGGATACCACAGTGAACTCAAACTGCCCATACCTAGTCACGAAAGCTATCTTCGGGATGTCACTCTCTCGAATCTTCATCTGATGATAGCCAGATCTGAGGTCAATCTTGGAGAAATACTTGGCACCTCTAAGTTGATCAAGCAAATCATCAATCCTTGGCAGGGGGTACTTGTTCTTGATGGTGACTGCGTTCAAGTTCCAGTAATCAATGTACATTCTCATTGAGCCATCCTTCTTCTTAACAAACAGAACAGGGGATCCCCAGGGTGAAGCACTGGGTCTGATATATCCCTTCGAGATGAGCTCATTAAGCTATTTCTTGAGCTCGGCCAATTCATCAACTGACATGCGATAGGGTCTCTTGGCAATGGGTCCTGTTCCCAGCAAAAGATCAATGATGAACTCTACATCACGGTCTGGTGGCATACCCGGTAATTCTTCAGGGAATACATCGGGATAGTCTCTGACCACAGGCACATCATGAACTGTCTTTTTTCCTCTTTTTGTGATTCTGAACTTGCTTTAAGGGCACATAGGATAGAGGTGGACTTTCCGGACTAGGGTTCACATCTAATGACTTGGCCTAATGGGTGGGTCACTTGGACGTATCTAGGTGAACATGATATGATGCCTCGGTGAATGGTTAACCAATCCATGCCTAAGATGACATCTAGGTTAGTGGAAGGTAACAGGGTTAGGTCGGCTTTAAAGATAAGACCATCAATGGTAAGACTCACTCCCTTACAGATGTGGGTGTATTTTAGGTCTCCTAAGGGTGAGCTGGTGATGATAGGCTTTTCACATGGGGTTACAGGCAGGTCATGCTCTCGTGCAAACTTGGATGATATGTATGAACAAGTTGCTCCAGAGTCAAATAGAACTGATGCAGTATTGCCATTAACTAAAAACATACCGTACACAACGTCAGGGGCAGCCTGTGCTTCCTCGACGTCCAGATGGTTGAGACGTCCATGGGTAGCAGATCCCTTGAACTAAGACTTCTGAGCAGTTGAGTTCTGAGGGCATTCAGTGGCTTTATGACCCGGTTGGCCACAAGCAAAGCAGGTGAAAGGCGCACCGCCTGTAGGGGTTGGCGCGGGTGCCTTCCAGTTTCTAGTGCCTGGTGCGGAGCGGTTCTGTGCTGGGCGTTCATTCACAGAGCGGGAACGGTTGAAACGGTCCTAAGTGTTGTGGTCTTGAGCATAACGGTCCCGGGTGTAACAATCCTGAGCAGGGCGGGAGTATTTGGCGGTGTAGCCTCCACTTCCCCTACTCGATCTAGGGTTGTCATCCCTGTTGTGGCATGAGCGTTCCCTGGATGGTGCATCTCTGCTGAACCTCTTGCGATCACGGCCATGGAAAGACTCCTCAGGCTTACGCTTCCTCTCCCTGTACTCCTCTCCAGCTTCAGCACGGTCCTTCTCAATCTAGATGTAGCGATCCACCAGAGCACGCAACGTGTTACTCTCAATACCGCCAAACTTCAGCTTGATGTGCGGGTTAAGTCCCTTGCGGTAATAGTATAGCTTCTCCTTCTTAGAGTTCATGACATAGGAAGGTGCATAGCGCAGAAGGTTGGTGAAACGAGTAGTGTACTCGGTCACCTTGTCCTTTCCTATCTTGATGTTGCGGAACTCCTCGGCTTTGGCCTCCATGATACCCTTGGGAATGTGATACTCAGTGAATGCTTCGGTAAACTCATCTGACGAGATGTTGGCAGGGTCCTCATGGGAGTCACTGAAACTGTCCCACCAGGCGCGTGCTGCACCTGTGAGCTGGTGTGTGGCAGCTCCAACACACTTATCGTCGGTGAAAGTGGTGAGATCAAGCTTCTTCTCCATCTCCTTGAGCCAGTCATCGGCCACAAGCGGGTCAGGGTCGGTGCCATCATAGGTAGGTGGCCTTAGCTTCAGGAATCCCTCCAGCTTCCTTTGGAAGTCATTCTGCTGACCTCCCTGGTGATGGTTTGCTCCATCAACAAGGGCTGCAAGAAGCTGGGTCTGCTGCGCCATCACTTCTGCCAGGTTCGGTGGTGGTGGTGGCGGAATGTTCTCCTCGACAGGCGGCGGGGTATTCTCCAGGTTGAAGGGTATCCCTCCATGTCCACCGCCACGGCCTCGGCCACGGTTGTTGCCACCACGGCCCTCGTTGGGTTCGGCTGGTTCGGGGATGGGCGCACGTCCATGGTTCATTAGGCGAGCAGATCGGCGGTTCGGCATCTACAACACGGATCATAGGAATTTTAGTGCTTGTGCCATAAGTGCTTATAATTCATTATGATTACATAATTTCGACGATTTAAAGAAAAACATTTATACTATCCCACACTCATTACAAAGAAGCAATAAGATCCATAAGATGTAATAAGATCCAAAACATTCATTACATGGGTTTTATTACATAGCATCATCTCCAGTAGCTACACTTGAAGACGTGCGAGAATCGTACTACGCATAGTGTCTCATAATACATCTCATAAGGGGTACATCATGGGGTACAACTTATGGAAGCCACTGACATGACTCATGACCACGCAGGGTCATCTACTCTAACTCGTACACCGCAGCTGGGATACGACTGTTCTCGATCTCGATCTCCTCGTCTGACTTGTGAAGTCAGGACACGTACTTTAAGGCCTCGGCGAGCTCCTCAGTAGGCTTGGCTTTAGGTAGGGTAGGGCAGGCGTCTAGGTTGAGGCGAGTCGGGGCTAACTCAAACTCCTCTATCCTCGGCTTCGTCTTGCTACGAATCTCCTTGGGTAGCTGATCCCACATACCCTTCATCTCCCTGAGGCGCTTCTTGTCAGACTTTTGCCAAGCCTGCCAGGTCCTCGCACACTTGTCCTGTAGGAACTTGTTCTGCCTGAGTGCCTCGATCAGGTGACCCTAGTTACGAACGGCCTTCTTCCTGAACTCCTCTAGCTCCTGGGTCATGGTCTTGTTCTGAGATTGGATTTTCAGCATATCAATCCCCTTGGACCTCTCTATGTCTCCTCTGCGGTAGAACTCGTCCTTCGTCTCGTCCAACTCTCTCTGTAACTCCAAGACCTTGCTGTCGAGGTAGCAGTTCCTGTTGCCTAGGTCGGCTGCTTTGTCCTGTAAGTCAGCGACCTCGGCTCTATGGACTTCTTCACGATGGTTGAGCTCGTCCTGTAGCTTGGCAACTGTCTCGAGCAGACTAGCTCACTCCTGTGCTCCCTACGAGTCTCGCTCCTGGTACTCCCACAGAAGGGCCCGATCCTGGTGTCTCTTCTGCTCAAGCTGGGTCACGTACCTGTCCTGCTCTAGTAGGTGGATAGCTGAGACACGAAGGCATGTGTCCTCCTCTGCAAAGATAACTCTGCCAGCTGTGAAACTCTGCTCACTAGGGGTAAGGCTGAGGTCGAGGGCCTGGGGAAGTAGACGAAACTCTATCATCTTCAGGTGCTCGTAGTGGTCCCTCATCACTCTACGAAGTGCCTTGTGTGAGACAGCTCGCAGTCCCTCCTCAACTGTGTCCTATATAGTCAACTCGGTGAAAGCTGGGACAAACGGTAAGGTAGTGCTAGCTGGGAACTCGACTGAGGTGACAACCGGTCCTTCGATTCCTCCATCCTGAGCTGACTTCCCGGTGCATGTGACCTTGACAAGCTCATCAGGGACTCCTAACGTGATGAGAACTCTGCAGAGGGTCTGTGCAAAACCCCCGAGCTCATGTAGGTCAAAGGTAAGCTTGGCGTGGTCCAGAGGTAGCGGTCCTAGAGGTGGCCAGTCGACGTTCGTTGCCATCTGCATGTTTTAAGGAACAGGTGTTAGCAGGTCAATAAATAGATAAGCCTTGCATAAAAGTAAATGCAGGGTCGGTATATAACCAAAAGAGGGGCTGTTCACGTCCTATTCTATCGTCCATTTCAAAGGGTTTCGTCCTATGGTCAAGTGTGGCTCTGATACCAACTGAAGCGACCTAATTTCCACGAAGGGAAATCCACAGAGTCGAAGTGTAATAAGACCGTTGTAGATCATATTACCCAAATTCCAGTCGAATATCACATCCATACAACGATAATATCATAGTACAAATAGTGCGGAATTACATAAATTATTACATCGCCGCATTGGCGGAATCAAAAGTAGCATTCAATCAGAACAGCTTGAAGATAAGATCGCCAAACTCGAGCGTAGGAACGAACCCCTCAACCGTCAAACTCCTCGGAGCTATACTCCTCAGCAGAACCTGTGTGCCAAAATTTATCAGTACGATTTGTACTGGCCACTCCCACCCTATGAGCATTGCTTTGTGGAAATTGGATGCAAGTTGGATATAATCAAAAGGAACCTATAAGGCTGGGGTTTCCTATGTATTAGCATTTCAAGTATATGATAACAGTTGGTCAAGTTTTAACACCATTCCCACACCCATTCCCATTCCAGAACCAGGTTTTGATCCTGGGATCGATACACCACCATCTCCACACCATCACCATACCACACCCATACCATCACTCAGTCGACAGGCCAACTCTCTCTCGGCACTGTCTCAAGGCCCGTAGCCCCTGGCTACGTTCGAACACTCACTCCCGGGGGGGAGAAGAGAAGGACTCATCTCACTATCTAGTTTAAGCGAAACCCAGGAAAGGTCCATAGCCGACAAGTCGGCATATGTATCGATCGATCAACCATACACTCTGCAGAGGTTTTACATAACCACAAGATCCGCCTTCCTCGCTGACCGTCGTCAACTGGGCTGATTCCGGCCGCTTGCTAGCCTAGGATAATGCCACTCTACCATTCAGCCCTGGTACACCCCAAGTCTAGTCTGGGGTGGCTGAAACTGTGAGTCATGAGCCGGGTCCACAAGGTCTCCATGAAGTCTCAGAAGGGTGTGGGGGAAATCCTCCGCGCCCCGTACCTCCCTCACACTGTCCGCTATCAACCTAGCAGTAGTGGCAATATCCTACCAAGTAGTCCGGCCGTCCCGCACCATATAGGGCGAGTGATACGTAAGGCTTCCCAGTGAATCTGAGTACTAGTAAGTCCTTAGGGATGATCAAGCCAGAATGTCTTCATCAGGGTTTCCATTTACCGTGCCACCACAGCACCTCCACCCTAGGCTCCTCCCATCACAGGTTCACACCCAGGGCCACCTCATATACCATTTACCCGCCACAGGTATCCATTCCAGGGGTGCCCAGGTAGCACCCCACGGCAAGACTTGCCCTAGGCTCGTCGTATACTCCAACTTGGTCGACACAACCCTCACCCTTCACGCACCCAAGTCACCCACGCAGCACTCTCCCCATAGTCCAGATAACACCAGTTACCACCACGCATCAATGTAGTGCAAGCGTAGTAGAAGTAATAAGCAATGAAATATAGTAGCAAGCGTGTGACTAGCCTAACAGCAGGGTGAGCAGGGGTAAGGTTGCGTCAAGGTAAAGTCCATCAAGAAAGCATACTACCATGCAAGTCCTATCATAGTGTGATTATAACAATGAAGTAAAGCACTAGCATTTCTATTTTAGCCATGCGTAATAGGTGCTACGAGATTGGGTGGGATGTGGCACCTTCAGTGTAGTCATCTCCGTACTCCTCACGGTACTCACGATCCTCGTCCGTCCGATACTCCTCCGAGTCTGCATACGATCGAATTATAGTCGCGTTAGCGACGTCTATAGAATAGCACAAAGAAGCAATGAAAATTTAAAAGAGCCAAATGCACTCAAACATGGGTTCATTGCGTAGAGCTTGATTTTAGATGAATTTTGGTCCTAGTTTCGTATTTTTCTGAGGTCACATGAATTAGTTATGAATTTCCGAAGATTAAATCTATTTCTGAAAATGAAAAAGACTGAATTAATCCTGGGCTGACACGTGTGACGCTGTGACCGGTCCACGTGGCATGCTGACGTTAGCATGACGTCAGCATCTCGGTTCCGAGCTGACAGGTGGGGTCTAGCTGACGTCAATAACGTCATCAATTTCGACAGGTGGGTCCAGGGACTCTCGGGTCACTGACATGTGGGTCCGGTCAAAGTCAACGTGAAGTCAACGACGAGTCAATGGTCAATGGGTCAGGGTCACTGACGTGTGTGGCCAGGGCAGCTTACGTCAGCATGACGTCGCCTCGGGCGTGTTGGCTTCTAACGTGTGGGCCCCGCGTGACGTCAGCATGACGTCACCATCTGACATGTGGGTCCAGCGGCTCTGTGTCGCTGACATGTGGGGCCAGGTCAATGGTCAACGTTGACCAGTCAACGGTCAATACAGGCCGGTTTCAAACTGGGCCTGGACAGGGCTGGATTTGGGCCGGGCCGGCCCGGACACATGGCGTGCTGTGGCGCTGCCACGTCATAGCCATGGGCCTTTACTGGGCTGTGGCCTATGGCTCGCGGTTCACGGTGGACTTAGGAGTGCTGGTCCATGGACCGCAGACTGGTCTACGGTGGACCGAGTCCACCCTTCTTCCCTTAGGCGTGGTCCATGTGCACCGGGTGCAGGTGCGTGCGGCCGGCGATGAAGAAATCCTCTGATTCCTCCCCGGCGTGTTCTTGTCGGCGGCGAGCTCGCTGGTGAGGCTCCACGGCGGCGCTAGCATCTGGTTAGGGCAGGTAAAGGCTTCCCCATGTCTTGGCGATTACGATGGTGGGGTCGGGGCGATGGCTAGGACTTCCTAGGACCCTGGCCACGATGGTTGGCGGCTCGGCGGTGCTCGCTGACGGTGAAGTCACATGTGCAGGCTTCCTGGTGGCTCGGCTGGGCGGGTAAAAGCTTCTGCGGATCCATGGGGGCACGGCGAGGGCGTCTAGGTCTCAAGGCGGGGCTTCGGGTGCCGATGTGGCCGGTAGGGGCTCCACGGTGGCCATGGCGGCATGGTGGCGACGGCGAGGCACGCAGGAGCACTTCGGGGCACCAGTGGGGCGGTCTCGGTGTGGTCGTGGGTGTGCGCGTGAGTGCGTGTGTACCCAGAGGCCGGAGATGGCCTTGGCCTACGCGCTCACGGTGTGGAGCGCCATGGCCGGAGTAGCAAGGTCCGGCGGCGAGCAGGGGAAGAACCGGGGGCTCACCGTTGGTGTTGGAGTCGAATGGATAGCGGTGCAGTGGCGGGTTGTGGCCGTGTAGCTCCGGATGCAGTGTCGTGCAGCGTTGCCCGCTCCGGCTCCGGCTCCGGCTCCGGCGAGCTTTTCCCCCTCCCCGCAGCGGCTTCGGTGCTTTCCCCCCTTCTTCTTCCTCTTCTCCCTCTTCTCTCTGGCTCGGGTGTGCAGTGGATGGCCACCAAGTGGCGACGAGGCGATGGGAACATGCTAGGGTTCCCGGGTCAGCTTTATAGCAAAGCTCCAAGCTCCAATGGCGAATGGGCGGACGGTGGTGATGCGCCGTTGGCATCGAGCGGCATCATGGGCGTGGTGGTTGGCGCCAAGGGGAGCAAGGCCATGCCTCAAGCGTGACCCCCTGGCCCGCTCTCCCCCCACCGTTGTCGGGTCCTTGGTCGCATGGGCGGTTGAGCATGGGCGCGAGGAAGATGAATAGGAGGGTCGACAGTGGGATCCGGGCAATGGCAAAGAAGGGAAAGCAGCAGGCGCGGTGTCTTGTGGCGTCTTTGGTCAGGCTCTCATGGGCAGCGTCTTGTACGTCTTTGGGTGAAAAGCGGTAGCGGTTGGGCTAGGCAATGGCATGGCCGAAGCAGGCAAGCGGCGGCTTGTGAAGCCTCCCTCTTCTTTTCTTTTTCTATTTTGTTTTTCTTCTTCTTTGTTTTGAATTCAAATTTGGTTTGAGTATTAATTACTTTATTGTTTATTTCTTTAAAGGTGTTGTTTAGACATTACATAAAACAAATGAAAATGCAAATCACTATTTGAGTTGACAATGTATGCTACGTTTCATTTGTCAGTATTTAAATAAACATGATAACAAATGACATGCCATGCTCTTAAAATTGTCTAGTTGGGTTACTTCTAATGCAACACTTAGGGTTGGCTCCTACAATGTCACTCATCATCTCATGGGGTTTAGAAGAAAAAAATTTGTAGTTGTGATTTTTGGTGTGTGGATTTTTGGGTTGTTACACATGTGGGAATGGCGAGTTGTGCAAGAAAAACACCAGGGGCGACGTGGATGGCGAGCTGCGGTGACTCGCCAACTCTAGCGACCGATAAAGCCACAATAGAAGACTCAATATTTTGGAAATCAACTTGGAATAACTTTAAGTGTCTCATTATGTCCCTTCTAATTGATAATAGGGATATAGGGCTTCTTTGGTTGGAGGACTCAAAAGTTGCCTGACCCAGGCAAGAGACCCATGCGTTGGATTTCGTTGGCTTGGGGTCTAGATCTCTATCTGGCTCTCCAGCTACTGGGGAGGCACCAACCAAACAAGCCCATAGATTTTGGTTATAACTTATCTAATTTAAATATCTAAATATTAATATTTTATTTTAAATTTCTCGCTAGCCAAAGATAGAGATATGACTTTCTATAGTGCACACAAGATACAGAGAAGTTGTTGGAAGGTGAAAAGATGTAGAGAGTCATTTTTATTTAAATGGCTATTCAAATGATGATTAAGATAGCATTTTTTTTAAAAAAAAGACTTTTATATTAGACAGTCTTGGCGAGGCTTTTGGATGCATTTTGTCGCCCAAAAACTTAAAACCAGACTATTTTGTCGCCTAGACACTTAAGACTGGACTGTACACGAGATTATTTAATCTGAGTCTCCTGAAGTTGCTTATAGTATTCCCAACCGGCGCCGAGTCGGGAACGGTCGCATAGCGCGCGCCGCACAATAGAAGAAGTACTCCTCCTATAAACAAAGGCCCTAGCTCTGGCTTTCAAAAAAAATAAACAAGGCTCTCTGCAGTAGATCTGTTTTGTGCAAAACACCTATATTGCCGTGTGCTCCCTCGCCAGTCGCTATGGCTATCGAATCCACATCGTCGTCGAGGTGCGTAATGGGGAAGGTCACCGCCACGCCTACTACAAAAGAAGTTAACTGTAGGGACGGCTCTAAAGTCTCTGTAGGGGCGGCTGCGCCAGCCGCCCTTTCTAGGGTGTTTCTACAGAGGGTGTCTCTATAGGGGCGGTTTCCTAACTGCCCCTGCAGTGCCCTCTGTAGGGGCGGCTGGTGTTTTCAGCCGCCCCTATAGTGCCCTCTGTAGGGGTGGCTGGTAATATCAGCCGCTCCTGTAGTGGACTTCTGTAAGGGCGGCTGTATCACCAGCCGCCTCTGTTGTGTGTATTTGTAAGGACGGTTCAATTAAGAACCGCCCCTATAGTGGATTTTCCAGAAAAAAAAATTCAAATTTAAATCTGACCATATATATATATAATTCAAATTCGAATATGATAGTCACAGATATACATATATACATCCACAAACACAAGACCATTATTTAGAACATCATCACAAGTCATAATTCGCAAAAGTTCATCATTACAACATAGTCCATTATGAAGTCCATCATTATAACATAGTCCATTAAGAAATCCACAAGTCCACATGCAAAACAAAGTCCAAACCGTTCCAAAGTCTGATCCAAACCATACCACAAGTGCACATTGTCATCAACGGCCTAGGGCTAGCCTATCAGTCTCACGAAGGTGTTGGTATAGAGGATTACTACCTAAGTCAGAAAAAAAGATGATGGTAAGTGCCTTTATGGTACACAATCTGGTCCATTATGAAGTTGCAAAGGTCGCCGACCATCTTTAAGAGCTCATCATCCTTGTATGGGTTCCTTTTCGTGTCTTTATCTTTCTCCAACTACAAGAGAATAAGTTTAGGTTTACTATATCATAACATATACGAACTTTTCATACTACGAGCGAAGAGGTTCAAACTTACTAGATTGGGAGTTCTATTGTAGCCACCGATGGTACTCATCATAATACATGTGTAGTATCCACAATGTAGACTCCCAGGCTTCTGCTTGGGGCACTGTGTGTTTTGCATATGGAGATGTTAAGTAATACTATTGACAGACACGTAATATATGGAGTACCAAAGTAAATGACACTTACCGCACATAGAGTTTTGACATACAACTTTTTCTTCCTATTTGGAAGATGTCTCCCCTTATGTTCCTAGACATAGTGCCTGAATGCCCTGTTCCAATGGTTTTAGCAAATGCAACTTGTTAGTATCCCACATTGAACCTTACAAGTATGTATACAAACATAGTAGCTAAAATGATGATTGTCGATATATATACGTGTTGACAATCGCTATGAAGTCTTTGTATGTCTTGACTGGGAAATCCGCTGAATCAAAGACCCATGACATGCTATGTGAGAGCCAGACGCCTATGCAAATCCAGTGATCGCTGTATGAATTTAGTCATAGAAGGAACACTTAAGCTCTTTTGCATCGAACAAAGTATATTGAACAAAGCTAAGTATACAGTCGAACTTACTTGAAGTGGTATGGTATCCATATAGTATCGTGTTGTTGGATATTTTTAAAACATAGGGCAATGTATGCCGCAACCTTGAGGGACTCTTTCAATATTTTCTTGTTCCTGATGTCCTCTTTCTCCTTAAGTGTCTTTCCAGCTCCTAATTCTTTGCAATCTAGTTTTCACTCTTTAGGGTAATTAAAATTTGTTGATACTATAGGTGAAGGGTCTATATACCCGTGTTTCAGAGCTGCCCTCTTTCTCACAAAGTCCGCTTGCATTCTACAAATCACGGCGCGGGTTAGTTACAACAAAATCAAAAGATTATATTCATATCATATCGAGAGGGCAAGAACTTACAGGCACCACATGAGAATTAGATTCATTTCCATTCGTTCGAGGTGGAAGCATGCCTGGATATCCTTAAACTCAACGGCAATTTGCCCACAGGGCTCCAAATGTGCCGGCGGATCCATGCTTGTAAGATTTCTAGTTCTCGTTATCTCGAGCACACAAGTACCAATCGTGAAACTTTCTCATTCCATGTGGCAAGCACTCAGTATGACTCGATTTGGTAGGAAGTTCTTGCTTTTCATATTTATCCGGGCAATCATTTGACCATTTGAGGTTATCAACAGCTGGATACTTGTTAAACCCTTTGTGTAGTTTGCTAGTGGTGCCCTCCTCAGAAGCTGGTGCTCTGAATTCTTTTACTTGGTTCTTAGGCTTGAACTGGTCATGGGCCATCCACTTATGCACCAGCGAGACGTCATTAATGCCCACATACGATGGCCTTATCTTGATTGGGATTTTGTTTCGAGCTTCCCATTCAGGCACGTCCTTGTCAACTTGTGCATCACCTGCTCTAGGGGCCACTTGTTCTTCACGTATCGGCTGTTCACGAGGCAACTGCTGTTCATGAGACACTTGTTGTTCATGTATTGACTGCGCTTGTTGAGAAGGATGTTGTATCTCATCATGCCTTTGCTCGGTACGAGCTGGAGAAGGACGTGGCATGTCATCATGCCCATGCTCGGTACGAGGTGGAGAAGGATGTGGCATGTCATCATGCTCTTGCTCGGTACGAGGTGGAGAAGTCTCTAGCGTGTGGTGGTCATGGTCATGGGTCGGTGAGTATACCTCCCCGTCCTCGACGGGTCGCTCCAGAGGATGAACTTCAGTCGGAGTTGGCGAAGACTCGGTCAATTCAATGTCCCGTCTGTGCCAGAGGATGAACTGGTTCATGACGTCTCCGAGTAACACGAGCCCCTCGGGAGTAGGGTGTTCTATCTTCTAAGTCATGAACTCGGGCTTCACAGTATGCACCTTGACCCGAGTGTAGTCCTGCGGGATGTCCCTATTGTGCCACGTGCCGCCCGGAGGATGTGCCACGCCCGTTGTCACCTCAATTATCACATTTTGCCTGCCCATCGGAACCATCAATTTGCAACTAGTTGGCGCCCGTATGCGATCGACGGGGGTTCCAGTTACTTAGCCTTCAGGATGAGTAGCTCAAGCACAAAACGTAGCAGCGTGAAGTATGACGGACAGCCCTTCTCAGTATCATACACAGTCTTCTTCGATGCTTTTGTCACCCTCTCAAGATTTTCTAGACCTCTCTTGCTCTTTTCTAATATTTCTGGTCCAAAGGCCCCAAGCATTTCGTCCAAGTTGTCACCGTCATCTGCATCCCCCTCACGTGCTTCGCCATCATTGCTGGCACCACCAGCATCATCACCACCTTGTTCATTGCCAAAACCACCACCTTGTTCATTGCTATAGTCACGATCCATTTGTTGCTCAAGATCGTCTATGAATCGAGACAAGTATGCTTGGGTTTCAGCTTCATCAGCTAGATCATCGTCGTTGTCATCAACAACCACTGTTTCACCATGATGAATCCACACTGTGTAGTCCAGAACAAATCCTCTCCTAATCAGATGTTCTTTGATGGTACTCACATCTCGAAATGCGATAAGGTTCTTGAAATCTTTGTAGGGACAAATAATCGTGTCACTATTCTCTTTCAACATCGCTGCATGCTTCTCTGCGGCTTTGATGAATTTGTCCACCTCATCACGAAAAAGAGCGTCGTGTCTTAACGAACCATACATCCAAGAATTCTTGTAGTCCATCTTATAGAAACAAAACAACCAAAGAGAGAATATTATTCGAGAATAATTATATATACCTGAGACACACACCATGGTAGTAGAGGATAGTTAATTAATTGACTATTAATGCATAAATATTTTAAAATATAAATTAATCGGTTCAAATAAACAATTTCAAAGAAAACAATTAGCAACATTTAGTATTTCATCCACTACCATTCATGTAAACTCTATTCCAATTTCATGGTAGAGGATAATTAATTAATGGCCTATTTATCCATAACTAATTAAAAACACGCATTATAGAAAGGAATCAAAATAAATATTAAATGATAATTAGTAGCCATGGTAGAGGATATTTTACACATTAGCAACAATTAAAATCTTACACATTCACCTACATGCAAACCCTAGTCACATAAAGAAAAAATTGAAAAAGAAAAAAAACAAAATCCTAGATCTAGATCTAGATATAGGGTTTCATGACACATGCACCAAACTTCACTAATACTACACAAAAATCAACAAAGATGTACTAACAAAGGGTGCAATCTTACTTCCCTACCTAATTTACCCTAGTATAGTGAAAATTAGGGTCTAATTTCACTCATAACTAGCTCAAGTTCCATGGAAGAGAGAGAAAACTAAAAATCAAATTACTCACTAACCAACGAATTAAACTTTAAATAAAAAGTTGGAGAAGCATTTCCTTATCTTTTAAAGCCTCTCCACCAAAGGATTTGAGATCAAAACCTCCCCCTTAGTAGAGCAATTTTTAGGAGGAGCCTAAGGCCTCTCAATCTTTTTTTTTAGAAAAGTGTGTCCCGAGAAGGAAGAAGGGGGTGGCTGCTATTTATTCGTGCGCCATCAGTAGGAGCGGCTGGTGATTCAGCCACCCCTACAGTCGAACATCTGGGCACTGCAGGGACGGCTGGTGATTGAGCCGCCCCTACAGATCAGCCCCAACTGTAAGGGCGGCTCAGGTTAACAGCTGCCCCTACAGTGCCATCTGTAGGGACGACCGGGCTGCTGGGGCCAAAGACGCCCACTATAGGGGCGTTCCCAACCTCAGCCGTCCCTATAATAAAAATGTTCTCATTCCTTGTGTGAGAATCTGTCACAGTGACGCACAACTTCGAGGTGACCGACTTCTCGGTGCTGGACGGCATGGGCACGGGCAAGTCCGTCAGCTCGAGCACCTTCAGCGCCGGCGGCTGCGACTGGAGGATCGACTTGTACCCTGACGGGGTCGACGAGAACAAAAGTGCTTATGTGTCAGCCTTCCTGTATTTTGTCAGTGGGACAGCAGGTGTCAGTGTTGCATTTAGTTTCAGTTTACTATTGGGCAATAAAGATCAAGATCAAGTGATCACGAAAAAGCTAACTTCAAAGACCTTTTGAGTCGTCGGCTGGTGCCGGCTGGGGCTGGCCTACGTTTATTGAGAAATCCAGCCTGCAGGAGCTGCTGCACCTCAACGGTGGTCGCTTCACCATCAGGTGTGTTCTGACGATAAAACAAGTGCCTCACACTGAAGATGCAGCCGCCGTCGTTGTAGTTCCGAAGCCAAAGCTGCACCAGGACCTCACAGACATGCTGAAGAGCGGGGAAGGTGCAGACGTGACGTTCAGTGTGGGCGACCAACTGTTCCCTGCTCACCGGTGCATCCTGGCCGCACGGTCCATGGTGTTCAGGGCGGAGCTCTTTGGCGCGATGAAGGAGAAGGATGCACATTGCATCAAGATCCAAGACATGGAGCCTGCGGTATTCGAGGCGCTCCTGCACTTCGTCTACACGGATTCCATGCCAGATGATTGCGACGACACGGATTCCTTGCCAGATGATTGCGATGACAATGCAGCAGTTAACATTGTGGCAATACAGCACCTGTTAGTTGCAGCCGATCGGTATGGGCTTGACAGGTTAAGGCTCCTGTGCGAAGCAAAGCTGTGCCGCGATATTGATGTGCAGACGGCGGCCACCACCCTAGCTTTAGCAGAGCAACACCAATGCACCCGGCTCAGAGGTGCCTGCATTGGGTTCATAGCTTCGCGTGATGTGCTTGGTGCTGTCATGGAAACCGATGGGTTCAAACATCTCATCACTAGCTGCCCTGCAATCATGAAGGAGATTTTGGACAAGGTCGCTGCCGTCTGGAGCAATAAGTAGTGTCACTGAAAATATATAGCTGAACAGCAAGCAGCAATACGTACAATGCTTTATATCCGCCCGCTGGATGGATTGGATCGGAGTATCATGTTTTTTTTTAAATAATATATTTTTAATGATTAATTGACCGTAGGATGGGTTGGGTAGGGATGGAGAGCCGACTGGACTCCTATCGGCCCCTGAGATGCCGGCCCCTGAGACGCCGACATCATTCTATCGACCTTCCAGACGCCGGCCCCTGAGACGCCGACATCATTCTATCGACCTTCCAGAAGCCAACGGAGAGCCTAACGGGGCTGCAAAGTGTGCCATATCTCCTATAGGCCGCGTGGGGGCCAATGAGTCCCTGTCGGCTTTCCACTGGCCGATAGGTTCTACAATATCCAACCGCCCGAGCTCTTCGGCACGATGAAGGAGAAGGATGCACAGCGCATCGAGATCGATGACATGGAGCCTGCAGTATTCAAGTCACTCCTGCACTTCGTCAACATAGATTCCTTGCCGGTATAACAATGTGGCAACGCAGCACCTGTTAGTTGCAGCCGATCGGTATGGGCTTGACAGGTTAAGGCTCCTGTGCGAAGCAAAGCTGTGCCACGATATCGATGTGCCGACGGTGGCCACCACCCTCGCTTTAGCAGAGCAACACCACTGTCCCCATCTGAGAGGTGCCTGCATTGGGTTCATAGCTTCGCGTGACGTGCTTGGTGCCGTCATGGAAACTGATGGGTTCAAACATCCCATCACTAGCTGCCCTGCAATCATGGAGATTTTGGACAAGGTCGCTGCCGTATGGACTCTGGAGCAATAAGTAGTGTCACTGGAAATACAGGTGAACAGCAAGCAGCAATACGTAAAATGCTGCAGCATCAATATTCGATCACTATCCATCACATTAATTAATTCTATTGCTGGTGTATCCATTGCAGCTCCTATTATATCGGAAGAACGAATGCGCGCTGCAGTGATACAATGCTACAATGAAATTTTGAAGAAAATCCATTACGTAAATAGCATTGCTTGTCCTTTAGTTTTCTTCTTACGCTTTCCTTTCTCATGTTGTGTGCTCGCGTGAAATTAAATCAATTGGTTTGGATCTGTACCGGTTGCCGCCCTCCAGACTTTGGACGCGGACGCACGCTGCCATTGCTGCACACACCGGTGCCAGAGCGGGTGGTGGCACGGGCAGGCTCGCGGAGGGGACGGCCGCAGTGGAGGCTCCTTGTCGTCTTCGTCGGCGCAACCCGTGGTGGATACGGACTGAGCTGGAGAAAACGAATCGAACGGGTTAGCGGTCTGGAACCCGCGGCAAACCAACCCGTGCCTAACCCGTAGATGCGGTTTCCATCGGTCTGGTTTGATGGGTTGGTCCGGTTATAACCGGACCATGTACAGGGTGAGTTTGGCTTTTGGGAGGGCGGAGGGGCTGTTTACAGCCAAGTGACCGAGTCCGAGGGCCGTCTCCGTAATGTTCTTTTTGCGAAAACCCCCTCGTGAACAGTGATTAATGAAGGGAGAGAATGAGTGGCGACGGCGCGTGGTCCCGGGCCGAGTCGTCGGCCGAAACCGCGTCGTACGGGGGCCGTCTTCTCCAAGCGTGGCATGATGATCCATCTGTGGCGCGAGCGGGCGGGAAGCCAAGATACGCGCCAAATCCATCGCCCAACCATCCCTGCACGCCATTCTTTGTTTCTCCGCCGTTCTCCATCCCCGTCTGTGTGCATCGGAGACGTTGAGCGCGGCTGCGCTGATGAAGCTCAACGGCCCGGTGGCGGCACTCCGTCTCCTCCTTCGCCATGCAACGGCGCGGCGGCAGCTTCCGGTGGACATTGAGAGAATTTTTATTTTTTAATCCATTTTTATTTAATATTTTAATAATAATCGCACCTGAATTTTTTTTCGGATCTCACCATTCTCTACCGTTGTACCCAGATGAGAGGCTTAAAAAAAGAAGAAGAAAACTTCATATACGAGAGAGTATATGTATATAACAAAAACACACGGCACGTAGGAGCACGTATTATTATTAGCCAGATCCAGTCCAGCTCAACAGCTTTTAGATTCCAGATACACGCGTGCCACATGCATGCGGACTCGTCCAGTGGCAGAGCACACAGCACACAGCGCCTATCGGCCAGCGAACAGCCGACAGATACCTATCGGCCCCCGCGCGGCCGATAGGATATTACGGCACACTCTGCAGGCGCCTGTTGGCTTCTGATGTTGGCGCCCCAGGGGCCGATAGGCGCCCAATCGGCCCAGCTCAGTCTTACCTGCGGCCAATTAATCATTAAGAAGATATTATTCAAAAAAAAAACATGATACTCCAATCCAATCCATCCAGCGGGCATGGTATATAAAGCTCCTCATCGTCTTGCTATCCTAGAATTGTATTGTTTCCATGCCTTTACATGTCCATAATCATTATGCTTAGTTTTCGGTGTGTTTAGTGCCTATTTTTAAATGAGCATATGAAGTCGGGAACAAGTAGTGTGCCGGTATTTTGCTAGTGGTGTGTCAAACTAACTAAATAGTGAAATTGATGCTTACTCAGAGAAAAATATTGGGTCCGATAATGGGATTACAAAAATTTGAGTGCAAATAGCAACACGCTTGTCTTTTGTGCAGCTAGCTTGTTGGTTTCATTTTCAGAGTGCCTTCTTATGGGAGCTACTACGTGTATGATAATTTTCAGAGCAGTGCAAAGCAGCGACGTTTCATTAAAGATCATATACTATGGAGTCTGTCATGCTGACGTTATTTCGACTCAAAATAAGCACAATAATTCGAACAACGAGAACACGTACGTCTCGAACCTCCTCCCCGGCATCATCGGCGTGCCCTTGCCGCCGCTACACACCCTTATCATCCCGGCAATGAAATCCCTGGTCTCCTCCAGCCCCACCCCGACCTGCCCCGCCTCCGCCTTGGTCGACCACCCCGCCTCGCCGACGGCGATCTCCACCCCATCTCCGTACCCGAGCCTCTTCATCGCCGTGTAGATGGCGTCCATCTGCGCGTCGAACATGCTCGTGTAGTTGATCTTCGTCGCGGGATCGTACACCCCGGCGTTGGGACGGAACACGGCGTAGTTCAGCGTCGCCGCGTTGTAGCTGAAGTACGGGTACGCGTTCACCATGAACGACGACCCGGTGTCGTTGTGGAACTTGAGCATGGAGGGGCACAGAGAGAGCCACTGCGGTGTCGAACACCAGCCATTGCCGGTTGCCGCCCTCCAGACCTTGGACGCGAACGCACGCTGCCATTGCTGTACACACTGGTGCCAGAGCGGGCGGTGGCACGGGGAGGCTCGCGGAGGGGACGGCCGCAGTGGAGGCTCCTTGTCGTCTTCGTCGGCGCAGCCCGTGGTGGAGACAGACTGAGTTAGAGAAAACGAATCGAACGGGTTAGCGGTCTGGAACCCGCAGCAAACCAACCCGTGCCTAACCCGTAGACGTGGTTTCCATAGGTCTGGTTCGATGGGTTGGTCCAGTTATAAGCGGACCATGTACAAGGTGAGTTTGGCTTTTGGGAGGGCGGAGGGCCTGTTTACAGCCGAGTGACCGAGTCCGAGGGCCGTCTCCGTAATGTTCTTTTTGCGAAAACCCCCCTCGTGAACAGTGATTAGTGAAGGGAGAGAGTGAGTGGCGGCGGCGCGTGGTCCCGGGCCGAGTCGTCGGCCGAAACCGCATTGTACGGGGGCCGTCTTCTCCAAGCGTGGCATGATGATCCATCTGTGGCGCGAGCGGGCGGGAAGCCAAGATACGCGCCAAATCCATCACCCAACCATCCTTGCACGCCATTCTTTGTTTCTCCGCCGTTCTCCATCCCCGTCCGTGTGCATCGGAGACGTTGAGCGCGGTTGCGCTGATGAAGCTCAACGGCCCGGTGGCGGCACACGTCTCCTTCGCTCGCGGCAACGGCGGGACGGCAGCTTCCGGTGGATATTGGGAGAATTTTTATTTTTTAATCGCTTTTTATTTAATATTTTAATAATAATAAAAATATTTCGGATCTCACCATTTTGGTCGCGCCAGTGCCGCTGGCGCGACCAAATAACGCTGTCATGCCACATGTATTGGCGCGACAATACCTGCCATGTTAGATAACGTTTTCGTCGTGAAAAACCTCGTTGCGCCACTCCCGTTGGCGCGACAATATTGTTCTGTTGCGCCACCGGGGTGGCGTGACGAGGCTTAAACTTAGAAAAAAATTATTACTCTCCGATACGACATCGGATTGAAATGATTTTTATATGAAAATTGTAGATCTCGACGAGGTCTACAACTTTATAGTTTTAAGTTTTTTTCCATTTGAGGACGTTAAGATGCTCAAAAAATTATATAAAATTTCAGCTGCATAGTAATCGCGTACTATCGCTTGTTGTATTAGAAAAATAATATCATCTTTGTATGGTGTCAAATAAAGATACTTTTTATATCAAAGTTGTAGCTCTTAATGGGATCGACAACTTTATAGTTTTGAGTTTTTACATTTGAGGTGGTTAAGATGCTCGAAAAAATAAATATAAAATTTTAGCAGTATACCTGGGTTGAAATTTTATATTATTTTTATCCTGCTCGCTTATGCTGAAATTTGGCTTATGCTGATATTTATGTTGAAATGTTGTGAGAGAAAAACACTGGCCAAATTTTCCTAATTTAGCTCTTTTATTGAGAATTACAGTCTGAATATGCAGATTGTCCTGCAGATATACTGAAACGGATGACGGACTGAGAACCTTACCAGTGCCAAGGACATGGCCCGTAGGGAGTTTAGGCAACTGTGAAGCTAATTGGATTTCACTTTGCTGATTTACTATGAACAGGTTGGTGGAATAGTGATATGCAACTCTATCCTATGGTATATAATATTTTTCTCTCACAACAAATCAATAAACCGTATTTTTTAGTCTAGCTTCTCAGCGAAGCGAACAGGGCATCAGATAAGAGACACGAGATACTAATATGCAGGAGCATTAAGATACGAGAGATGAGACGGTAATCTTCAGGAGCATTCGGATAAGGGACACGAGATAGTATATGGATGTAGATAGGATCAATCTAAATTTTTATATGGATGTACACAGTACACTGAATTATGTCTCACCTTTTTTTTTATAAGCTGCAAATCATATATGTTTATGTTACATTTGATTTATGAAAAACTATTATATTACATTATATATAAATATATATGATATTGATATGATAATAATATAATATAATTGATAATTCCAAAAAATATGTTCATCTATTTATGTTTGACCATGCTCGTCTTAATTACGTTTGATCTGCTTTGTATCAAATAACAGAACAGTTATATATACTAAAATTACAAGCGCTATTCTACACCAAACTGTTATATTGGACAAGATTCAGAGTAGTCGTGTTTCAGTATTATTCAGTATTTCGTGATAATGGATGTAGTACTGACTGTTGAACGCGGTTCAGTAGTACTCAATATTTTCTCTGGTCAGTTTTGGCTTGTGGTGTAGAGGGTGCAGAATAGCACTGTCGTACTAAAATGATATTTATAATTGATCGTGGCTATATATAAGTATTAAATAACTCAAAGACAGTCCATTGCATGAACCGTCTGTTTAGTTGTCTGTTACCAGATTCAAAAACTTACAGTGTACATGCCCTTACCGGATTCAAGCTGGTCATTAAATAATGAGATATTTACTCGTACGGCCATGAAAAAAATGCACCATCCTTTTATGGCCCTAATTTTTTGGAACTTACATGTATGCCTTAAAACGGAATTTTCTTTCTTCCATAGCCTTCTGTCAACTCTGTTATGGTATTCTGTTAGCTCCCCCACTTATAGATACGTGAAATGTCTAAATTGCCCTTATGCTCTTTCTGTCTGTGCCACATCCGAGGGTGAGAGAGAGAGAGAGGGAGAGAGAATGGGGAGGGCGCCGCCGCCGCCGCCGGGATCTCCGGCCCCGGATCCGGCGGATGCACCTCCGCCCGGCACCACTCCCTTCGCTGGCAGCCGTGGGGGAAGCGCCGCCGTCCGGCTAGTGCAGCGCGCGGGGGCCTCGTGGTGGCGGACGCTGGGGTGAGGCCGGCGCCGCTGCCGTCGGCGGACGTACGTCGACCTTGCCGACGCCGACCGCTCGCTTGTCCGCGTCGCGTTGCCTTTCCTCGTCGCGCTAGCTGTTGCTGCATAGGAGTAGCTTGCATGCATACTATCCCTGACCTGTGCTGACTCTGAACAATCGAATGTCATTGCATGCAGCCTCTGATGACGGCGAGGAAGGCGGCGTGCGGGTCCGCCGGCGCGCTTGGTGACGATGGTGCTGTCTCCGGGGACGTACTACATCGGCTCCGTACAGTTCCAGCGCGGCCCCTGCAACGCCTCCACCTTGACCTTCCAGCTGCAGGCAAGTGATGCGGCCAGTTGCATTGCACTCCATCTCCATCGGTAGTTGCTAGTCAAGCACCAACTGGCTGCTCGTACGTGTCTGCATGCAGTTAATTAGATCGAGTCTTACGTGCATTGCGCATCGTCCATGATCCATCGGTGCATGCAGGAGACGCTCAAGGCTGACGTCGCCCATTTATGTGTCAAGTATGGTCAATTGCAATGCATTTGTGCAATTTTTTATGCATTTGATAAGCTTATTTTATTGCAATGTATCTGTGTACTTGATTATATGTCTTATTATGCATTGTTATGTGTGAACTTATTTGCGTAATATTACTCCAAATATACAGCAGACAAATAAACTGCATTTTATTTTTTACCCTTGACTTGTGCCAAGAAAGAAGAAAATTTCATTTTTGTGCCATGCAGGTAAGTTAAAAAAAAGGCCATATAAAGAAGATGTATTTTTTCCCGGGACCGTACAGGTAAATATCTCTTAAATAATTAAGCTAAAAATGGTCCGAAAGATCTTTTTAAACGGTAAAGCTACACAACATGTGTTTTAGAGTAACCTAACACCTGATTTTCTATAGAACATCTATTTTTGGAGCAACTTAACATTCGAATTTTTTTCCACATATTTTGTACTAATCCTAACGTCTCCTCCAACTCCGGTGAGACGTTTAGGTTCAGGTATTGGTTTTTTAGGTGTGGTAAGAAATTCAATATGTTTAGAAAGAAAGCTGAGGATGTGAAGGTGGCAAACTGGCTTGATAATATAATAGTGACAGGAGAGGAGGCAAAAGGCGACGTGGTGATAGTGTCGCCGGCTATGAAGACGAGGGTGGTTAGGCGTCAGGCGACATCACAATGATAACCCAACGGATCTAGGTTAGCATGGGAGCGTAGTTTGTGTATAGTACTACGTATACTACAACCGGCAAATACCTAAATTACCACTAAATGTAAAAAAAAAAAACACGTGCATTGGGAACACACATAAATAGAAGGGCAGTACTAGCATCTCGATGTGCGGACGAACACCCGTGTCCAGACGCCCGTGGCTGTGCACGCCCGCACCCAGCACGGACCTCCTGCGCCGCTCCCCGCGCTTCCCCCTCGGCTTTCCGCCCCCGCAGCCGCGCAACGCTCTATCCCTCCGCTTTCCACATGCATGCACTGCAGCAGGTGGCTGTGGCAGGTGAGTCACATTACAACATGTACAACACCCGACCTACTTTTAAAACATCCAAATGAAACATTTGCAACATGCGTTTAAAGACAGATGAAACACTTGAAACATGCATCTAAATCACTTGCAAAAACACCTTAAAACACTTCAAAAGCCATTGCAAAACATATGCAATATCCAGATAAAAACACTTGCAACATCCAAATAAAAACACTTGCAACATACGTCTAAAAAAAACAAATAAAACATCTGAAATAGACGTTTTGCAACATACGTGTATAGCCATTGCAACATACGCAACATCTCGATCTACTTTTGCAACATCCATATGAAACACTTACAACATACCTATAAAACATCTGAAACAATTGAAATATACGTTTGCAACACAGGGGAAGAGAGATCGGGGCTGGTCGATTCCAGCTGTCAGGGTGGGAGCCAATGTGGCAGAACCTCCTAAATTATAGGACCCACATACATTTGTCACTGTCCAAAGACCATTGACAACAATGCATATGTTCCTGGTAACTTAAGAAGTCTGTCGGGTGTCCTCGGGGAACCCCGAATCATCCACGATTTCCGAGCAGGATCACGTTACAGAGTCATTGTAGTATTGCAACAGTTTATTCAAATAGACACATCAGAGTAAAAGTAGTCGAAGACTTACAATAACATAGTTTACAAACCATTTGTTTCAAACCGTACAACTAAGTTCGATATTAATACAAACCAAAGTAGTGGAGCGGCATTATAATATAATACAAAACACACAATGAGGCTGCCCTGCCCAAGGCCACACAATTACTTCTCAACGTCATCACAAGGTACAACTGTCATGCAGCACGATCCAAAACATATCTGCTCATGAGGCTCACCTGCAACAAGGGTCAACGAACCCTGAGTACAAAAGTACTCAACAAGACTTAAACCAAATAAGAACTGATAACTCGTGAATGCAGAGCTCGAGGATTCAAGGTATGATTTTAGCAATAATCAAAGTTATTTTATGTAAAAGCTCTTTGACAAAATTCTTTGTTTCAACAGTTTAAACTTCATAAAATCATATACAAAGATGACACGATCCGTAATGAGATCATGAAACTTCATATCAACACCTTCATCAACCATTCTCAAGTTCCATTTATTAATTACTACGATGATGAATAAAGTGAGTTGAGTCTCCATAACCGAGGAGCAACGACGATTCGAACCGATTATAAACCCAAATGAGGGATTCCATACCACACGACATATATGTGTCCACGACCTACATATACCAACCTATTCTCGGATCCTCTAAAACAAGAATGGGTCCGCGCCACCCGAGAATACAAGACTCCACCAATCCAAATTTGCCCACGCAGGGTACACGCTATTCC
Organism: Miscanthus lutarioriparius; assembly: GCA_904845875.1. Taxonomy (NCBI): domain Eukaryota; kingdom Viridiplantae; phylum Streptophyta; class Magnoliopsida; order Poales; family Poaceae; genus Miscanthus; species Miscanthus lutarioriparius. The sequence continues at coordinate 11,481,761 of CAJGYO010000012.1, forward strand.
CGCCATCTCTCCACTCCCAAAGCGAGTAGCCATTCTCGTAATAGAATTGCCAAGTTCAGGCTTACGAGTATGTGGTTAGTACTACAAATTCTCACCTCATGCAATTCAACAACGGACGTGCCTTAATCGACACAGACGGAAAGATCCCGCTCACAAGACCTCCATGTCTTGTGGCTCACACACACCGAGTCCGCCCCGCCTAGATTTATTACTCCACATTCCCATATCACATGCTAACATAATTAACCAATGTTCCATTTAAAACTTGCAGGTGGCAGGTAGTCACCGACTTCATCGTTCTACGCATAGCTAAGCAAAACTAGGCATATACGAGTTCAAAACTGGTAATATGGTAAATATGGAATAACAAGGGTGGTAATGCACCAATTAGGCTCTTACTTAACTCTTAATCACTTAATGCAGTAACGGAAAGCAAAAGCGAAATTAATTTGTAAAACACAAGGTAGGGTTGTATGCATCCGGGGCTTGCCTTCGTTGACGGAAAAGTTCGGCTCCTACGACGTTTCACAAGTCTTTGATCCGACCTCAACAGACAGATCAATCTCCTCCGCAACTTGATTAACTACCACGTGTTCACCTTCGTTTACTACACGTAGTAACATTGCCATGTTTAACATGATGCGGAATATGAAACATGATGCTCGATGATGGATGCAAAAATTAATAAATTGGATACAATTTTCCTTCGCAGTACAGTTACAAACCAAACTAACCAAACCATATTCGTAACTGATGTGACCACGCCAGCACCGATCACTTTGGTGAACTCTCCGACCACTACGGTGAACTATCCGACCACTACGGTGAACTATCCGACCACTACGGTGAACTATCCGAAGCAAAGATCGTCGGTGATGGAGAACCGGCGACTGCAGTGATCAAAATGAGTAAACAACAACTGACTAAGTACTATAGCATCGAAACAAAGCCGTAAGTACACTGATTACAGACAACGGCTCACCGAAGGGCTCTGGCCACGATGACACGCCCGCGGCAGCGTGAAGTTCTTGACCTCGAGGAAGAAAAAACGTGGACAGCGAGTTCTCGGCAATTTCAAAGTACCAAGGTTAGCTGGCCGGATTCGCAAGGAAAAGACGGAACTAGGGACGGCCTTTACCGAGATGGCAACAAATACTGGGGAGACGATGCGAGCTTGTTGGAGCGATGACAACGGCGGTGGTGAAAACAAAGGAAGAAGAAAACAGCGATGACGACGCCTTGGTACTTATAAGCGCTGCGCAGAAGCTCAAGGAAGCCACGACGGAGCCGCTTTCGCAAGCAAATACGACATCAAGGATGGCCACGACGCGCCTGGAACGCCGAAGAAGGTCCGACGGCAATGTAGCTTAGGCGGTGAACACTGTTCACAGAAATTACAAAATTGCCATACGCCAAAATTCACAAATTACTCTTAATTTTTTCTAAACAACTTGAAAAACTCCAAAAACAAACTTTGCATAACTTGCCAAGCTCTACACTTTTGCTTTTGGGATCAACCCCAAATTATGCTTAGATTTTGAAATGGATTTTCAGGGTAGGATTTAAATGCTGAAAAACGGGGTTTTCTCAAAAAATTCAAAATCCAAACAAACTTTGAACTAGAGTCAACTAATACAATTCAACACATACCACATGAATATAAACTTGTTTTAGTGTATGCATCTCAAAGTTTTCACCAAATGCCAAATGATTTGCAATGCATATGATGACATGTCAGGTTTTAGTATTTTAAACACCCGAGGTGTTACAATCCTTCCCCCTAAAAGAAATCTCGTCCCGAGATTCAAAGCCATAGAGTAAGTAATGGAAAAGGAAATGTGTCAATCCAAAAACATCCATAACTTTTCCATAAAACAACTGAGGTTCTTTTACAAAACACAATTTGTAGCAACCGAGCTCAACTAACATCATTCTATTCTATATTGACGCTAGAAACTCTGAAAACTTTTCTAACAAGTAATCTTATGATTCCCAAGTAGCTTCCTCTTCTGAATGTTGATTCCATTGTATCTTGTAGAACTTTATTGTTCTCCTCCGAGTAACACGATCTTTCTGATCCAACACTCGGATAGGATATTCTGAATAAGTCGATCTCGGTTCAAGTTCCACTCCTTCAACTTCAACATTCTCGCTTTCGGGCACTCGGAGGCACTTCTTTAATCGAGACACATGGAACACATCATGTACAAATGATAAATGTTCGTAATTTCAAGCGATATGCCACTTTTCCAAACCTCTCTAAAATTTGATATGGTCCAATGTATCGGGTGCCAACTTTCCTTTAACACCAAAATGGTTAACTCACTTCATTGGTGATACTTTCGGATATACAAAATCTCCTTTGTTGAATACCAATGGTCTCCGTCTGCCTATCCGCATAACTCTTTTTGGCGGATCGGGCTATTTTCAAATTACTTTGTATTTGCCTAACCTTGTCTTCCGTTTCTTTCACAAGGTCAACTCCAAAGAATCTTCTTTCTCCCAAGCTCCACCAACTCAATATTTCGCACCTCACGGCCATAGAGTGCTTCAAATGGAGCCATTCTAATGCTTTCCTGATAACTATTGTTATATGAGAACTCGGCCAAAGGTAAGCATTCGTCCCACTTGTTGGAATAATTAAGGACACAACACCTTAACATATCTTCAAGCACTTGATTGACTCTTTCATCATCCCATCATCTGCGGATGATAAGCTGTACTATACAGAAGTTTAGTACCCAATGAAGCATGTAAGTGTTTCCAAAAGCTGGAGACAAACTGTGTACCCCTATCTGACACTATAGTCTTGGGTACTCCATGAAAACTCATGATTCTTGCTAAGTACATTTTGGCATATTGGATAGTAGGATATATTGTCTTGACAGGAAGAAAATGTGCTGACTTAGTGAGTCGATCTACAATAACCCATACTGAGTCAAATCCCTTTGATGTCTTGGGTAGACCAACAATAAAATCCATACTTATGTCCTCCCACTTCCAAGATGGAATAGGCAATGGTTGTAATTCACCAGCAGACCTCAAATGTATAGCTTTCACCTTTTGACAAGTATCACACTTTGCTATATATCTAGCAATCTCTATTTTCATTTTAGTCCACCAGAATCTTTGCTTCAAGTCATGGTACATCTTGTTACTTCCCGGATGGATAGATAACCTAGTAGCATGTGCCTCCTCTAGAATTGATTGTCGCAACTCAGGAACCTTTGGTACCACCAGGCGATCCTTGAACCACAACACATCTTTATCATCTATGCTGAAGCATTCTGCTTTTCCATTCTCGACTCTTTCCTTGATATGGGCTATACCCTTGTTTTCCTTCTGAGTAGCAATAACTTGATCTCGAATAGTGGCTTTTACAATTATGTTGGTCAAACTTCCTTGTTGAATTACTTCTATATTCAACTTTTCCATTTCTTGACATAAAGTCAAACCCATTGTTTTCATTTGCCGATAATTACAATAACTTTTATGTATGAGAGCATCTGCAACTATATTTGCTTTACCAGGGTGATAATGTACTTCCAAATCATAATCCTTAATCAGTTCTAACCATCTTCTTTGTCGCATGTTCAACTCTGACTGAGTAAAGATATACTTTAAGCTCTTGTGGTCTGTATACATATGGCACGTATTACCAAGTAGGTAATGCCGTCAAATCTTTAGAGCATGAACCACAGCTGCTAACTCCAAATCATGAGTAGATAGTGTTCTTCATGTTGCTTAAGTTGCCTGGATGCATAGGCAATGACTCGGCCTTCTTGCATCAATACACATCCAATACCAATACCTGAAGCATCACAATAAACATCAAATGGCTTCTCGATATCGAAGTTGAGCTAACACAGTGCGATGAGTCAACAGCCTTTTTAAAGTCCGAAAGCCTCTTCACAATCGATGACCGCACAAACTTGACTTGGTTCTTCAATAATTCAGTTATGGACTTTGATACTTTAGAGAAATCTGGAATAAACCGACGGTAATACCCGCCAATCCCGAAAACTCCGAACTTGATGAACTGTGGTTGGTGGTTTCCAATCAAGCACATCCTTCACTTTGCTTGGATCAACAAAGAACTCCTTCCTCGACAAGACATGTCCCGAAATCGCACTTCCTTAAGCCAAAAATCACACTTGTTGAACTTAGCATACAATTGATGTTCTCTCAAACGAGTCGAACAATTACGAGGTGTTCTGCATGTTCATCTTATTCTTGGAATATACTAGTATATCATCTATAAATACCACTACAAACTTGTCTAGCTCAGGTATGAATACCGAGTTCATCAAATACATGAAATGAGTGGAGCATTGGTCAAACCAAAAGACATCACCAAGTATTCATATAATCCGTATCTCGTGGTAAATGCCGCTTTGGGAATATCTTGAGGCTTTATCTTGATTTGATGATACCACGATCTCAAATCTATCTTGGAGAAAACTTTGGCTCACCAACCCAGTCAAAAAGCAAATCTATCCGAGGTAATGGATACTTATTCTTGATGGTCACTTCATTCAATCGGACGATAGTCAACACATAACCTCGTGGTCTCATCTTTCTTTTTTATAAAATTGCCGGACATCCCCAAGGTGAGGAACTAGGTTGAATAAACCCTTCTCAATTAATTCTTGTAATCGAGCCTTCAACTCGCCAATTCCTTAGGTGGCATTCTATAGGCTCTCTCGAGAAATCGGAGCTGTTCTAGGTTGTAACTCTATGTTAAACCTGTACATCCCTATCGGTGTGGTAGACTGGGTAAATCTTCGTGAAACACATCAGGAAATTCACGTACTACCGGATATCTCTAATCTCTTTGACGGCAGCTTACACAAACTCAAATTTCTTGATCTTCTTAAGGTTGGAAGTTGGATGAGAAGTTGAGAATTACTATCAGGCAAACTTACTCTTAAAGTCCAATTCAAAGCATCTATAATAGCCTTATGCTGATACATCCAATTCATTCCCAAGATTACATTTATATCCTGATCCTTAAGGATAATCATGGTAGTGGGAAAAATATGCCCACCCAGGTTTACGGGTACCTGGTATACCATTTCCTTAGTACACAGATATCCCCAATGCATCAGATAAAGAAACTTTCCTTTGTTGCCCCAATTGAAATTTCATGCTTCACGACAAATGTTCTATTGATGAATGAATGCGATGCGCCAGAATCAAAAAGTATAACTGCAGGGTGATTGGCAACAGGAAACATACCCATCATCACTGGCTCCCCCTCCGGAATTTCTCCAGCTTGAATATAGAACACCCGTCTTGTCTTCCTCTCATCTTTGCCCTTCTGAGCATTCTGATTGTGGTTCTTGTTTGGTGCCTGACCCTGTTGTTGATTGGCAGGGGCCTTCTGATAATTTTGATTAGCCTGCTTAGGGTATGGACATTCCCTGGAGAAATGACCAGTCCTTCCACAATTGTAACACGTATAGTTGTGACCCTGTAACGTTGGAGCATTGCCACCAAGCATTGGTTGACTGTGAGCTCGGATAGGTTATAGCAGACGTACATTTGATTTGGTATTTCGCGGCTTGAGACTGTGGCGGACGATAAGGAGGACGATAATGGTTTACTGAATGATAAATCACTCTCTGCCTCTTTTGGTTTCCACCAAAAGGTCAAGACGGCACATTCTTTTTCTTCTTGAGCTCCTTATGCTGCCGATACTTTGCCTCTGAAACAATTGCAATATTTACTGCCTCATGATAAGTGATATTGGTGCAGTGTTGTCATCATTGTCTCCGCGAGCTTTGGTATTCGCACCTCTCATGAACCATTTCTTTTTCTTGGCATCCGTATTGACATGTTCGGATGCATACTTTGCGACGAGATGATTGAATCTTCCCACATACCGCATAACCGTTTGATCCCTTGCCTCAAAGTAAGGAATTCATCCAGCTTCATAGCCATCACTCCTTCTAGGATATAATGGGCTCTCGAAAGCGGTCTGAAATTCTGTCCGTTAACGGAACGCTCATGGGTTGCATGGCCATCGATTTGCATACCAAGCACCAAATTTGCACCTCTAAGTTGTTTGGGCAAAGAACACCGGTTTCTAAAACTCGTGCGCAAGAATAAGATCAAATTTACGCTCCATGGTCCTAAGCCGGTCATCGACCTCCGAGAGTTCATCCGCCTTGGTAAACACCGGGGTTTTGTATCCGTGAAATCCACATAGGTAGCCTCATGCCTGTTATGATTGCGCCCACGGTTTCCATGCATCCGATTCTCATTACTTTGAGCTATCTCATGAAGCAAACGAGAATTTTCCACAATCCACATTGACTAATGCAATGATAGCAATGACCACATTGGTCGGCATTGGTGGCGGGTTGGGATATCATCATCATCTTGTGAAGTACCGTGAATATGCGATCCTCAAGGTCATTTACGATCTCGCTCATAACAAACCAAACTTTATTCACAAGCCTTTATTGGATTGCACAAAAGCTTACTCCAGACACATTACATAGGGTTTACTACTATAAACACGCACCCTATAAGTACCAAAACAAGATACATAGCCTAACCATAATTAACTATTATACAACTCTACTCTTTTACAGATTACTTCAAACTTCAGCTCTCGGTATCCATTCCGGAATTATTACCGCCTTCATCATCACTTTTATTGATCATTACTAATTCTTCAGGATCTTCTTCTTCTTCCTCTTCCGATTCGCTATCATTGGCAAGGATGACACCGGGTCCATGGCATCGACTTGAGGCTCATCATGATTTGGGTTTAGTAGATTGCTAAGCCTATGCACTTCCTCATGTAGATAGGTATTATGTTCTTCTAAATCTTCTACATAGAACTCTAGCTCATGAGTTCTAGCTCTAGCTACATTTTCCTCTGCTTAAGCCTCATTTCGTCCCCTCCACCGCATTTAACTAATATACTTTCGCAGCCCTATGTGCGGTGGTGAGACGCCTCAATTGATCCTGTAATTCTCCTACCAGATAGCATCCAAAGCACTATCTCTAGTAGCTTGTGCTAATTCTATAGAAATTCTTTGTATCTCTGCTTGGGGATCGTGCCTAGAATCGCTTCGCTAGCACCATCGCTTTCTAGGGGCAAGTTGGTGACGAGGAACTCCTTTGGGTCCAAAGTGGACTTACTTGGCGTCATCTTGGCACGAGCCATCTTCAGAGGGAAACCAATTTAATCCAAATAAGACCACTTGATCAAAGTCTAAAGAGCAGCTATGATGGATTACATTCCTCAAACCAGACTCACTACTCAACTCCATACTAAGAGGTGAAGGAAGTAACGAGTGAATTATTCATGATGCATGAATCGTTCTTACTGAACAAAAACATCAAAGTTTATAATGCACATAAACAACATTTATTTTTTATATAGGGCATAGTAAGATTACTACTCCACCACACAAGACCCTTTTAATCAAATAAGGAATGGTGAGAAAGAAATAAAATAAGTCAGAAGCAATTTGGACCAAATTAATCAAGTTAAATTTAGTCATCCCAAATCATTTTGAAGTTTTTGTAAACCAATACCACAAAAACTTTGTAACGATTGCTCTGATACCATTCTGTGGCAGAACCTCCTAAATTATAGGACCCACATACATTTGTCACCGTCCAAAGACCATTGACAACAATGCATATGTTCCCGTAACTTAAGAAGTCTGTCGGGTGTTCTCGGGAACCCCGAATCATCCACGATTTCCGAAAGCAGATCACGCTATGAGTCATTATAGTATTACAACAGTTTATTCAAATAGACACATCGTAGTAAAAGTAGCCAAGACTTACAATAACATAGTTTACAAACCATTTGTTTCAAACCGTATAACTAAGTTCGATATTAATACAAACCAAAGTAGTGGAGCGGCATTATAATATAATACAAAACACACAATGAGGCTGCCTTACGCCCAAGGGCCACACAATTACTTCTCAACGTCATCACAAGGTACAATCATCATGCAAAGACGATCCAAAATGAGATCTGCTCATGAGGCTCACCTGCAACAAGGGTCAACGAACCCCTCGAGTACAAAAGTACTCAACAAGACTTAACCGAAATAAGAACTGATAACTCGGGAATGCAGCTCGATGATTCAAGGTATGGTTTTAGCAATAATCAAAGTTATTTTATGTAAAAGCTCTTTGACAAAATTCTTTGTTTCAACAGCTTAAACTTCATAAAATCATATACAAAGATGACACGATCCGTAATGAGATCATGAAACTTCATATCCAACACCTTCATCAACCATTCTCAAGTTCCAGTTATTAATTACTACGATGATGAACAAAGAGTTGAGTCTCCATAACCGAGGAGCAACGACGATTCGAACCGATTATAAACCTAGCTGGGATTCCATACCACACGACATATGCGCAGTCCCTCGACTTACATATACCAACCTATTCTCGGATCCTCTAAAACAAGAATGGGTCCGCGCCACCCGAGAATACAAAAGACTCCACCAATCCAACCCATTGCCACGTGGGTACACGCTATTCCGCCATCTCTCCACTCCCAAAGTCGCGAGTAGCCATTCTCGTAATAGAATTGCCAAGTTCAAAGCTTACTGAGTATGTGGTTAGTACTACAAATTCTCACCTCATGCAATTCAACAACGGACGTGCCTTAATCGACATTGTGCGTGAAAGATCCCGCCACAAGACCTCCATGTCTTGTGGCTCACACACATCGAGTCCGCCCGGCCTAGATTTATTACTCCACATTCCCATATCACATGCTAACATAATTAACCAATGTTCCATTTAAAACTTGCAGGTGGCAGGTAGTCACCGACTTCATCGTTTCTACGATAGCTAAGCAAAACTAGGCATATACTGAGTTCAAAAGCTGGTAATATGGTAAATATGGAATAACAAGGGTGGTAATGCACCAATTAGGCTCTTACTTAACTTTTAATCACTTAATGCAATAACGGAAAGCAAAAGCGAAATTAATTTGTAAAACACAAGGTAGGGTTGTATGCATCCGGGGCTTGCCTTCGTTGACGGAAAAGTCCGGCTCCTACGACGTTTCACAAGTCTTTGATCCGACCTCAACAGACAGATCAACCTCCTCCGCAACTTGATTAACTACCACGTGTTCACCTTCGTTTACTACACGTAGTAACATTGCCATGTTTAACATGATGCGGAATATGAAACATGATGCTCGATGATGGATGCAAAATTAATAAATTGATACAATTTTCCTTCGCAAAGACTGATTACAAACCAAACTAACCAAACCATATTCATAACTGATGTGACCACGCCAGCACCGATCACTTTGGTGAACTCTCCGACCACTACGGTGAACTATCCGACCACTACGGTGAACTATCCGAAGCAAAGATCATCGGTGAAGGAGAACCGACGACTGCAGTGATCAAAATGAGTAAACAACAACTGACTAAGTACTACAGCATCGAAATAAAGCCGTAAGTACACCGATTATGCATAACGGCTCACCGAAGGGCTCTCAGCCACGATGACACGCCCAAGCAGCGGTGAAGTTCTTGACCTCGAGGAAGAAAAACGTGGACAAATGAGTTCTCGGCAATTTCAAAGTACCATGGTTAGTGGTTGGATTCGCAAGGAAAAGATTTTAACTAGGACGGCCTTTTTACCGAGATGGCAACAAATACCGGGGAGACGATCATGAGCTTGTTGGAGCGATGACAACGGCGGTGGTGAAAACAAAGGAAGAAGAAAAACGACGATGACGACGCCTTGGTACTTATAAGCGGCGCAGAAGCTCAAGGAAGCCACGACGGAGCCATTTCCGTGCAAATAGCGACATCAAGGACGGCCACGACGCTACCGAACGCCAAGAAGGTCCGACGGCAATGTAAGCTTAGGCGGTGAACACTGTTCACAGAAATTACAAAATTGCCATACGCCAAAATTCACAAATTACTCTTAAATTTTTCTAAACAACTTGAAAAACTCCAAAAACAAACTTTGCATAACTTACCAAGCTCTACACTTTTGCTTTTGGGATCAACCCCAAATTATGATTAGATTTTGAAATGGATTTTCAGGGTAGGATTTAAATGCTGAAAAGAGGGGTTTTCTCCAAAAATTCAAAATCCAAACAAACTTTGAACTAGAGTCAACTAATACAATTCAACACATACCACATGAATATAAACTTGTTTTAGTGTATGCATCTCAAAGTTTTCACCAAATGCCAAATGCTTTGCAATGCATATGATGACATGTCAGGTTTTAGTATTTTAAACACCCGAGGTGTTACAGCCAATGGCGAGAGCCGGTGTGCGAGCACCACCAGCACCAGCCGCGCTCGTGGGTGCCCCTTGGCTCAATCGGGGCCGACCTGAGGCGCCCTGGCACGTGCGCCCAGCCGCCATCGGCAAGGGAAGCGGTGGCCCGCGGAGCGCGAGGCATCCCGATGGCGCTGTGTTGGGGAAGAGGCTGGGGAGGCACTGCACGAATTGAGGGAGTAGGCAGCGTGGTCAGCCTGGGTGGAGGAAGAAGGTAGTGGTGGCGGCACGGGGCTCTGCTGCGGCTAGCGGACACAAGAGAGATCGAGAGACGGGGAGGGCGAGACGGAGCGGGATAGATTTTTTTCTCGAGAGAAGCGGACGAGGCGGAGTGGGAAGCCGAGTATGAACGGACGTGGGCGGACGGACGCCCGTGTCGAAGTATTTCCGTAAAGAGAAAGGGTAACTATAAGACAAATTAAAAAGTCATCTCTTTTGTTCTCAAAGGGGCTAAAAGCTATCACATTGATCCTATAAAATCTATTGAAATGGTTTATATCTATCAAAAGATACTGAAAGATAGATAAATGATCTAATACAGACGGGAGAATGTGCAAAGAGGTACTAATAATAGTAACATGTAATGGTTTTCGTTATTTATAGTAACATACCATAATTCAATTAACATTACAACTGGATGTTTCCATGTTAATCAACAAGAAATAAATCACAAGGAAAATCTATGAGTTATTACACGCATATACAAAAGTTATACAAACCAGTTATCTTGGCAAGCATATAAAAGTATCATCAAAGAGTTTCTCAATCCCAGGCCACTCCTTCACTGTGTTCACCTCTCTATCTCGTCAATTTCTCTCAGCATAATCGTAGGCTCACTAGATGCATTTTTCGTGTTTTTGAACAGAAAGATTTGGAATCGACATTGACCAAATGGAATTCAATGATCATTAGCTTGGTGGGACATGCTTAATTTTATTCCAACAATTAGTATATAATAACACATAAAACAAACATACATGAGCTTATAATATATCTACTCCCTCCGTCCCAAAAAAGAATGATGTTCTAGGATTCAAAATTTGTCCCGAAAAGAATGATGTTATGGGATTCAAACCTCATGCATGCATAATCTGGCGCGTTAATCTCGTGCATACATGATTAAATGGAAATATATTTTCTCTACCTTGTACATGCAACTCAACTAATTAAGGGCACATGCGTCTTTTCATCCGCCCTTAATCTGTCTGAAAATTCCTAGAACACCATTCCTTCTGGGACAGAGGGAGTAATAATTATTCAAAATAAAAAGAGAGTTGATATTTTAGGTGTCTGAATTTTTAGACATAAATCTTAGACAACTTAACTAATAAAATTAAAATAAAAACTCATAGGAGACAATTTACAATTTTTTTTCTATACATAGTCAAACAATAACAAGATTTATATGTTGTCTGAACAAAAAAAAATCAGACATGTGAAATACAGGAGAGGTGAGATAAAAAAATATCAATACATCGTAATAACACGATACGGTGGTCTCCCGACAAAGTGGCAAGCCGCCTTCAAGTTCAGCATGCTTGAGGTTTGAGGCAAACATCTCGAAGCCTGCGGCAGTTGTGGCACTCCGCCAGAGCAAGCGTGCTCGCCACCGTCTCCGCGTCAACGCTAGCGTGCAGCTTCAACTCGCAGATGCGCTTGAGCCTGTCGGTCCAGGTATGGGCCTTCGCTACAACTCCAGCCCTGGCCTTGCAAATCGTGCAATATTCGGCCCAAATCATGGCCCGGCCTGCCACTAAAACCCCAAAGGAAAGCATCCCCGCGACGCCGTCCGTCGTCTTCTTCCCCAGCGCGCGCCCGCGCCGCCGAAACCACCGCCGCTCTCCTTGCAGGCTTCCACTCCACTGAAGCAAGCGGTCCGCACCGAAGCAACGCTTCGCTCCTCTTCGTCTTCGTCTTTCGCCGCCCTCCGCTCCTATACTGGTATGAGCTGGCGTGGAGTGGATTTCCATTCGCACTTGGGGATTGATTTCTCTTGTTGCTGATAAACCCTAGGCCGCTGTTTCCTCCCCCCCCAAGGTTCTTCTACTTATTCAACGCGCGCGGCATACATTGGAGTTGCGATCCAAAGTGCTGGTGCAGTTTTATTTGGCACAAGCTTTTGGTGGTTCAGCGTAAACTCCATGAGCGACGACGGCATCATGGCCTCCCCTGTGGTGGAGCCGCCCAAGCAGGAGCAAAATTTTCTAGTGAGGGTAGGGATGGACGCCTGGACGCAGCCGTTCGCGGTTGCCCACAAGGTCAGGTTGGTGCACATCCTCAAGAATCTCCACACCTCGGAGGTCAAAATCTACTCAGACGCGTCCAAGGAGTTCATAGGACTACTGGATGGTGAGTCCGGCGGGGAGGTGCTACAGGAGTACGTGCAGCAGTCGCCGCAGCTCAGGGAGCTGATCGAGGCGTGGTGGCTCCACCGAGAGAAGCCAGGGATGGCGTACATACTTTCCCTCTTTGCGGCCGTCCTGGGCCACCCTGATGGTAAGCTGCGGCGACATGGTTCGGTTAAGAAGAGCTTGGACAGTGTCGCTAGGATGATACTGGAGGATAAGGAGAAGATGGGGATGTATCTGGAGCTGAACAGTGGCGAGTTCCGACGGCAGAATGCCGCGCTGGATTTGCTTGCTGCAATTGTCAGGCGTGGAGGGGGTTTGGCGTCGGAGGTAGCTGAGAGATTTGATTTCAAGATGGCTATTTTGTCGCAGCTCGCTGGGACGATGAAGAAGAAAGGGAGCAGGGATGGAGGGAATCGGCGGAAGGGTGCTGAATTTGGGTCCACAAGGCGGTCATTTATTGGGTTTGCCATGTCGTTTTTGGAGGTTGGGAATCCAAGGCTGCTAAGATGGATCCTTCAACAGAAGGAGGTATATTCAGGAGTTCTTCGTGGGATTGGAAATGATGATGCTGAGACCGTCATGTACGTCCTCTCAACACTGCGAGACAATGTCCTGGTAGATGAGTCACTTGTCCCACCAGGGCTCAGGAGTGTCCTCTTTGGAAGTGTCACATTGGAGCAGCTGAGCTTGATCTCAGGGAATCTTGATGCAGGGGAAGCAGCTGACATTGCTCATGAGGTATTGGTCATGGTGTGCACTGATCCGAAAAATGGATTGATGCCAGGATCAAACTTGAGAGGTAATGAGAAACGCTTGCTAGATCTCATGAAAAAGTTGAAAGCTACTGAGGTTGCTCACCACAAAAAATTGTTGCTGGCCATTGTGAGTAATAGGCTGTCTCTTTGTTCGGCGTACATGAATGAGTTTCCTTACAATATTGAACCACGGTCGTCTCCTTCATGGTTAGTTCTGAGCATTTATCTGTTTATTTTTGCAGTGCAATATACTCATGCTGGTCAAATTATTATTTGCAGGTTTTCAGCCATCTCCCTTGCAGCTGATGTCATAGCTTCAGCAAAATGTGATAGCATTGTTCAAACTCTTTCATCCAATTCACATGGTCTGGTATCTGTAGATGATGAAGAAGTTCAGGTAGTCTTGAAGTGCATCGTGCCCAATGTATGCTCTCGAGCAATGATAAATAGGGGATTGCTGCATTCTGATGATCTTGTGAAGCATGGTTCTCTGAGGCTTGTTTTTGAATCAGTTAACCTGCTTTGTTATATTATCGAAGCCATCAATTGCATGGTATCAGAAGGGAGACTGAAGTCAGAATTCATTGGCTCAGAGAAAGTAACCATGAAAATAGATGATTTCCCAGTATTAAGCTGTTCTGATGGTACAGATGCATCCTTAGTTGATGAGGTTCACCAGGGAGATGAAATGCAGGTCAAGAGGTGGACATCTCTAAGAGAATACATCCAAGATGAAGTTCATGGAGCTATGCCTGATCCTCAAGTCCTTCTCAAGTTACTCTCTTCTACCAGCCAGAAACATCAAAATCACTCTCAGAGCATACGAAAGAAAAATGCTCAACTTTCTGAGCCTCCTCAAAAGAAACGAAGATGCAGTCCTTCCTGTGAGGTTGATGATATTATTATTGGTGGCATTGATGTTGAGCAGGATAAGGACGCATCTGAAGAACAAGACCTGGACTTAAAAAATGACCGCACAACCTCCTTGTGTGAGATATGGAGCTTAGATAAACAAGATCCGAAGCTGAAAGATGCAAATGTTGTAGAACATGTCTTCCACTCGAAGTTGCTGGATGTTCTCAGGCTTTATTTGGTAGGTACACCTAAATTCAATGCTCTGTGTGCACTTGCTGGATGTTCTTAATTCTTCTGACCTTGACCTGATTTTTTTGGGTGCATGTCCCTAGTCTCTACTTCTATAATCGATGGGATTCATTAGCAGTTTATAGCATTAATATTTTCAACATCTAATTTTCTTTCAGGGGGTGATGCCCAGCTCTTTTGATGGATCATATGACTTCTTTAAGATTATACCACCTAACCCATTGGATCTGTCCTTGGATGAGCAGCAATCCCTGTTATCTCTTTTACTTGAGTATTCAGGCCAATCTAGAGGATATTTGGACCCAGAAAGAGCTCCAGAATCAATGTACAAGTATCTGCAACCCATGGTTTATATCATGTTGCATTCACAGATTAAGAACATCCGTGATCAAGCATATATTTTAGTTAAAGCTGCTATGGCAAGTTCTGGTGCATTTGATCATAACTTCACAGAGATTGATGCATGGTTGGTTTTCTTGCCTGGTTATGAGTCCAAATGGTGTGTAAGAGAGAACCTAAGAGTTGGAGCACCTAATAAATTATCACACATTGTGATCCCTTTTCTGTGTGATGCTATTTCGGTAGTTGGTAACAACCTATATAAATACCAAGAGCACACACGCAAGCTTATCTCTAAATCAGGCCAGTTGGAAGGTATTACATTCTTTGTGAAATGTTAATAGATCAGTAGTTGCTCTTTCGTAAAATTAATATTAATCGTATGTCAAGTATCTGCTCAAGCTAAGCTGTTTATCTTGTCTATGTTCCATCATATCAGCTGTATTGCCTCATGCTGTAGAACAGTAGTATGCCAAATGGAATGTCAAGACTCAAGAATAGGCAATTAAAAAAAAACTTACAAGGTTTGAGAGGGTATAGCCTTCCATAGTATCATCTGGCCATGTTAGCAACTTATTTGTTTAAATGCTCTGCCATGTTATCATTTGTTTAATTCCAGTCAGTTTTTTCCTTTTGGATTTCAATTTATGTGCTTCATCCTAAAATCACTCCATAACACTTTCTTGTCATAAACACTGTACATGTTGCATTTCTTCTTTGACTATGAATCACTGACTCATCTTGTTGATGCTTCTCACTCTTTTCACTTCTACTATTTAAATATTGCCTGATGAGATTCAACTTCATCTGTATCTCAACCTTTTCTGTTGTGGTTTGTAGGCTGTTCTCCAGCTTTCAGCCCTCTGATTATTTGTGTTCTTCAGAAATGCCTTAGGCTACTCGACATAGAGTCTGGAAGTACAAAGTTACACGAGAAGTCCACAATTTCATTGTATGTGTGCAACACGATCCACCTTATTCTTCAGTCTCAGGTATATTAGACATTCCCTATATTGTCTATAATATTTTTACCAGATTTGCATGATGAATTGACTAGACTGCTGATTCTAACAGGTGGACGTGCATTTATTGCCCGATCTTATACGTACTGTTCTAAATGAAAGATTTGATAAATTTTCATCCCAAGAACTGAACTCTAGGATTTATCTTGCTGAGTGGAGGCCATTAACAAATATGCTGCATTTCTTGAGGAGAATTTCTGACCAACAAAATTATAGCCTGTTCAACATGCCGGAACATTCTCCTGAGTTTGATGGTAACTCGTTGTGCTCTGTATCTAGACAGGTTGAAGAAATGTTGAATCAAGAGCAAACTAATTCGCTGGATGATGTAGCAACTGCATTCTTATTTTCAATCATATGTGCACCTCCAAAAGATGTTATCAGTGCCTTTCCAGATCTTCTTGATGTTGTGAAAACACGTTTTCCATCTCATGTTGCTTTCTTGTCCTCGGTTCTTTTTCTGCAACATGATTATCTGGCTAAAGTTGCTAGTTGTTGGCCAGATATATTCTTCAGCAGCATCAGACTGTTCAAGGATGATATCAGTGTTGACCATGTAAACACAGTTGAGGACGAATGGCAGAACCTCTCTGTTTCAACAGAATCAGCTCCGCTAAGTACATTTTTAAGTGTCAGTCCCTTCTGTGCGCTTTTACCTTCAGTATTGTGCCTTGCATTTTCTTCGCCAGATGAAATCAGGGAAGCACATAAGGATGCACTTCTAAGACTTCTTGAAGTTAAATTGTCTGATTGCACATTCAGTGAGCTTACCTTGTATCTGAGAGTCATCTTGTTCTGGACTCATCACCTACTGTCATCATATACTATTAAGGATTCAAATTCAAATAATCTTGAGCAACCATGCCATTTGTGCTTTGGTCTTCTTGATAGAGTATTCGAGCGTATTCAAGTTTTGACTGCTGACCTTTCACAGTCAAAATCTATATACCCATCCTATCCAGTTCAATGTATCCAAGACATTGTTGATTCTGTTCTTCGGCATCCTGTTATTACCCTGTCTTTGTCATGCTCTTTATCCAATTGCCAAAATTTAGCAGATGGGAGTTTGGAACATCTGGAAGAAGCTTTGGCTATTTTTGCGAAGGAAAATCTGCACCTTATAGATCGTTTTGTTCTAAACCTTTTGGGTAAATTGTATGACCTTTTGCTAATGTTTGGTAGCTATGGAGGTAACTACTCTTCCGATAATGGCCCATCCCATGAGTCACTGTTTGCTGCTCCAAATCTTCTGCTGGAGAACATAATATTGCTGTTCAAGGAGAAGTTTGAGCTCTGCATGGACAAAGTAAACTTTGGATTGCTTTTGCCAAATTTCTACATGGTTCGCACACTGTCAAAATTCTTTTCTCCTGTCAAACTCCTGGACCTTGCAAATTGGATGTTCTCAAAATTGGACGGTTGCAGCTCCAGTTCACCTGCTTTTGTTCCTGCTGTTTTGATGTGCCTATATATTACTGATGTTGCCATGGAAATGCTGTGCTGTTATCTACAAAAAAACTGATCAGAGATCAGAATCCCATCTATTTCGGGACTTGGAGATTCATAATTCTGATATCAATGCCATTCAGCAAGCCTATCACATCATTCTTCATTTTGCTACCAAATGGAATATTGAATTTGCTGATCATTGCTTGCTGAAGATGCTGTGTCGTATTCATCACACAGAAAGATGTGCAGGATGGAACACTGACTATATTGCATTCCATATGATATTATCTACAATGGCCATCAATACTCCCATTGACATTCTTCATCACTGCATCTTTCGCACATCTAAGGTTAAAGCAAAAGCAATCCTGTTGCTTTTGGAAGCAAGTCCTATGCATCTGAACCTTTTTAGCCAGATATTCTTGGAAATTTTAAATAAAGACACTTCTCTTTTGCAAGTCAAGGATTCTGATTCTAACACTTTGGCTCAAGAAGATGGTGCTATACTTCTGTTGCCTGCTGCTTTATCATGCTTGAAGTTTCACAGCCATGACAATAGGCAGTGTGCTGAATTCCTTGAACCAGTTCCAATCTTTTATTCTGAACTACTATTATGTGATAAAGGGTTTTCAAGTTGGAAAAGCTTTGTTACCCGGAGCATTTTTGAGGAAGATTTTATGGACTTTATACCCACATCAGTTGAAGATATAATGGTTTATTTCAGTAACACTCTCTTGGGGAAGTCAGTTACGATGTTGCACTACTACTTTGCATCGAAAGAAATTTCATGGAAACAACGCTTGGAAATAGTTAGTTCAATTATTCCAGAGTCATCTGAGCTATTAGATTCTGATGATGTTAATGATATTAATCCCACTTCGTGCAATGGCATTATGAAGTTTACTAATGAATTGTTCGCGAAGGTATCACTAATTAGACTGTTATTATCTCCTAGAAAATCATTGTCCAATGAAGTAGCTTCAGAGAGGGAGTCCAAGAGAGTGCACAAAGCAAAGCTAAATTTCATTAGCATATTGGTCAGAACTATCGATAGAATACTCATGAATTTCCCATCGAGTGACAATATCTTCTCACACTCTACCAAGGAAAGAAAGGTCATCTGTTTTCTGGAATATGTAATTCTCAAGAATATCATTGAACTGTCTTCAGAGATTCAAAGCTATCTAAATCAGCTGAAATCAGTACCTTTCCTTGCCCAATTCATCAGATCATCCCTCTTGCATAGATTCAATGATCCTGTCACAATAAAAGCAATTCGATGTATTCTTGTTGTGCTATCACAAGGAAAGTTCTCAGCTGATGAAATTATTGAACTTATACTGGGTCACTCCAATTTTGTATCGACAATAACATGCAATGAAGTTTCTGAGTATACATCTGCTTGTAACACCACAGGGGGGATGCTACAGCCAGCTCCAAGTATTTTGAAATTAGTTGATTCTTCTTTCATGGAAGAAAATAAGACAGAAATTTCTATTGCAGAAAAGAGAAGAGTTGAAACCATCAGATTACTAAGGGTACTGTATGATATTAAGAGCAGACAACAGAATAATAGCCAATTGAGTGAGTCAAGAGAATTAGTTTTCTTGCTTTTGTCTGTTTATGGCGCAACCCTTAGTGACACAGATTTGGAGATACTTCACCTTATGAATGAGATAGAGTCACCCGAGTGCCGAACCATTACTGAAGTCGATCATCTGTGGGGAACTTCTGCTCTGAAATTCAGAGAAGAACTGAAACTAGATTTTTCAAAATCAGATACGCATAACACAGAGAATGCTGAAATTACTGAAAGGAGAAGGGCGCTCTTTCGGGAGAACATACCTGTTGATTCCAAGCTCTGTGCAAAGACATCTTTGCTATATTGCTATAAAAGATCTTCAAGGGCTTCTGTTTTCTCACTGGAACAGCTTCAACGGGATAGCTTTGCTGATAGTTTCAAGGTAATTTCTGGAATAATAAGTGTCAACTGAACTTTGGGTGTTGTTCTAGGTTTTGTGCTTTCACAGTAATGTTATTTAAATCTACCTCGCTGATCTATCTTCATCTGATTCTGGTTGGCAGGTAACATCTCAAAGAATGGATGTTGTTCAGATTTACGATCCTATTTTTATATTGCGATTCTCAATTCATACTCTTCACATGGGTTACATTGAGCCTGCTGAATTTGCCCGACTAGGGCTTCTTGCAATCACACTTGTTAGTATAGCATCTCCTGATCATGAATTAAGGATGTTGGGCTATGAGTGCCTAGGAACATTCAAAAAATCCCTTGAGGTACCTGCTGTTTCATGAATCTCTAAATTTTACCTGTTGTCTCAATTGGTTTATATACTTATCAACTACTCCTATCTGCTTATATTGAATTTTCTATGTTACAACTTATCTTTGCTTAGCGAACATATTGTTGATTAATATACATGCTTGTATCAGTATGTTCAAATTCTAGCATTTGTTAGAATGTTTATATGCTTATTTAAGTATGTTGAAATTCCTATTGTTTACATTTTTTAAATGTTATTCATGTGTGATGGCTTTTATGCTTATTTAACTTGAATGACAGCATAAAGATTATGCTTATTGACATTCTGGGAGTATTTTTATGACATATAGATCTGAGTGCAAAAGGCACTTGTATGGTATTCTGTATTTGTGATCCTTTATCCTTCTGTGTGAAACGTGTCTGTTATTTTCTTGAAATATCCAACCACTTAAAATGTACTTTTACATATTTACAGTATGCTCAGAGAAGCAAGGAAACATGGCAGCTTCAGCTCCTTCTGACATACCTTCAGAATGGGATATCCGAACAGTGGCAGAAGATACCTTCCATTATTGCTGTTTTTGCTGCAGAAGCATCTTTGACGCTACTGGATGGCTCACACGCTCAATTTACTGTCATTAGAAATTTTTTAATGCATTCCACTTCTGTCAGTCTGCAGGTAACCATTATCTCAGAGTGTGTAATCAGAGGTATTGAATTTTAGTAATATTATTGTCCTTTTTGTTGCAGAGCATTCCGTTATTTCCAACCTTATTGCAGAGCAGTTCTGTGCATTTTAAAGCTGAACGTTTGTGGATGCTTCGGTTATTATCTGCTGGATCAAATCTAGCTGATGATGCTAAAATATACAAGAGAGGAAGAGTCTTAGAGCTTGTTCTTGCCTTCTGTTCTTCACCTGTTTCAGATTTTGAATCGAAGGTTTTAGTCCTTAAGGTAAATTTTGTAGTTATCTTATTTAGTCCAGTTGACTTCTTGGATCTGATAGTTGCTTGGAGATTTGAATATTTATTTATTTATTTATATTTGATATGCTTTGCATTGTAGGTGCTGAAGAAATGTGTCAAGCTGCCAGTTCTAGCTCATCATCTAGTAAAAGAGTCTGGCATTCTGTTGTGGTTATTGTCTGTTATTTCAGTCCGTAGTGAAGGGTCTGATGGTTCTGAAAGCTCCTGGTCTAGAGTAACTGAGTTAGCATTGGAGGTAAAACACTGTTATAAATTACTTTCTGCTATAGTGCACACCCTTCAGAAGGAAAAAAAATAGAGCACGTGATTTTTCATCTTTTCTGCATTTAGTCTTTGGCTGCAACTGGCAACGGATCAACTGTTTCATGAAAGTTCTGTTGAACATGAGGACCATAATATCATTTTTAAAGCATATAACTGGTTTGTGTACTGTTTGGTATATTATGTAGGACATATTGATCTGTTATTTTGATACTTGTTTTGCATTTAGTCAAACTCACTGTAATAAACAGCCTTGAGGAAGTTCATCATGTTAGAGATGGAACAGATGGAATTTTTGCAATCATAGTCTAATTAATAATGGGTTTATAGACATTATTGGTGCATCAGCTCCATATCTAGGTTAAAATCAACTATTCTATAATATAGTTCTGAGCAGTTTTGTCTAGCAAGCATTTGCTGAAACCCACATTTGCTTAGATTATTTATAAAGGGATAGTTTTGGCACAAACGGCTATTGTTGTTGGTTGTAGCGTTGTTCATCTGAATGCTAGAATTGATGGATAAAAATGTTTGACTGACTAGTTCCTGTGTATATTTTTCCTTGGTGTGACATAAATCCTCCATCAGAGGTCAACTTTGACATCTTATTGGTGCGACATTCTCTATAAATATTATTTTTTGGTAGCGTTATGGATGTATTTGCTCTGTAGCATTTTTGTGAAGCTGTTTTTTTGGTCACTAATCCTATAACTTTATTTGCTTTCTTCAGGTAGTCAATGGTTTGATATCATCAAGATTAATCACAGATTGGCTCCAAGAAACTGCCCTTGAGCAGCTCTCGGCAATATCATCATACCTTTTTGTCCTCCTAATTAACAATGCCAAATTATTGAAAGGAAATGCTTGCTTGTTGACTTCAGTGCTAAGTGTGATTACATCAACAATGAGGTTGTCTATGAAAAGGAAGATATACCAACCGCATTTTACCTTGTCCCTCCATGGTGTATTTAATCTGTGCCAAGCTATTGGTGGTAGCTCAAGAAGTACAGAGCATAAGCTTGCAATGGAACTTTGTATCGATGCAATTCTGATGAATGGTCCTATACCAATTTTATCTGAAATGGTACTTTGTTCTTGCACTGCCTTTATTTCACAAGCCACTAAAATCACATTTTTACCATTGTCAATGTGTTGTCTGACCAAGTATTATAAGAAATGTTATATGTAAATCTTTATTTTGTTTCACAGGATAAGTCAAGAATTTCAATGGTTGTTTCTTGGGCAACTTCAAGCATCTTCTGGCTGTACTCCAACCAAAGATCTCTGTTGGAAATATCCTGCAAAGAGCCACCAAGAAATGATTCTCTACTTTCGAAGATTTTGCGCTTGTTAGCTGCTTCTGTAATACTTGGAAAGATATCTAGCATCTCTCATGGAAAGAGTGTAGATCTTGCACGGAGCACCAGAAGTCTTGAAACTCTTAGGTCTTTCTTGGACGATGCATGTGAAAGGGTTGAAACGGCAACGAGTTGCAGTGCAAATGATACTCTAGCTGTCATTATACTGTACCTTCAAGACCATGTGGCAAAGAACAGTGATTCCTTGCCATCAGTTGTTACAGCCCTTTGCTTGTTGCTTCTTGACAGATCCAGTAAGCAAGGTACACTGGACTTTGCTGCATTCTGATGCTGATCATGAAGAGCTTCAATGCACCTAAATTAATCTATCAATTTTAGGATAATTTCTTGTGTTACAATTGCAAACATGTAGTGCCTTTGTGCTCTTATCTCTCTACTGGAATAATGAAGCATCTCACTCTTTTTTTACTTCTTTGATGAAACAGTGAACAAACACCTGGCCAACAACCGTGGGAAAATGGAAATGCTTTGCTCAAAGATACACTGCCCGACTGAATCTAATCCTGCATGGAGATGGTATGGGCTTAGAATATTTTAAGTTTTTATATGCTTCTCTTATGATGACATAAGCGCTGGATATCTGCATATCATTGAATTAATCGTGTTTATACAATCTCAGGCATTACTATCAACCCTGGAAGGATTCTGCTTTGCAGCGCACCGAGATGGAGCGCCTGGAAGAAGAGCAGGCCTGCCGAAGCCTCCTGGTCCTATTTTCCAATGCCTTCAGTTCCTGCCTGTCAGAGTTCCCGGTGTTGTCCCTAGATGATGTTGAGAAGTCTGGCCTTTTCCAGTGGGAAAGAGACTCCATGATTAAACAGTCTTCCACTTAGTTTGCTGAAGAACTAGGATGACCCACATTTGACCTGTGTATACATCATGCTCCTACGATGGATCTTGTTTAGAAGAAGAGAATGCTTCAATCCTCAGTTGGATTGGATGAACCTACAGTGGACAGAGCCGAACCGGCCCTGCGCCCTGCCTAACATCAATATGTTCAACACTTCCACTACTGTTCTTCTCTTCCCAGTTGTATAACAGGACCTGCATTATTGTCGCATTGGTAAAAGATTTTGTTGGTTTGATCTCCCAACCACAGTGGCCCAACGGCCACTTGGGCCTTGACCTCGCCCGATCGGGGCGCCCATCCATCTATGGTCAAGCGGGCCCCGTCACATCACAAGATTAAATAGAGGTGGGGTCGACGGCTCTCAGACGAGGTTCTGTGCGAGCCAGTCCCCCCAAGAAACCCTACTCCGATCTAACAGAGGGGCGCAGCCCGAAAGGACGGGAAGCACCGCCGCCATCGCAGATCAAGCGCCACCACGGTCTTCATCACATCGCTCTCTTTCTCCGACCGTCGTCGCCTAGCGCAGATCATCACTGGCTGAACTAGCCAAGGCGGGAGCTCCTCCAACCCTCCGACGGTTAGATGTTCCTACATTTCCCTTTCTCTCTCTCTGTCTCTTACTCCCTCTGAATCTCTAAATCACTAGTTATCCCAAATAGAAAAGAACTCACCCACTGGATCCACTACTAGATGATCCAAAGAAGTATAACAATGGTATCGAGCCGCGTTTTACCTAGGCGTGGATCTTGTCAGGCTAGAAATCGATTAGAAAAGAAGATGGTCTAGATCCGTTCGGATCTAGACAAAGAACGAAGAACCGCGTGGGGAAGATGAACGGTTTTAAATCGGAAGAAGTAGAAACCCTAATCCTAGCAAAGAATAGAGAGAAAGGGAGGGTACCCATAACCCCTAACCCTAACGAAGGGAAAAAGAAATGGACGGGCGGTTGGGGAAGTCTTACGAGGCCTCCCATTGCCGTCACTACACCTCACTCACGCGGATGGAGTACCATCTTGTCGGCTAGGCGACGCGTGGGAAGAGAATCAAGATAACAACAAAGAAAAGAACGGAGCTAGATCCGATTCGGATCGAAGAGAAGAAAACAAAGGGTTCATCGAACCCCAAACCCTAGCCGGGTGAAGACGGAAGGGCTCGGCTTCAAGATCGCTGATCCGAACCCTAACCCGCTGCAGACTGGGGACGAAGAAGAAAAGGGTGAATCCTAACCCAAACCCTAACCCTAGAATCCCCAAATCCCAAAGAAAGATGAGAACGAACACGTGGTCCTACTGGGCCTTTATCCCGCCGTCGGCATCGCCACCGTCTGGAAAAAGAGACTTTCTCGCCGGCGTCAGGGGAAGACGGCCGAAGCTACGCCACCGCTGGCTCGGTCTGCCTCAAAGGGCACCACCGTGGCTCTCCTCGGCAGTGCATGCAGCATGCTCTAGCCGCACGCTGCCACGGCCGGCGAGAGTGCTGTGGCGCGCCGCCACCTCCACTTCCTCCTCTGACGCCAACAAGCGGTCATTGCTTTGCTACTCTTTCGGCGCGGATGAGAGAGAAGGGAGGGAGAGAATGAAGCTAGGGTTACTGAGGCGGCGTCAGGCGGTGGTTTTGTTCGCGCCCAAGATCGCTCATGAAGCCGTCGGATGCGCACGGACGGCCGAGATCTAGCGAGTCGCTTCGCGGCCCAAAGGGCGCGCGTCACATGCGCTTTGCCGCCCAGCCCACGCTATGGCCTGGGTGGCGAAAGCACGCGCAGCCGAGGGAGCAAGGCCGGCCGGATGTTGCGTTTGGGCCGAAACCGACCTCTCTCTGCCTTGGGCCGAGAAAAGAAAAAAGAATGAGCCCGGCAGATTCTCCGGTTGGGCGAATGCACAATGGTTATTAAGAATTGTTTTATTTATTTTCAGAAGCTATTTTGAATGAATAAAGTTAAGTTTAAATGTTTTATCTCTACTCAAATTTGATCCAACGTGATAATTTGTTTAGAGAACAGATGAGTAAAGTAAAAATGCTTCTGAAAAGTAGGAAAAGAAATTTTGTCAAGTTTCCGCTGCAAAGTTGAAGGTTTATTGTCTTCTAATTTGAAGAGTAGTTATAGTTATTCAGTAAATGATGAAAAGTTTATCCTCCAGTTAAAATTAGAATCAGCTGGAAAATTTTAATTGGAGGAATAGTCGGTTGATAGTTAAGATAAATTATAATATTGTTATTTTCTGACCAACGTTGATGATAACAATATTATAAGTTTATTTATGAGTTTAAGCTTAAAGTTGAATTATGATATTGTTATTTTCTGACCAACGTTGATGATAACAATATTATAATTCTATGAGTTTTATGTTTAAAGTTTAAATCTCTGATGAATTTTGCATCAAAGTGACCAATTTTTCAGAAAAAAAAAAGATAAAGATCAAGGAATGCTCTTAAACTAGAGAAATGTATTTTCCGCTGCAATGAAGTTGATTGTCTTCTAATTAAATTCGAACCAACGGGAGAATTTAATTTTGAGGAGCAGTTCTATGCTTTTAAGATTATTAAATTTCTATACGTTAATTCCATTTCTGCCCAACGGTGATGTGGAATTAATGTAGAAGAATGATGTTTTATTCTATTTCTGCCCAACGGTGATATAGAATAGAACATAAAGTTTTCAAAGTTTAATGAGCATTATTGTTGAATATTTTTCAGACAAAAGACCTACATGCTTTCATTCTTGAAGGCAGAAAGATAAATGAGCTGCGTACTTGTGACTCAGATGATGAAATGTCTAAGGGCAAGTTATGTATGAAAAAATGCCATTGGTTAAGGGACTGTGTTCTCTTTAAAGAATGGCTTCAAAAGAAAAGAATTCTAGGATATTGATCCAAGAAAAAAAAAAGGATCAATGAGAGTCTTCATTGAGAAATGTCTTTTATGTACTCTCTGTGGAGAAGAATTTATTTTCAGTTTCACTTATGAGAGTTGTAAAAGTCATATACATGTTTAATTTGACTAACATTGGATTAAACATGTGTGTTAAAAGAATATTCGGATTTATTTCTGAATTTGATGATTGAACACGAGCTAGTCCTGGCAATTATGTCCGTTCAAAGGAATATCTCGCATGGCGGGAAAAAGTTTATGATAGTACCCACATGGCGGGAAAAGTTTGAGAAAATACCCGTATGACGGGGTAAAGTTGGCATAGTACATATGTTAACCAATCCTGCATGACGGGAGAGTTTGGCATAGTACTTATCCCGCATGGCGGGAGAAGGATGTGATGACTCATGTGCTCTAAGTATATCTCGCACATGGAGAGAAGTTTGAGGTAGCTTTTATGCTATCCTAGTATTGACCGTACACTCTGATTGTGTCATGGTCATTAAGTACTCAATGAGTTTAAGAACAAAAGAAAGTTGCATGTGAATCAAAAGATAAGAATGATATGCAAGCATGACTTGCAGAAGTATTGATAATAATAGACTATGTTGAGTTTTGAAGTGTAATGAGGAAAATGTACTCCCATACGAATTTTGTTTGCATGCTGCAATCATGTGGATGAAGTAAGTAATCAAAGTTTCCTCATTCACAAGAGTTCTGAATGTTTCGAAATTGTGGTAGAAAAGTTCATACCACATTTCGAGGGGGAGAAATGTAAGATTAAGAAAGATACTTCCCCATACTTCAGATAAGCAATGCACACTATGCATTGAAGGTCAAAGTGATCTATAAAAGATGAATGTGATCGTTGAGGGAGTAAGACGGTCATAATTATGATACCCCTAAAGTAAAGAAATAGCTAAATTCCTAGACATTTTACAGTTCCGATAGGAAGATAGCATAGTCAGCTAGTATTTATACTGGATGACGCCATATGAGTTTTTAGCAGATTAAACCCCAAAATAAGAAATTTGAAGATACACCATCTTTACTGAAGATGGAGTAATCTGGGGGAGCATGGTATGTAGATACCTAAAGCTTGAATAGAAGTGGGATTACATATCCACTACAGTGTTTAGAGCAACAAATTGCTTAATACATGTTGATGTTGTATGACATATACAACACCAGACGTTAGCTCTTAAAGAGGATGAATAAGTAAACAAGGATCTTGTGATACAGGAGGCTATAGAACAATTGCCTTTTGGCAATGAAGAGTAACAATAGCCCCATATGAAAGAAGTGCCACGAGGCCCTAGAAGGTCTCAAAGAATAAGAAAATCAGATATTTCTGGTGACTAAGAAGAAATTTCTAATGGAGCCAAAACAAGAGCTATAATGGGTCTACAAGACAAAGGTGACTCAAAGGAAATATGAAAAGCTATAAAGCGCCACTTGTGGCGAAATGATTTACACAAAGAGAAGGAATATATTATAATAAGCTTGCAAGGATTCTTTTATAATCATAATGGTATTAGTGGCACATTACGATTTACGCTTACATCGTAGGATGTAAAGACACATTCCTCAACGAGGATTTGTATGGAAACGTTTACATGGCATAACTCAAAAGGTTTTGTCGTGGAAGGAAAAGAACGTAAAGGGATGTTGCCTAAAGAAATCCATTTATGGATTAAAGCAAGTTTCAAGGCAGTGGTTCTTGAAGTTTGACAGTACAATAAGAAAGTTTGGGTTTTAAAGAGAATGTAGAGGACAATTGTATTTATGCAAAGTTTAAACATGGGAAATTTATTTTCCTAATCCTGCATGTGGGTAGCACCTTACTCGCTAGTAGTGGTGTTAATCTACTGTTGGAGAAGAAACAGTTCTTGTCCTCAAGTTTCAATGAGAATGGTCTTGGTAAAGCATCATTCGTTCCAGGAATTGGAACTTACCGAGATAAAAGGAAAAGGGGTATTAGAACTATCTCAAGTGTATACTTAGAGAAGATTCTAAAGAAATAAAGTATATATGTGAATAAACCTGCGCCTGTTCCTATAGTCAAGGGTAATAGTTTTCGAAACTTTCAGTGTTTCAAGAATAAATGTGAGATCGATTAAAAAGGACGTCCTATATGCTTCAGCTGTTGGAAGCTTAATGAATGCTTATAAGCAAGAACTTACCCTGACATAGTTCATGTATCCGGGATATTTTAAGCGTAAGTCCAAATTCGATATAGATCACTTGGAATGGAGATGAGAATGTTTTGCAATTGTGCAAAGATTTGTAAGCCTCATGGTGAGTAAGAAAGAATAAGTACTCTCAAATAGTTGTGGGTACAAATGTTAAATTTTGGCGAGATGTTTAGTGAAACCCACATAGTAGCTAACACTCGCAGTTGGAGTTTTATTGTGGAAAAGCTCCAAAGAAACAGTTGTGGTGTCATCAAGGATGCATACCCACCGTATAGCTTGATATGAGGCTTAAAGGACAGGCGAAGTGGTTAAAAGAACTTACACCCGGAATTGATAATGGTATGTAACAGCAATAACCATTTAAGTAGTTCGCTCCTATAACAACGGGTCAAGTGTGCTGCCAAACACATTGACATTAAAGTTGTACGTTGTGAAGGAGAAAGTCCGGAATCATACTAAAAGTATTGAACATATAAGTAACAAGCAAGTGCTTGCGGATCCGCGTACAAAAGGCTTACCACCCAGTGTGTTTGGAGAACACACAGTCGACATGGGTTTATGGTATAGCCTATGATTTCCGGACAACAAAGGGCCCAAAGTTAAAGAATCTGTTTCAGAACAGAGATGTGTATTGTAGCTGTTAAGTCTATCGGCAATTGACCGTGACGATGAAGCATGCTCTATGCACTAATCTGTGATGGAACAAATAAAAGTGAAAATGATTAAAGTCAAAGTTTAAAGTTAAAGTATGAGTTGAGATCAAGGGGGAGAATGTTGGTTTGATCTCCCAACCACAGTGGCCCAACGGCCACTTGGGCCTTGACCTCGCGCCCTGATCGGGGGCGCCCAGTCCATCTATGGCTGGCGGGCCCCCGTCACACTGCGCATTAAATAGAGGTGGGGTCGACGGCTCTCTGTACGAGGTTCGTCTGAGCCGTACGCCCCACCAAGAAACCCTACTCCGATCTAACAGAGGGGCGCAGCCAGTGACGGGAAGCACCGCCGCCGCCACTGCACTGCGCCACCACGGTCTTCACTGCATCGCTCTCTCTTCTCCGACCGTCGCTGCCTAGCGCAGATCATCACCGGCGAACTAGCCGAAGGCAGGGAGCTCCTCCAACCCCTCCGACGGTTAGATGTTCCTACATTTCCCTTTCTCTCTCTCTGTCTCTTACTCCCTCTGAATCTCTAAATCACTAGTTATCCCAAATAGAAAAGAACTCACCCACTGGATCCACTACTAGATGATCCAAAGAAGTATAACAGATTTACCTACAGTTCAGCGTTCCCTGTGTAAATTTTGTCACCTTACCAATTACCACATGGGTTTCAGCTGAAATGTTACATATTTTCCACAGAAGTTTCTATGCTGTGCGCAAAAAGTATGTACTCATCACCATTCAACAGTGCTTGACTATGTACTCATCACCGTTCAACACTGCTTGCAAGAATCCTCATCAGGGCGGTGACAAATCAGTCGCTCTTCCGGGCGGCCAGAGCATCCAGCGGCTTCTGCGCGTCGGGGAGGTTGCAGGCGTACAGCGATCGCACCGCCTCCACGTGCTCGTCGACCCGCGCCTCTTCCCAGCCGGCGGTCCCGATCGGCGGCAGGACCTTGACGGTGAGCGGCACCGGCCGCACCCGCAGGCTGTTGTTCCTCCAGGCCAGGTGCGTGCCGGTCACCACGATGGGGACGACGGGCAGCCCCGTCTGCAGGGCGGCGTGCACGAACCCCTTCATGAAGGGCAGCAGCCTGCCGTTCTTGGATCGTGTGCCCTCCGGGAACAAGATGAGGGACAGGTTGTTCTTGACCACTGCACGGGCGACCTGCGGACAATGCAACAACACGGCTCAAGGACACAAACACAACACACAAGACACGAGAATGCAGCGGAGAGGAGAATGGAGATCGCAGACACTGTCCCAGCCTAGGAGTATACCTGTTTCATGGAGTGGATTGCAGCGGCAGGGTTGGAGCGGTCGATGCGCAGGTGGTTAGCCAGCACGTAGAGCTGCCCGAACAGCGGGTACCAGATGATCTGTGTGACAGAAGGCAGCCAGCCAGGCAAGTCATTGGTCGAGGGACGCTAGCTACATGTGCGTGGATCAGTGTATGTCGTGGCCTGAGTCCTGACCTCCTTTTTGGCGATTCCGACGGTACCAGTGGGTGCGAGCCACATGACGAGGAAAGATGTCCAGCGGCGACGCGTGGTTGCAGATGAAGATCCCCTCGTGTTGAGGTGCTCGGCGCCTTCCACTTTGATTGGGTTCCCCAGGATCCACAGCTGCAAAACTCGCAAGTCAAAAGATGTGCTACAACTTGCTTACCTAAAAAATCTAGCACAGCACACAGGCTCTGCTGCGTGCCCCGTTGCACGTGTTTTTTTGAAGGGGAAGAATAAAAAGAAGGGAAAAAGAAAAAACACCATAAAAAGAAGAAAAGAGAAAAGGGGAAAAATAAAAAATAAAAAAACTAAAAAAATAGTGCGCCCATTGCACGTGTTTTTTAAGAGGAAAATAAAAAAAGGAAAAAACCCCGTAAAAAAGAAGAAAAGGGAAAAGGGCGGAAAAAAAAATAAAACAAAAAAATAAAAAATAAATAAAAAGTGAACAGTGGGTAGAGGGCGAAGGAGGCCGGGATTCCTAAAAATAAAAAAAAACAAAGTGAACAGTGCAGAGGCGGAGGAGGCAAGGATTCCTGCCTGGAAAAAAAATAGAGGAATTCCCTGTGTGTCATTAAAAAAATCGCAATATCCTGTATGTCTCTGAAAAAAAAACTTTTCAAACAAAAAACTTTTCAAGTACAAAGTTGTAGATCGTATTGAGAACTATAACTTTCATATAGACTATATCAATATCCATGATTGTTTGATAATTTTAAATTTTAAATTTCAAAATCTATAAACATACAATAATATTTTTGGACCCTAAACAGTTTTAATTTAAAAACTTTTCAACTACAAAGTCGTAGATCGCGTCGAGGGCTATAATTTTGATATAAAAGGTTGTCTTTGTTCGAGTTCATATGAAAAAGTTATGAAATATTTTTTGATATAAAGTTTTTACATCACCCTGTTTTTACCCAGATGAGACTCAAAACCAAGTTTAGGGACCGGGATGACACAACTGAACAAGTTTGAGGACCTAAACGGGTGATTTACAAGTTCAGGGACCGGGATGACACAGCCGAACAAGTTTAGGGACCGAGATGACACAGATGAACAAGTTTAAGAAACTAAACGGTCGATTTACGAGTTTAGGGACCGGGATGACACAGCGGTACAAGTTTAGAGACCGCTGGTGTACTTTACTCAATAAAAAACTAAAAAAAACAAAAATAAAAAAGTGAACAATGGGCGGAGGGCGGAGGAGGCAGGGATTCCTGCTTGTTAAAGAGAGTATTGTCATGTGCTAGGAAATATTTGTCAAGTTTGGAACGCACGGACTTTCTTTTTATAATTTACTATAGGTATTTAACGATAGACACTACTTTAATCGTGTCGGGTATCGATATTAGGGATACCCAAAGCAAGGAAGTTAGCGTCCACGCTGACTTCCCCGGATGGCTCGAGACGTATTAAAAGATCTTACCTGATCCCAAGGCCGCGGGCTCCGTCTCGCTCGACCCCTTGGATGCGGGCTTCGTCTTGCCCAAGGCCGCGAGCTCCGTCTCGCCCGACCTCGAGGCTGCGGGCTCCGTCTTGCCCGACCTCGAGGCCGCGGACTCCATCTCTCCCGACACCTTGAGTGCGGGCTCCGTCTCGTCCGACCCTAAGGACGCGGTTTCCATCTCGTCGCGGTTTCCATCTCGTCCAAGGTCGCGGGCTCCGTCTTGCCCGACCTCAAGGACGCGGGTTCCGTCTTGTCCGACGGGGACCTATACCGCCGTCAACCACTCCAGGTCCAAGCGTATGGGCCTGGGTCAAAACTCTGACGCCAGGGAAGAGGTTGGCACGCCTCGATGTAACCCGTGGCCATGACGGGCCATACCTGGGGATTCACATCAAGAACAGTATCGGACGGGCCGGTGCTGTTCTGTCTAATCCTCGTATGGACGCTGACAGGCGCGTCAGTTCACCACGACGTCCGCCGGGACGAAGTGGAACGCCATGACTGACAGATGACGCCTGCGCATGGCGCCAGTGACGAACAGGGCCGCAACATGTAGCCGTCCCTATTGACATCTACAGGATCGGCGAGACCCGCATAAAGGAGAAGGACCCGGCAACCCTGACAGCCTTCTTCTCTCTCGTTCTCCTTTTTCTCCTCTGTAACCCGCGCTTTCCCTTTGCCTATAAAAGGGGAAGCAGGGTGCCCCATGAAAGAGAGGATTTTGACACAAGCACACGACCATCACTTTGGATGTCCGCCAGACAATTTTCCCTAAAATTATAAACCTCAACAGGATCTACAAATTTATAGTTATAATGAGTTTTTTATTTCAAAAATTATTTAGAGTATCAAATTTTATAAGTTATCAGATTTTAAAATTCAAAAATTAGAATTTTCGAACCACATCAGACGTAGACATGATCTTTACAAAAGTTGTTGTTATCAATGTGACTTATAGCTTTGTAGATAATTTTTTTTACTTAAAGTCATTTAGAGTCTTGAATATTTATTTTATTTTCTCCATTTGGAAATTCAAAATTCAGAATTTTTAAATGACTTTGGTAGAGTTCATGTGAACGTCCAAAGTCGTTAGAAAATTGTGTTTTGAATTTCGAAATCTCAGTGTTCGTGCACATTCAAGAAACTCTTATCCGGTATTATTATGACTGAAAAAAAAAATATAGTAGTACAAAATAAATGACAATCGTGAAACCGAGCAAAAGGATTGTCGATCGCGGATCGCCACAATGTAGATAGATGTAGGCGAAGCCAAGCGAAAGCACGCAGGACGTAGTGACGTACCAGCATGCGTCCGGTGACGTGGCCGTAGACGTTGCTCTGTCGGATGCGCTGGGAGGGCCACGGCAGGAGCAGCAGCATGAGCACCGCCCACGCCGCTGTGGTGAGCGCCATGGCGAGGAAGCAGACGACGACGCGGACCGCGGACACCCGTCGTCGCCCCCGCCTGCCGCGGCCAGGTACGCGGCCGCCTGGCGCCTGGCCCACGGCAGCCATCGTAGGTCCATGGCCGCAGCTCGCAGGGGATCGGGGGTGGAAGGTGAGGTGGAGGAGCAGCAGCCAGCAGGCAGCAGGCTGGAAGGTTCTGGAGCAGAGTAGCAGTGGCGCGTCGCCGTAGGGTGGTCGTTGGCGTTGATGAGGTGGCGAGAGGTTCTTGAGGTGGTTGGCGTTGATGAGGTGGCAGGCTGGGATGGTTCTGGTGCAGAGAGCAGACTAGCAGGGGCGCGTCTTTCTTGGACTTTATAAATTTTCGCATGGCGAGAGGTGGCATGCTTCTTTGTTTTGCAGTGCTCCTCCTATAGCCCTTTTCTGTATTTCCGTTTACTACGATGGGCCCGACTTTACACGCCATAACGTGTCAACTCGATGACCTTCGCCCTGTTTGTTTGGTGGCAAATCGCGTTCTATTCGTTTGGTTTTGTTTAGCTTATAAGCCGTACTTTTTCGATAAGCGAATAATATTTTTCTCTCACACCAAATCAGTCAATAGTACTTTCAGCCATGGCTTATCAGCCAAACAAGTCCAAATGAACAGGGCATGGTAGTATGCTGCATTGGAGGAGTATATGTCTGTGTTGTTCTTGGGTAGTTGATCCGTCCCAAATTCAAAATCCTTCACCTTCAGGCTGGCTGCCATAGTTATTACAGTAGTTCCAGCTGAGCTGTAATTCTTTTGAAGAAATTAAAAAAAAACGTTGCCTTCTCTTCTCCGGTCCGAATAATCCAGTCCAAGCACGCCTTGTTTGCAATTTATTATTCGCTTGCCAATTGGCAGGCACCAGTCACTATTAGATAGCTAAATGTCGCCATTTTCTCCTCTCTTTTCTTTTTCTCAGAGAGAGACAAGGGGAGGGAGAAGAAGATGTCGCTGTTTGGGGGGCGTGGCCTCTCTTGGCCTACCGTGCACCGCCTCATGAATGGACACTTGCGGCCGTAGCTGAGCAGCATCAGGTGCTCGTGTGGCCGTGCCACAAAGCCCACCACCGCTGGGCCCTCTGATGTCTTCAGTCTGCACAGCCCTGCACAATGTCACCACGGCAGCTTATCAAATTCACTCCAACCGATATGCGTGCGTGCGTGGCCGATTGGGTTTGGACCCGACCGAGGACGGATGCTGCCTTGCCTGAGACGTTTATTTTTTGATGGTTTGGGCGTTTTTGGGTGTTGTTGTCTAGCTAGGCAAACGCCATGGCAACGACCAAACATAACAGGCCCGTAATACAATCTGCTCTGGTGCTGCGACTGCGAGCAAGCGCCGAACACGTACTGCAGAGCCATGATACACAGAAGACTCTAGTGCAGTTTGTCCTCCCAACTTCCTTTGCCATATTACTCCGTATATCGTTGTACCCAATACTAGGTGCGATTTAGCGCTTCCTCACACTACCAGATCATCCATGCCGTCAGTGGCGGAACCAGCAATTTTGATTAAGGAGGTCAGACCAATATGACGACACATTTAAATGTGATAAATATATACAGAAGTATACGTCTCAAAATTTTTTAATATTTTTACATATATATAGTTGGTATTTATAAAAAAATCATAATATTATGATAAAAATGGATAATTTGATACCTTGTTATGCTGTAAATTGAAATATTTATAGGGATGTTTTAAAAAAATCACTGGATTTGGGGGGGAGGGGGGCACCGCCCCTACTGGCCACCTAATTCCGCCACTGCATCATGTTGACTCATCAATGGACAATGTGACCGACTGCGGAACTAGCGTTGAGGATAGTACATATGGTCAAGGGGGATGACCAACTTGTGCGTGATAACCGAACTCTTTAGCAAAAGCCTAGGGCAGTTCCTTATCTCTTTTTCTTAATCTTGTTTATAAAACCGAGGGCATCGATTTTTTTCTTTCTTGGAACATGTATGCTTCATTTATTTGGCTTAGCGTTAGAAGAAACATACTCGCCGGTTACGTACTTGAGTATATCTCAACCCACATGTCGTGTTAAATCAAATAGAATCATACATGCACATTAGTTGTAATAGGAAGATGTTTTTCCAATTTATTATATATTTCTCCTATTATCTCCTATATAAGAGGCAATAGGTGATAATTGTCATCTAGATCATTGGTCCACAACTACTTTGGAGCAGCCCTGGCCCTGGGGGGTTCGAGCAGTGCGTGGCACAGGGCCCTCGAGTTCAAGGGGCCCCAACCCCATATACGTAAGCTGTAGGTATAAGAGCCCAATAGCCCATAGGAAAGCCAGGAGCGCAGGATACGGAGAGGCACGTACATGAAAGTAAAACGCGTCCATCGTTTTGGCTTCCGCGTCGGCGCATCGAGTTCCGCCCTTCTGCCGCGCGGCTGCTCCGCTGCGACCAACGACTGCGCGTTGTGCTTGTGCCATCGTCGATCGGTCGTGCGCCCCTACGTCGTGGAGCAACCAGCGCGCGGCTGCTGGCCGGCGGCGCCCAGCCCACTCTCTGTTCAGGCACTAGGGCAGTCGTAGACAAGACATCCAAAGTTTCGTACGGAGGTACCCAATAATTGCTCCCCTTTGATTGATGTATGCCAAGTATATATATTTAATCAAGATTTAATTTGCTTTTTACCCCAATCTTTTTCATTAGAATACAGGGATTTAGGAATCCTTACGGAGTCAGGATATGATGTTAACTAGGGCAGCGAATAATTTTTTGGAGTTGTATTAAAGGGCCCACCTTCCTAGCTTCGCTCCAGGTCTCTGAACCGACAGGACCGGGCCTGCTTTGGAGTACCATAGCAATAAGGTACTCCCATTACCCCTTGAGAGGGAGTAAGAGCTTAAATGAATCATAGCCCTTGATTTTAGAATAGATGAAACACTTATAAATACTTAACATAACAAGGAAACAAACTAGAGAAAAAAATCATGCACCGTCCTTTCAATTTGATGCGTGCCACACGTGTGGATAGGGGCGGACCCAAGAGAAAAGCGACCGCTGGCACACTTAAGATGATTATCAGGTGAACTTTCCATTTCTGTGTGACGGACCAATGGTGCAAAATAATCCACAACCACTCTTAGCAAATTTTGAGTGGCGGCCACTGCCCTCAATAGACATTAAATAGGTCCGCCCCCTACGTGTGGATCATGGCCTGACCGGATTATTTCCCAAGGCAACAAACTCCTTGATTTGATAGACACCAATCTTATTAAGCCTTGTAACCTGTTTTTTTTTTTGTGTTGATTCGCATGTGCGTCACAAATATACAATGTACTCCCTCTATTCCAAATCATAAGTCGCTTTGACTTTTTTGGTTCATCCATTTTGCTATATATCAAGACATATTATTTATGTAGATGCATAGTAAAATGGATGTAAAAAAAAGAAGTCAAAGCGACTTATAATTTGGAACGGAGGGAGTACCACATAACGTTAATCGGGAAATTCATGGCGTGTTTGATCCATCATGAAGTGCATGCTTTCAACTACATATGTGACGTTCCAAGCAGAAGTTATAGACACGTAGGGCCCCCCTTCAAACGCAAGAATTCACAGGAATTATGTAAGAAATTTCATAAAAATCAGTTCATTTTCACTGAAAATATAGGAAACAAAGGAGATTGTATACATGTTAGTCATCATATACACGTCTACATGTGTCATAAAAAAAACAAGTAGTCAAGCTAGGATCAAGAAAGAGTGATATCTTATCATGTATACTTGTTACACAGACATATGGATCACGTAAAAATGTCACGTTCTACAAAAGCACATGACATCTTAATCACATAAAAATGAACCAAGCAGCCTGTACCACATCATTGAAGTCCGGGGCTCGGGTCCAAAAATATCAAAACGGAAGGTTGCCATTCTGTGCGGTTGCTGCTGGTTGCATAAGAATAGAGGACATTGATTGGACAGTGAACTTGAGAGTGCTTGCAATATGTATCCCGAGAAGAGATCATCCCATTCCTTGTTACAAAATACTCGATCTAGGTGTACAAGGGTTGGATTCCGCTGTCCATTGCTCCATGTGTATCTCCCATTTTGCAACTTGATTTCCAAAAGCTCGCTAGCATCCAACGCCTGTCTGAATTCTCATTTGTCTTCGGTTGATGTTGTTTTTGTCCCGTGCATCACAAATCAAATTGAAATCACCCAAGCATATCCAAGGAGTGCTCGCTGGTGGTTGCGGCTAAGATCCACTCTACAGGTTGAATAAACTATACTTGCTAATTAACTCTCTTGCGCTTTCGTTCTCGCTTCGCGCAAAAAATTCAAACTGAAGTTAACAGTCTCCCAGAGCTCGGGCTTTTAAGTTGGTTCAGACTCATCGGGTTCCGAGGTGGTACTAATTTTCGTAGCTACAGTGTTCCACGAAGCTACAGTAGCTCACATCACCACCAGACAGGCCCAACTTGGCCCATATTGTGGGGTCTCACATACACCCACCCTTAAGGAGGGTCGAACCAACCTACCTAAATAGGACAAATGTCTAGGATCGACTCTCTTGACCACGTCCATATTCTCAGCTCCTCGGCCCAAGTGCCATGCTCTTGTAGAGCCATGCACAGCCTGTCCGAGCTCCTAAGCCATATGTCCGTGAAACCGCGAGAGTTGGCTCAGATACCATTTGTAACGCCTCAGCCCGGGAAGACGGCTAAGATCCACTCTACATGTTGAATGAACAACACATGCTAATTAACTCTCTTACGCTTTCATTCTCACTTTGCGCAAAAGGTTCGAACCGAAGTTAACGGCCTCTCAGGACTCAGATTTTTAAGTTGGTTCGGCCCCTCAGGTTCCGAGGTGGGACTAAACTCGCGTAGCTACAGTGTTCCGCGTGCTACAGTATCAGAAACCTCGAGCTGCAGTGCCTCGCACCATTGTGCCGCTGCTGTCTCGGTCATTCGGCCCAGCCCACCATCAGACCGCCCCAAGGCCTATTAGCGGGTCTCATGTACACCCAACTTTAAGGACTCGATGTCCTCGTCGAGGACCGAACCAACCTATCCAAATGGAACAAATGTTCAGGATCGACTCTCTTGGCCCACGTACATATTCCCAGCTCCCCGGCCCATGTGTCATGCTCTCACAGGAGCCATGCGCAACCTGTTCGAGCTCCCGAGCCATATGTCCGTGAAACCGCGAGAGTTGGCTCTGAATACCATTTGTAACGCCCCAGCCCGGGAAGACAGCTAAGATCCACTCTACACGTTGAAAATGGACCACACATGCTAATTAACTCTCTTGCGCTTTCATCCTCACTTTGCGCAAAAGGTTCGAACCGGAGTTACCAGCCTCCCAGGACTTAGAGTTTTAAGTTGGTTTGCCCCCCCCCCCCCAAGGTTCCAATGTGGGACTAACACTCTACACTGTAGCTGCGTCAGTTTAGTCCCGCATCGGAACCTAGGTGGGCTAAACCAACTTAAAACTCTGAGTCCTGGGAAGCTAGCGAACTCCGGTTCAAACCTTTTGCGTGAAGCGATGACGAAAGCACAAGAGAGTTAATTAGCATGTGTGGTCCATTCAACGTGTAGAGTGAATTTTAGCCGTCTTCCCGGGCTGGGGCGTTACACACATCCTTTTCTGCATTATTTTCAGCCGGCCCATACACTGATGTGATCCAGAAACTTATATTGCGCAGCCTTAGTGTCATTTTTAGGACATACAGTAGGATTTTCGGTCCATAGCCTCTCCCACCACCAAATCTTTGTCCCAAGCTATCAGCACACCCCCTCTAGTTGCATCCACAGGCAGAAACTCAAAACTGCCACTGTATCTAGGACCCAAGAATTCCATAGCAAGAAAGCAGTCCACAGCTTGCAACTTCGTTTCCTGGAGACAGATAATTGTTGGCTTGAACTGTTGTATCAGTTATTTCAGTTCCTCTCTTCTTGCCGCGCTGTTCAGCCCGCGCACATTCCAGGTAAAAAACTTCAGATCACTTTCATTCATTGCAGAAACCAAGCCACAACAGAAATAAGGACATTGCCAGCAAACCGTTAATCCATTCAACTACTGAAAACACATCACACGGCACACCATCCACTGCTACACTGCAGGAGAATGTTGATATACCTACCAGAGTATATCCGGCAATCCTAGAGATGGTTAATTTAGTACTGAGTTAGTAGAAAAAGAGGAGAATATATGCTTAAGGGAGTTTTCAATTTGGAGGGAGGGGGCACATGACCCCCTTTTAGTCTACATCGAGCTCTGCTAGTGCTTGTGAGTGAGAAACTCATCCTACGTAGAGTGCACCCTGTTATAGGTCTAACCTTTGACCGAGCTCTAATAAATACTCAATCCATCCCAAATTGTAAGACGTTTGACTTTTTTGACACCAAGTTTGACCACTCGTCTTATTCAAAAATTTGTGTAAAATATCACTTCTTTCGTCGTGGTTTGGTTTATTAATAAAAATTCTTCAAGAATGGCTTAAATTTGACTATATTTGCATAAATTTTTTGAATAAGACGAATAGTTAAACTTGGAGCCAAAAAAGTCAAACGTCTTACAATTTGGGATGGAGAGAGTACTATACATCATGTTTTCTTAAAGACGAAATATTTGGCAGGTGCTACGAGATGTTGAATATCATAAAGCTAATGAAAGAACATAATTTAGATGACGTGTGGCGATACTGTATATTGTTGGTAGATGAGTTAGGAAGACAACAATTGCTCAATTTGCATTCAGTTACAATGATTTAGATGTGAAAGATTTGTTTGATCAGAAGATATGGGTCTCGGTGCCTAGCAACTCCGGAGTACCATAATGAAGTTCCTTATCCTCTCTTTTCTATTTCAAAGAGACAGAGAGGGAGAGAAAACATAGGGAGAAGAAGATGTCGATGTTTGGGAATAGCCTCTGGCCAAAATATTTAAACATACTGTAGTACTAGTATTTATAATACTCAATGAACATTATTAAAATAATCATGCTATGTACTCCCTTCGGGAAGCTTTCTAGGCATTCTCATGTTTTTTTAGAAAGACTACAACTTATTTCGAGGTGTTTGCGTAGCGCCATAGCCTATCTCCGAAGCGATAGTATTGGTAGCCTATGTGCGCAACTGGTTTTGTTGCATGCAACGCTTCGCTTTTGCGTGAAATTTTTGCATTTTGGTCCCTTTTTAAAACATTTTCTACAAAAGACCCCTGCCAAAACTTTTGCTATAAATAGACCATTTTTAAGCGTCTTAGGAAATCACGTCAAGGTATGAAGGTCGGCGTCGACTGACACGACGCCGAGTCCTTGCCACGTCACCAATGACTCCGGGGCTGGCGCATGGGGCCCAGTACGTCGGCGTCGTGTCAGCCAACGCCACAGGCCTAAATTCGGCACTGTGGGGAGTAACGCCGAGCTCTTGGCACCATCCGGCGCGCGGCCCAGGCGACCCAACAACGTTTCGTGGGCCAAGAGGTCGGCGTGCGATCAGATGACGCCGAGACGCTAACCTCGGCGCGGCCCAACTCAACGCCGAGGTTCGGTCAGTTGAGGTCGCGCCGCGGCCCCCTGCTTCCTCCTCCCTCCATTCAGAACCAACAGGTGGCCATTTCCCACTCCCTCTCTCTTCCCACGAACCCTAAATCCTAAATCCAGCTCTTGGGAGGTCAGATCGAGGGTTTTGACGTTTTGCCAAGGTACTGCTCTTTCCCCTCTTTCATTTCATCCATTTAGATTCGGTTGTTTGTGTTTTTTTTTGAACTTGGCATTATAGGTTTGGTTCATGTTCATGTCATTCGTGCAATGTATGGTGGTTCAAATGATTGAATGACCCAAATGTATGGTTGTTGTTGTTGTATATGTTCTGGTTTATAATCATTGAGTTAAATTTTGTACTTGTTGGGATTCAAATTTGCTTAGGGTTTGTAATGAAAAGCTTATTTGGGAGGTATGGTGATTTAGTGTTAGTAGCTTTACATTCGTTGCAAGGTACTTTGGATTGATTTTTTTTCTACGTAATGTTAGGATGCCAAGGCGTGATAAAACTCGTATTCCAAGGTAATCCCAATGTTTATTCATTATTTGTGCAACAAATAGAAAACCTTAGGTTTAGGTTTGGTTCTCCGTTAATATGACTAAATTCTTTCAATTGTAGCTATGGTCGCCAGAGGGCAAATCCCTACGACCTAAAGCCTCTCCCTGAAGGTGCTCCTCGACCCATGTGCTTTTGTGGTGATCCTTGCAAGGTAGATATCTCTGAAGATGAGGAAACATATAGACAGAGGTACTGGATGTGTCCCAATTATGCATGGGAACCTACAAAGCAACAGCGCCGTGCATCGATTGTGAGGAATTTTTATTGTGTGATAATTAATTTTCTTGTGATATTAAGTATTGCTTATTTATTTGTTTTGTAACAATTTGTTTTTCTTGCAGACCGTTCCACCACTGTGTGACTTTGAGCAGTGGATTGACACTGAGATCAAGGAGTCGGACAAGCAGCATCTAGAAGGCCTGAAGGAGTGGGATGCGGAGGTTAAGGAGAGGTTTGAGCAGAGGAAGGGAAAGTGGCCTCGTTGCACTCAGTAGGTATTTGGTTTATTCATGAGTGATGTCGTGTAGCCCTGGACTTTTTTTACTACGTTGTAATGTACTCTGCTTTTATTTCAGATGAACTTATTCTCTAGACTTTTTTTATTATGTTGTAATGCACCATGCTTTTATTTCAGATGGTCTTATGCCCTGTACTTCGTTAACTATTCTAGGACTATAGTGCTACTGTTTGTATCACTGAAAAGGCTACTTGTGCTGTTGCAGTCACTGAAAGGGCTACAAGTACTGTTGCAGTCAATGAAAAGTCTATTTGAAAACTCGCTGAAAAGCCTAGATTCGTTTACTATTGTATTCGTATACGCAATGAATTAATATCAGAGTGATGTACTACATTTAGATGAAGTGACAAAACACAGGTGTAGCCTTTTCAGATGAAATGACCAGTCATGGTTGTAGGCTTTTCAGATGAAGCATCTAGCCTTTGCAGATTCAATAAATGAGTACGCACACAAGTTTTTTGTCAAGTAGCATTCATGGTGAACCTGCCTTCATCTCTATATATAGTGCTCCATGTCTTGCTCCACATCCACACAACTTGTTTTCTGGTTTAGTTTTAGCAAATGTCGAGCGGAGGTTCCTCGAGTGGAAAGGGTTTCGGCGGAGGAAGAGGAAAGGGGGTGAGGAAGGTGAAAGCTCTAGTTTGGTTTTGGTAAATTGATGAAACCCTAAGTGCTAACCTAGTTCATCAAGTGATCATAAGATAGGTAGCACACTTCAAGTAGAGAAGCAAATGAAGATCATAACATGACAATGGTGATAGCATGGAGATGATCAAGGGCTTAAACTTGAAGAGAAGAAAGAGAAAAACAAAAAGCTCAAGGCAAAGGTATAACTTGTAGGAGCTATTTTATTTTGGTGATCAAGACACTTAGAGAGTGTGATCACATTTAGGTTTGATAGCCGTACTATTAAGAGGGGTGTAACTCGTATCGGAATGCGGTTATCAAAGTGCCACTAGATGCTCTAACTCATTGCATATACATTTAGGATCTAGTGGAGTGCTAACACCCTTGATAATACTTGTGTAAATATGCTACCACATGTGCACAAGGTGTTTATAGGGTTGAGATGGGTTTGGGTCCCTCTCTCCCTCCCGCCGAGCTTGCGAGGCGGGATTCGAC
The DNA here is from genome assembly GCA_904845875.1 of Miscanthus lutarioriparius. Lineage (NCBI taxonomy): Eukaryota > Viridiplantae > Streptophyta > Magnoliopsida > Poales > Poaceae > Miscanthus > Miscanthus lutarioriparius. The sequence continues at coordinate 11,524,685 of CAJGYO010000012.1, forward strand.
GCTTTCGGGAAAATGAAATGTCTATTTTCTATTGCGCCGGATGCAAAATTCTTGGTAGTTGGCACACTTGAGCAAGGGTGAAGAAGTAAGAGTTAAAATGGAGTTGATCGAAATGATGCTGGCGTCGGTCTACTGACCGGACGCTGGGTCACTCAGCGACCGGACGCTGAAAGGCTACGTCCGGTCGAGCTGTCAGACGGCACAGTGGCTAGGGTTGAGCACCAGACGCTGGCTGCGTCCGGTCAAGGTGGACCGGACGCGTTCGGTCGAAAAAACATGCCTCAGGGAGCTTACTGGAAACGACCGGACGCTGGGGCTTCAGCGTCCGGTCAGTTTTACCGGAGCGTCCGGTCAGCTTCGCAGCCGTTGAAATCTGACGAACAGCATTTGAAGCAGGGGACACGTGGCGTGAATCACGTGACCAGACGCTGAGGGCCAGCGTCCGGTCGATCGGACCGGAGCGTCCGGTCACCCCGCGTTGTGCCCAGTGAAGGGGTACAACGGCTCTATTTATAGCCCCATGGCCGGCTCAAGCTCGCACTTTTGGCCATTTCTATTGACATAGCATACTTGTGAGCTTAGTCAAAGCCCTCCCACTCATCTAGATCATTGATTCATCATCATAGTGAGATTGGAAGTGAATCCAAGTGCATTGCTTGAGTGATTGCATCTAGAGGCACTTGGTGATTGTGTTTCGCTGTGAATTTCGCTTGTTACTCTTGGTGGTTGCCGCCACCTAGACGGCTTGGAGCAGCAAGGATCGTTGAGTGGAGGAGGTGATTGTCTCCGACTCCGATCATGGTGATTGTGAGGGGTTCTTGACCTTTCCCTGGCGGAGCGCCAAAAGGTACTCTAGTAAATTGCTTGTGGCTTGTGTGATCCTCATCTTGTGTTGGTTGTGCGGCACCCTATTGAGGGTTTGGCGAGTAATGCCAATCAGCGCGTGAACCTTCAAGTGAGTGAATCGCCACAACGAGGACTAACTTGCCGGCAAGCAAGTGAACCTCGGTAAAAAATCATTGTGTTCATCATTTGATTCCGAGGTGATTGGTCTACATTGGTATTCATTATTGTGATTGATTGGTTCCTACCACTACACGGCGGTATAACTCTTTTGCTCACTTTTACATTACCGCAAACTAGTTATCAAGCTCTTTAGTGTAGCTAGTTGTGAGAGCTTGTTTGTTTGATTAGTGTTGCTCTTTAGTTAGTCTTTGAGAGCACACTAATTTAGCTAAGTGTCATAGCTATTGTGTGGACATACACTATTCAAAATAGAATTATGGTAGGTGGCTTGTATTTTAGTAGGCTAGCGCAACACTCGTTTCGCCGCAAAATTGTCTAACACATTTTGTTAAGTGTTGTTGTAAAATTTTATTAGGCTATTCACCCCCCCCCCTCTAGCCATTAGGACCTTTCAGAAGGGACCTCCGATTGTGTGGGAGGGTTCTCTGGGTCCTGATTCTTTTGAAGAACCAATAGAGGAATTTCCTTTGGAGAGGAAGAGTGACTTCACCCGTGAGAGACCTCTTAGATCATACGACAAGCGCATTGAAGATTGGCCAAAATGCCGCCACGGTTTGGATTGCGTTGTGCAAATGTACAACGACTGTGACGGTGGAGGCCGTCGTTTCTTCAGATGCCCGCGAGGATTTGTATTTCCTTTGAACTCTCTCCTTTTTTTAGATTTGCATTTGGTTTGTAGTAGTACTTATTGGTAGATGGGTTTTCAGGATTCAAGCTGTCAAGATAACTGTGGCTTCACTAGATGGGTCGACCCTCCTCCTATCTATCCCCATCAACAATACATCACATATCTACAGGGACGCATCTTTGACCTAGAGTATGGCCCTGGAAGAAGAAGGGGGCCGCGACGCGGCTTCAAGAGTCCAGACCTCGGCGTTGAGTCAGGCCGCGCCGAGTCTGGTGGCTCGGCGTTAAGTGACCCCACGCCGAGTTATTGGGCCACGAAGCGTTGTTGGGCCGCCTGGGCCGCGCGCCGGATGGTGCCAATAGCTCGGCGTGTAGTCCCATCGCGTCGAGGTTGGGCCTGTGACGTTGGCTGACACAACGCCGACGTGTCGGACCCCATGCGCCACCGTGTCGCCGTCGACCGGGGTCGTCCGTGACGTGGCAAGACCTTGGCGTCGTGTCAGTCGACGCCGACCCTCATACCTTGGCGTCATGTTCTAAGACGTCTAAAAATGGTCTATTTTCAGCAAACGTTTTAGCATAAGTCTTTTTGTAAAAAATGTTTTAAAAAGGGACCAAAATGCAAAAATTTCACCGCTTTTGCTAGCCTTTCTTTTGCTGAAGCGCATGCATGCATGCACTAGGAAACTCAGCCAATCGTGAAGCACATTTTGGCTTGCGAGAGGTGCAGTTAATCAAGTCTCAAAAAAAAAAGAGCTACAGTTAAAATCACGTGAATATTAACTTTGTTTTTTACAAAACTAGTTAAATTTAAAATTGATTGATTCTTCGAAATGAGAAATGTGAAACTGGTTAAAGTCTATTTTGGAACGGAAGGAGTGTCGTGAAGTGCCTCCTGAAAGGACACTTGTGGCCGGAGGTGAGCATCAGGTGTCCGTGCCAGTTCCACCACCGCTGGGCTGGGCCCTCTGCAATTGCAATTGTGGTCATGTGGTGTGGGAAGAAGGGCTGGCTGGGAATCAAGACTCAAGAGGCGATGGAAGTGCAGGGGATGATGACTGAAGCGGGTTTAGGGCCAATTGGAGTCTCCCAATGGGCTTTGCCTCCGATAAGGCCTATCTCAACTCTCATCTTCTGACTGACCACCACAACTTCCTCTGCCGGCGCCAGAGAGACAGAGAGGAGGCCAGCGCTGCGCGAATTGTCACATCGTATCGGTTACGTACGTACGTTACGTGCGGCCTTCGGATCCGGTTCGGTCCCTTCCGGGTTCCGGCGCCGCCGATGCCACCCTTGTCCAGGCTCCTCAAGTAGTAGGTGAGGCGGCGAACTGGCAATTTTAACTCGCGTGGTGTGGTGCTGAGACGGGCCGGCCGGCGCCATGTGCGGGGGCGCAGGCGGCACTGTGAAGCGTTGGCCGGCAGCCCGGCACCGACGCAGGCTCGGCGGCCAGGCGGAGGTACACACGAGGCGAGACAGGGACGGTGGTGACCACTGACCTCCTCCCCATGATTGGTGCGGCGGTGCCTCGGGCGTGATCGTCTCGTCGTCTCACGGCCACGTCAGGATGACGACGCGGTCGTGGACTCGTGGTCGCGTGACGAGGAGGAGCACGATCGATGCTCGCGGCGCCCGGGCGGTGGATGGATCTCCGCCGCGAATCAGCATCGCGCTCGCACGGAGATGTCGCTTTCATTCATGCAAGTGAAGGAATTCGGACTGGGGGTAACTCTGCTTGCTGGCGCAGAGGATGCTCATGGCACACGGTTACTCCTGTTGCCACTTTGACGTCTGCACAGGACTGCACAATGACACCGCAGCAGCTTGTCAAAACTCGCTCCAACCGCAGAGGCCGAGGTCGAGGATGCATGCCTATCCGATAACGTACATCCTGAGAAAGCTGCCTTGCCTTGCCTGACCACCAATCTCAGACGTGCTCTGGGGGTGGGGGTGCAAGCCAGCGAAAAAAAGCCATGATACACACAACTGCAGTGCAAATCCCGTTCTCTCAACTTTCTTGCCATGCTATGTATGTTCTTGCACCCACTGCCTGGTGCGATTTAGCGCGCTCTCATACTACAACACCAGATCATAATGTTACTCGTCGATTCACTATGTGACCGGCTGCGGAAGCAGCGTTTTATAATTTCAGTTTAAAACCGAGGGCATCTGAGATTTCTGGAATTAGAAAATCCAGAATATTTTCTAATTTCATCTAAAAACCGAGGGCATCTGAAGTTTGCTTTAAATCTGAAATTTCTGGAATTAGAAAATGCCTTTTTTTTAGAATCAAATCCTTTTTTTCTTAAAAAAAACTGTTTGCTCAAACCGTGTTTCCGGCCCGAGATTTTTTCCATCCGAGGCTTGGGCCGTGGCCCAAACGGCCAGCCAGGCCCGCACGCATGACGCATCGTCCAGACTCCAGAGCAAACACGCTACCACCGCCCTACCCTCACCCCTTGTGTCTCTGCCACGTTGGGCCCGCAGGTCAGGCTCTGTTCCCCTCAGTCCCCTCCGTTGTCCGTTGCAGATCTGCCGAGCTGAGAGCTCCCCAGCTCCGAACTCATCTCGCCGCCACGGGTATCCATCGCGCGCACAAAGCCTCTGTAATAGAATTTTTTTAAATAATATTTTTTAATTAATAATTACAAATATAGCATCTGAATTGTGAGAATTGTAAATATAGGGTCTATCGGCCGTCCGTAAGCCGACAGGACACAAAATATCTACATAGCCACGCCTCCCACGCTAACACTTCACAATGTCTGGAGCATTGCACACAATACGCAGCATGCTCGGTTTCAGGTTGAGCCTGACCACAAACAGCACAACAGCCAGTTCAGAATTTGAAATCCCTTGCGACTGCGATCCCCGCAAGTCCTGCAAGGCAGCTCATTTGAGCTGAGCAAACTAGCTCTTCACAGGCAGAAACATTCAGAGGCCTGAAACTCAAAGGATCAATAAGATGCTGCCGAAACAAATTTAGGATAGAAAATAGCAGCTATTGTACTTGAGGACCAAAATGTACACCATGGAAAAGCTACCAAAGTCCAAATACACAATGAGACGAACTGGCACTGATATGGTGTGCCGATTCACTGTCGACGGCCAAACGTTTCATTACAGACATACCACAGAATTATTAGGCGATGAATGCCACGAGTGTGCAATAATGGTTTATAGTACATCCAGTGGAGTATACCAGCCTTTTGCATATGGATCCTTGGCACCAAAAAAACAGAATTCAGTATGAGCAAAAAAAGTATTTACAAACACACGATAGAACCATGTACTACTGATGTATGCGTGTGCCTCCTGATATAAAAATATAAAAGGAAAACCGAGAGCAATTGAGGCTTATTATGTATTCATATGGTTCTATCAACAAATCGGCTGTCAAGTGAAGCACGCGAGGTGAAAAACTAGCTACAGAATCCTGCCCTATGTGAAGCTGGGCAGGCAGTCACCGCTTCCTTTTTGCCCTACTCGTGCCTCGTTTGGCCGCAGTTTCGGATTTCACTTTAGCAGCACCTCGTTTGGTTCCAGATGAACCTTTCTTCTTGTACCTGCCGAATCCCCTGCCACTTTCCTGTAAGGCACATTGAGACGGTGTTACCAGTAAGCAGTGAAAGAAACATCAGTTCTTCAAAGACCATCCTGTCATCAATTTTTATACTCTCAAAGACCATCAGTTCTGTCATCAATTTTTAAAAGATCCTAAGAAAGTTCGGTTGAGGTAATGGTCATGGCGAAATAGCAATGCCAGCTACAAATGATGGATACAATCATGCCAAGTGCATTCTTAATAATTCAAATCCCTAATCGAACACATCATTGCAGGTAAAATATACATAATTGTAAGCACGGGATATTTAATTTTCAGTAAGTCCATTACCTAGTACCAGTTTGTCAACATGAATAAAAGCACAAATCACAGGAAATGATAAGCATCACAATACCTTTTTATATTGTCGATAGGCATCGCGGCCAGTCAACTCTTGCCCATTTTTTGAGACATAAACCTGTAGCAAAAGTTCAACGAAGCAAAATTATGATTGAATCTGTTTTCTTCAAGAAGGGGATAAACGAATAATCTTGAAAAACTTTGAAATGCAAGCTAATATGCATCTTGGAAGTATAGCCATACCTTCCTCCCACTGTCATCAGTAAACCAATGGCCAGAGCCGGAATGGGATCCACTGGCATGCACCCTTCTTTTAATAGCATCAGTTGGAACTGACATTCTCCCAGGAGTCACCCAGTCATCGTTAGCAGCTGCACTCGAGCTGAATTGCCTCCTGCATTAAGAAAATGACAGAGTTTAAACGAATTAGCAAATGGCATTACTGGAATGATTAAAAAGAAATGTCCATGATGTGCACCTGCTGAGACTTTCTGCTCTGTTTTGCTCATTTCCTCTGGTACTTCCTGCCCCAATAGGAACAAAATATTGCAGCCTGTTCCGGAACAAATTACCCACCCTTGGGTCAGGGTGGAACAGATAATGCATAGCAGGAGGACCATCATCTAGTTCAGCTCCACTTGAAGACGTTTGTTGCTGGAAATGCCCAGAGTTCTTAGGTTGAGAAACCTTGTAATGAGTGTTGCCTTCTTTCTGCTGAGAAAATCCTGCATCTTTTGGGGATTTGAAGTATTCATTACAGAACTCATCCAAGGCAGGTGTTGCCCAATTGTCATTCATCATAGCTCCACTCTTCAGCACAGTACTGCTCCCTTGGGGCTTCCTGTTTTGCTGCAGGGTCTTTGCTTTATTTTGATTGTGGTCATCGTCTGCATCAGTGTCAGAATCAAGCAAATAGATTTTCCTCATCGGGCTTACTGTTATCTTAGGAAGTAGTTTCTTTGTGCGGCTTTCTTCCAAAGATATTGAAGCAGAAGTATTTGGTGTTTGTGTAAATTTTGATCTATTTGCTTTGATTGCTGACTGAGTCATAAAGACACCACGGTTAAGCAGAGAGAATTTTGAGTTGCTGGAAGTGCTGCAACTACCAACAGATGGTGGCACATCTGCAAGTAAAGATGAAAACCCAATGATGCACACAAAAATCAAAATGTCCTTAAAGATTGTAATAAAACAACCAGCTACAGACTAAGTCCACAATCGACCAGTCATTGTAATTTTTGCAGAAGACAAAATAATAGAGATACATAGGCAAGAGAAAATTGGGATTTTGCCATTATCAAACGTGGGCTTCACTCATTTGCCATCCCGCAAAAGGGATTCACTACTTTGCCATTATCAAACTTGGCGCACCCGCTAGAATGTCCTGGGACTGAATTATTCCAAATTTTAATTATTCTTTTATTCTCTCCATACTTTCATTCCCGTTTTACCAACACATCAGGACTAGCTTCAACAATTGACTTGAGAGAGATTAGGCACGATTAGTGTAGATGTGGTGCTAATCTAACTGTGCCACATTTTTTTCTCTACTAGGCTCGATGGAGAGCCTCAGCTTAGCTTAGCAGTGGTAGAACCTCCTGCACAGCAGCTGTAGGCACCTCTTGTTGATTGGGATACGCTGCGCATTGAAGAAAGTCGAGATGAAAAGGTTAGAATAGAGATTGTTGATGATGAGGTGATGTATGAATTGTTGGGGTTTAGGGCTGAGGATGAGGAGGCTGATAAGGCAAGGGAGGCAGCCAAGAAAGGTTGCGCTGAACAGAATGGTGATACTTGGGAAGTTGATACAACTGGGGCAGCCATTGTTGTTGATGACTATTTACTAGGGGAGAAGACTGTGGTTCATGACCCAAATCGCCCTAGTATGGATCTTGGCACAATGTACCCTAACATGGAGTTTAGATTGGTTGTGAGACAATCTGCTATAAATGAAGAGTTTGAACTACACATTGTCAAAACAGACCCATCTAGATACATTGCTGATTGCAAAGCAGAAGATTGTCCTTGACATCTTGTTAGGCATAGGCAGCCTGATGGGAGCACTGTAATGGACTAATCAATAACTTGAGCCTACCAATGTATTTTGTCCTTCGATATTGTTCGCATTCACTAATTATTTTTTCTGCAGGCAGTGGCGGAGCATGCTAGTAAATTGAGGTGGGGCAATTCAAGTTGCTATGCTGGGCTGCAGCTACATACGAATGTTACTGGATAGCTTGTTTTTTAGTTGGGTCACATACAAATGCTATCCTCGCCTCCAGCTACATATGAATGCTACTGGATAGCATGTTTTCTTTAGTTGGGCCACCTAAGACAGCATATTGGGTCACCTGAGACAAAGCCCACCGAGGCATACCCCTTCATCAGCTTCGCTTCAACTGAAACAACGCTGTTTATCTTCTCCGACGCTCTCGACAACAGCCGCCATGAGATGCAGTTCTTGAGGTTAGCGGCTGTCTTGCGCCAGAGCGGGGGCAAGAGCCCAGTTTCGCCTCCACTAGGCTCCGCCCGTCTGCAGGTGACAAAGGTTATTGGTGATCACACACTCTGTAACATGGATACGTCAATGAGGGGCCGTATCGCGTATCGGATACGTATCAATATGGATACGCCTCCGATACGTATCCTCCAAGTATCCCATTTTTATATAATTTTTGGAATATTGAGTATGTGACCGGATACGTATCCACCTCTGGGATACGGCCCACCCCAACAAACACTCCTTATCTCCCCGAGTCCCCGTCGCGACGCCTCGCACGGTCGCAACTTGCGCCGCCGCCTGCACACACGCGCGCCACCACCTGCACAGGGGTTGCGCCCCACTCGCCAACCACCGGCGACGAGCCTCCACCCCCTCCGTGCCATCAATCAACTTCTCCTCCACCTCCAAACTGCCACGCTGATGAGCACCTACCAGTCTGCCATAGCCACGGCCAAAGATCGCCGCCTCCTCACGCAAGGCATGCACCACCACTTTCGCCCGGCCGCCCGGCGACGAGCCTCCGCCCGTCCGAGGCATCATTTGACTTCTCCCTCCTCCAAACTGCCGCCTGGGGGAGCACCCACCAGTCCGCCATGGCATAACCAGCTCCTTAATGCAGGGGAGAGATGCAGGAGAGGACGATTCAACAACAAAGCAAGCTCCTGGCGACATCCCATGAGTATATCCCTTCCCCATTCTTGATCTACTCTGCTGCAGTTCTTGTTGCTTGGTTTTGTTTGTACCCTCCCCGATTAGTATTGGCCATGCTTGATTGCTTGCATGCAGATGATGACCTCTCCAAATTTGGGTCCTAGCATCGAGTCATGTGCCACCGCCACAACCACAGCATACGATAGGGGTGCTCTCTGTTCCTGGCTTCTCGTGTTCTAGAATTTTAGTAATTGCGGATTCATCCAGTATGGTTGGACTTGGATCATCTGTGAAAACAAGAAACCTACAAGGTAATCTGGTGATGTATATATCGTGTATGATTGCATGTAGAGTACTGAACTAATGATTAATTGATTAGTGATTACTCAAGCTATAGACTTTCAGAATTTTAATTTACATTATTACTTATTTATTAAAAAAATAGTAAAACGTATCTGCATATCGTGTTTTCTGGGAAATTGACGTATCCGCGTATCCGTATCCTTCCAATACCGATACGCAGTGTTGCATACACACATGTACATCAAGTGCTAGGAGGAAGACTAACACACCAATCAGTGCCTGGGTTGTTACAAAGGCAATACATCACCTTAGAAAGAAAACAACTATGGGCACTAAGGAACTGCAAACCACTTTACAGGATGAGCAGAAGTATCAGATTCCTTCTGAAACTGTTTGGAAGGGTAGGCAAATTGCTTTAAAAGAATTGTATGGCAAATGGGAAGAGAGCTTTCAGCTGCTCAATAGGAGGGCAGAGGTCCTCAAGAGGTCGCCAGGTAGTGTTATTGAGATTGGCATTAAGGAGGTAGAGGGCAAGTTCTATTTCCATAGATTTTTTTGGTGCAATAAAACCTTGCATTAAAAGTTTCTTAGAGGGATGCAAGCCATACCTTATCATAGACTCTACTGCACTTAATGGTAGATGGAATGGTTATTTAGCTGCAGCTTGTGGTATAGATGGTCACAACTGGATGTACCCAGGTGCTTTTGGCTTCATAGATGGTGAAACAACAGATAACTGGACTTGGTTTATGACTCAGTTGCATAAGGCCATAGGAGATCTTCCTGTTTTAGCTGTTTCCTCAGATGCATGCAAAGGTCTGGAAAATGCAATTAAGAAAGTGTTTCCAATGGCAGAACATAGGGAGTGCTTTAGACATCTAATGAATAACTTCAACAAAAAGTTTGGTGGTGATGTGTTCTCTAAGATGTATGCTGCAGCTAGAGCTTATAGACAAGAAGTTTTCCAGTATTTTTCAAGTCAATTGTTGAAGCTAGTCCTGATGTGTTGGTAAAACGGGAATGAAAGTATGGAGAGAATAAAAAGAATAATTAAAATTTAGAATAATTCAGTACCACGGCATTCTAGCGGGTGTGCCAAGTTTGATAATGGTAAAGTAGCGAATCCCTTTTGCGGGATGGCAAGCTAGCAAAGCCCACGTTTGATAATGGCAAAATCTCAATTTTCTCCTAGGCAAACCGTATGACTGAATGCATTATTATAAGCACAAGAGAAATGAATGCAAAATATTAGAAGTTGAAATAAGCATACCGCTCAGGCACTCACCTCGAACCGGTCGGTCCTCGTCTGTTGGCCAATCCTCGATCTCGTCTTCCCAACTCCCAACCGCGGCTCTTGCTGTATTTTCACTCATTACTGGAGAGGCTTCCACCGTGGGTTGTCCTGGCACCTTCAGAGGAGGCGGTGATGGCGCCAGATGTGGTGGCGCAGGGCCCTTCCGCAGCCGCTTGAGTTGAGTCACTTCAGGCAGTGTTGGCTCTGGTTGTCGGTCACCAGCGAGGAAGAAGTCGCCGTCCTCATCTTCGATACTGAGCGACGAGGGGACCCGAGGTGCAGCCTGTGTCTTCGGTTGCTCGTGGTGCTGGCCGCCAGCTAGGGAGTTGTCGTCGTCGTCGCTGATTATAAGGGAGGAAGACGGCGCCTCACAGTGCAGCACCTGGGGAATTGGCGCCGGATGGGCTGGCGCAGGGCCCTTCCGCAGCCGCTTGAACCGATTGGTCTCCGCCGGCGGTGGCAGGGGATCCGTTTCTAGCGTGTCGCGCTCCACTCGGACCGGCCGCTTGCAACCGGCGAGGACGAAGTCATCTTTAGTGCCGGTCGAAGAGGGAGCTCCGGGCGCCACCTGCGGCCGCGCCTGCTCGCGGCGCTGGTCGGCAGCGAGGATGTCACAGTAGCCGTCTTCGTCGTCGTCGTCGAAGCCCAGTGAGAACGACGGCGGATCGGGCGCCGCGAACCGATTGGTCTCCGACCGCGGCGGCGGCAGGGGATCTGGGTCTTGCCTGTGACGCTCCACTCGGACCGGCCGCCTGCCACCGGCGAGGACGAAGCCATCCTCCTTATCATCATCATCTGCAGCGCCGGTCGAAGAGGGAGCTCCGGGCGCCACCGGGGGCCGCGCCTGCTCGCAGCGCTGGTCGGCAGCGAGTATGTCATCATCGCCGTCTTCGTCGTCGAAGCCCAGGGAGAACGACGGCGGATCGGGCGCCGTGTACCCCCGAGCGTGCTCCTTCCGGCGGCCACCCGCCCGAATGCGGGGCTCCTCCACGACGTCGTCGTCGAAGCCCAGCGAGAACGACGGCGGGTCGGGCGCCGTGGACCCCCACGCGTGCCCCTTCTGGCGGTCACCCGCCCGAATGCGGGGCTCCTCCACGACGTCGTCGTCGATCCCCAGCGAGAACGACGGCGGGTCGGGGGCCTCGTACCCTCGCGGCTGCTCGCGCCGGTCGCTCCCGGCAGGGGGGTCATCGTCGTCGTCCCAGTCGAAACCCAGAGAGAATGAGGGAGCCGAGAAGTCCATCCCGGCGGGCGGCGGCAGCGTGGGAGCTAAGTTTCGCTCGGGTGCGGCTTGGCAACGGGGTCGCGGATTTGGGAGAGAGAAATGGGATCGAAATGGTCTGGAGATTGGCGGGAGAGCTATGGTTTTGTAATTTTTGTGGAGGGAATCGGGAGGTTTCGAATGGATTTTTGGCGGGGGTTGGACTTGGGCCCGGGGCCGGTGAGGTGAGGTGGTGCGGCGCCGCGGCTCCGGCGAGACGAAAGTGGGTGGCTGGTGTGCGGCAGAAGACGGCGAGACGACCGGACGCGCTGCGCGTGCGCGCGGCCTCTCGTGATTGGGCTGCATTTGGCCCACTTGCTACCTCAATGCAAGTAGAGGCGAAACGAGGTTTTGGGCCGACATCTACCAAAATCTTATAGTTATGGGCTGATTGGCTTAGTGAGTTCTTTCCTTTTTCTTTTCTTGGATGCTATTTTTTGTTTTTTTGGGAAAAATGTTATTTTCATATAGAAATGTATTAGGTTTTTTAGCTGATAGAAACATATTATAGGTTAGTAGTTGTGCCCAAACTGCCAATCCAAACTTGTTCAATTCTCTAAAGTTCTGTTGTACTGTTCTGTACAGCAGTCGTCTCACCCTCTAGAGTTTTTTTTCTAGCTTTTTACCATTATGGTCCTGAAAAAATACCTCTTCCTTTCGTAGCTCTTTTTTTTTAAACTTACCTGTATGGCCTCAAAACGAAATTTCCTTGCTTCTATGGCCTTACAGCACCATACAAGTAAAAAGCCCTTTTTTCTTCTAAAAAGCAGAGTTGTGTTGTTATGGTGTATAATGTTTTTTTTATGTTGCATTTCTATATATGTATCCTGTTCTTATAATAATCCAAGACTTAGAGAATCTCCAAGAGTATCTTATTTCCCTTCCTAATCTTTGGTTTTTGTCAAGATGAGAAAAAATCCCTCTCCAACAACTTCTAATCATTCCTCCTAAAATTTACGCACTTAGAAAATCCTTCCCCGGCGCACATAACTTTGCACGGAGTAGGGGTCGCGCGGATACGCCCGTGTTCTTCGGCCAATTAAAGGTGGAAGGACGAAAAAGAATAAAGAGTATGAAAGGGTTCCACATGCAAATGTACAAGCGAGAAAGAATATATAAAATTGGTTAAAATAATTTAGAAATAGTATAAGATTCTTGATGTAAAATTATTTTCTATATTTTAGGAGTGAATTATTAAAAATTATTGGAGATGGTCTTCTTTTTTTTCTCCCAATATACATTTTTAGGAGTTAGAAAACATGGACTTTTGAGGAGAAAAATTTAGGATACTCTTGATATGCTTAGAGCTTAGCTCAGTTTTCTTACATTGTACTACTTTCGTCCCAAAATAAGTGTCATTCTTGTTTCATGAGAAGTCAAATATTTTTAACTTTGATCAAATATATAAAAGAAAAAATTAATATTTATAGTACATAATTAGTATCACTAGATAGACCATTAAATCTATTTTTATATAATAAACTTATTTGAAGATACAAATGTTGATAATATTTTTTATAAATCTAGTTAAACTTAAGAAAAATTTGACAAGCACGAATATCATAGCGACACTTATTTTGAAACGGGAAGAGTAATAATGACCCATGTATATATGACTAAACTCAAGAACTATACTGTCAAGAACTGCATGCATTAGGCGGAAAATATGTAGCCGAGAGATTTCTAGGCCATGTGCGTGTCTACATCGATGTTGTGTGACCTACGACGCAAGCTGCTCCTCTGTTCCAAAGAAGTCATAAACAACCGTCTATAAATCATTATTGACGATACACTCTATCGAAAAACCAATAACGGCTCGTTTACACTCTCTGTACACGCATACATACCTCACGGAGAGGCGGAGTCCTAGGCCATGTGCTGGTCTACACTCTCTATACGATACATACTCTGTACAGAACGAAAGGAGCAGTCAGTCTGGGCTGATTCGTGATAACTGCACATTAAAAAGTTGGACCCCACATAGATTTTTAACTTCAGAATTTGATCATATAATCACATCTCCTAGTACAGATCTAGAATACTTCCATGCACCATTGTTGTACAAGTATCTACTACAAATAATAAAACCACTTCTTCCCGATTAAAAAAAAAACTCTTCTACTATGGCCGCCTAGTCTCCTAAATTTTAGTCCCTGTCACATCGAATGTTTAGACACTAATTTATAATTTGTAGTATTAAACATAGACTAATTGCAAAACTAATTACACAGATTAAGACTAATTTACGAGACGAATCTATTAAACCTAATTAGTCCATGATTTAACAATGCGGTGCTACAATAAACATGTACTGATGATGGATTAATTATGCTTAATATAGATTTCTATAATTAGCTAATGTTTAGTTCTTTTAATTAGTATATCCAAACACCCGATGTGTAAACTTTAGTCCCTGTAGCGAACATCCTTAAGTAATCTAACTGACTGGTGGGTCCAATTGAATCACAACAAACCAAACCTTCTCCCGCATCAACATCTCCATCGACCTACCCCAAAAATCTTGTGAGCGTGACTGCACGGCGCTGTAGCAAACCAGCCACACCTCACCGTGGCGGTCACCGCTCGCCGGGCCCCACCACCCTTTTCCCTTCCACGGCGTCACTATAAAGAGGCTTTTTACCTGTGTGCTATTATAAAAGTTTGTAATTACTCATAAGTCATTAAAAAGTTTGAGCGGTCACAAGTGCCATTAGTCAAAACTTTTTTGTCCTCTACGCCGTTCCGTCCACATTGGATACTAGCGGTGTTAAACTAAGCTACGAAAACGAGTACTTGTACTACAGGCTTAAACACCCTCAGACTACAGAAGCGAGCTGAAATTTCATTTTCCTCCTGTGCCACTCGAGCAGGAGAGCGTTCGGTTGGACAAGGAGCGTCGTGCCCATCATCCCCGAAAACGAGTACTTGTACTACCTGATAAAAAATGAAAACTGCATAAAACTTTAGCATAAGACATCACAACAAAAAATTGTAGCTAAGGAACAAAATACATCACAATAATCTTTTTTAGTGTTTACTTATATAGTGTTAGCAGGAACTTGCATTACATGTACGAAGCATATATATATTATTATATTTCTCAAAATACGTAATGGAGCTCTAACTCATTTAAGAAAGAGAGCCCCCCAGACAGGCGACCAATATGCATGGCGTCGTCTATATTTATCTGCAGGGGTTGTTGATCACAGACTAACAATGCAAGAAGCTAGCTAGTAACCAGAATGTATAAGCATTCACGTATTTGCCCTATAAAGAAAAGAGGCAGGATGCATGAACTAATCGCCTACGTACGTGAGGTGTGCCAGAAGAAACAGGCTTGCAAGTTGCATGTGTGTATCATGTACGTATATATTATAGGTATGCGACAAGCTAATAGAAGTATATACACGTATATGCAAGTAGCAGCAGTAAACTTCTTCAGTCACCAGGAAGGCATACGTGCACCTGTGCAAGCCGGCCGCCCGGCCGTGGAGACGACGCATTGGTCAACTTGTTCATCATCAATGCAACAACTCCTTAAATTAAAAAAATGCAACAACTACTTCGCCCATAATGTCCGAAGTGTCCATGGATCATCGAACGTGTCGTGTTATGTGATGAAAAGGAGCCGAGTCTGCGGCGACCAAAGCTGGATCTGGAGGGCAGCTAGCGTTGCACAGGCCAGATCTGGAGGGCAGCTAGCACCGCGCCGCCCGCTACAAAGGAGGTGCCCGCTGCGAGTGTTGAGTACGTGAAACCAACATCCATATGGCGCCGAGATCGAAGTCGCTGGCTGAAAGCAGCACCATCAGCGGCATGTGCGTGCCGTGGCGGTGGAGCAGCCGAGGCTGCGCAGTGTGCAGAAGCGGCCGTGGGGCTCCCGCTCTCTGCATCCTTGAAGGCGGCGCGCCGCCCCGTCAGCGACTCCAGCACCAGTGCATCACCACCCCAACGAACGCGATCCAAGCCTTGGACAGGCGCCTACTCGATGACGATGCCGGCGGCGGACGCTGACAATAGGGGTAGGGAAGGGTGTCCACGGTGAATCATCACCGAGGCGTCGCACATCCCACCGGAGCGCCCGCAGAACTACTACGACTGCACCATGAAGCCGCATCCGCGCGCGCACCAGGTGCTGTCGTCGCGGACGTATACGCCGGGGCTGATCCTCTCGGCAAAGGCACCGCCACAGCCACGCCACGGTAAAGGTGTTCTACGAACAGGAGCCCGAGTAGAGCACGGCATCGGAGCCGAGGATGATGCAGGCGTAGGGTCTAGATGGTGGACTATAGGGGGTGAATAGTCCTTTCTAAATTTAATCGCGTCGGCTAACCGAAACAAGTGTGGAATTAAAACAATCGGTATAGCTAAGACTATACCCCTCTATCTATTATCTCTAGCACCTTATAAAGATCCTAATTAAGCGACAAAGGTACCGGGCTAGCTAGAGCTCACCTATCTAATCTTAGGAGTAAGATCACACAAACATATGCCACTAGTATTTTGCACACCAGGGAGCTCCTGCACAATTCTAGTAAGCAAAAGCATAAAGCTCATAAGCTCACTAGCAATGCTTAATAACAAGGCAAACAATGCCAAATTAAAGAGCGCAAATTATTTAGCTACACAAACTAAGCAATGTGACTAACAAGGTTATACAAACTAAATTAGCCACGCAAGGGAGCTACTTCTATGCTACACAAATAAGAAGGTAACTAGTGAGCTACACAAGCTAACTAATTACAAGAGCAACTACACAAGCACAATGTATATGAAAGTAATTGCAAGCTTGTATAAGGGGATTGTAAACCAACGAAAAGAACAATGTTGACACGGTGATTTTCTTCTGAGGTTCACGTGCTTGCCAACATGCTATGTCCCCGTTGTGTCGACCGCTCACTTGGTGGTTCGACGGATAATTGGCATCACCCGCTAAGCCTGTACGTCGGGCACCGTAAGAACCTACCCCGAAAGTGATGGTAACTCAATGACATGCTCAACTAGAGTTGCTCTTCGCGGCTCTCGCAGGGCGAGCATAATGCCCCTCACAAAGCTCTTCTCCGGAGCACCACGCAAGCTTCTTGCGGGCTTCGACGGAGACCACCACCAAGCCATCTAGGAGGTGAGAACCTCCAAGAGTAACAGGCACCACCGGCTTGCAAGACGACCACCTAGTGCCACTTGATGCAACCTCACGGTGCAATCGCACTAGAATCACTCACTCACTCAATCGGATGAACACTATCAAGCTAGAGTGAGTTAGAGGGCTCAGCGTCTGGTCACTGTTATGACCTAGAGTCCGGTCACCTCGTCAACTCTGTTGTGGCTGGCCAGAATACCGGACACGTCCGGTATGGATATCGGACGCGTCCGGTCACGTCGGGAAGATATCGGACGCGTCGTCCTCACGTCAGACGCGTCCGGTCACCCCGTGACCAGCGCATTCAACTCATTTTCTTCACCACCTTCTTTTTTTTGCAAATGTGCCAACACCACCATGTGTATGTGTGTTAGCTTTTCACAAACATTTTCTAAAGGATTAGCCACTCAATTTGCCACGCCACTCGATCCTAGCGACAATGCAAAGTTAGATCACTCGAGTGGCACTAGATGACCGATATGCAAATAAGTTTGCCCCTCTTGATAGTATGACCATATATCCTAAACCCGGTCATAAACTTCTCTACTCACCTATGACTGGTGAAATAAAATGCCCTAGGTTATGCCTTTGCCTTACGCATTTCATTCCATCTCCTCCATTGTTGTTGCAACACATGCACCAACCAATCACCAAATAATATGATCCACTTAATATCATCACGTGACCGTATTGGTTCATCGATTTTGACTTCACTTGCTTTTCACCGTTGCTTTCGTCCATCGGTGCCAACTCTTGCTCAAGCTTCACCGCCACGCGGTCTATCACTCCAAAGCCTTCGACTTGCCCTTCACGCTTGCAACCGGTCCATCAAGCCAAGTCATGTCTTGATCTTCTCCACTTTGATCACATGACTCAATGTCATGTTTCATGTGCAATAAGCTCCTTCATCATCACATGTGTGAGCTTTGCAACATCTTTGAGCCATCATCACCGTCATGGCATATATTGTTCACACACATGTACCTGTGGACTAATCACCTATGTATCTTACTTAAACACATTAGTCCACCTAAAGTTGTCACTTAATTACCAAAACCAAATAAGGACCTTTCAGCGGGCGCGGGCGCCTCCCCACGGCGAGGTATGGTGCGGTCATGGGAGCCAGTGTCGACGCGGGAGTTGCTGTCCGGTGAAGCCATGGAAGAAGACGACCTTGAAGCCACGCTACCAAGACCGCCTCAAGTGATTGACTCGGCTGCCGCCCGCCTCATTGGAGGAGAGGAGCCGTCGTGCTCTTCAGTTGCCGCTTCCGACGAGGGTCTACAGAGGATAGGGTTGCCGGCTAGAAACAAGATGGGGGTATTCTAGACATTTTAACTAGCCGGACCCACATATCAGGATAGTCAAACCATTGAAAACAGAATGTGACAGGAATGGCATTGAGGATAAAAATGTTTTGACCAGTAGCAATTATGACTGCTCAAACTTTTTAATGACTTTTGATAATTACAAACTTTATAATGGCAAAAAGTTAAAAGCCTCCGCTATAAAATCCCCTCCACCCTTCCTGCGCCTACACGGCTCCACCGTATCTCCTCCCCAAAACCCAGACAAGGTTTCCGAATTTTTTTTTTTAAACCAAACAAACCCCCCCCTGCTCCGCCGCCCGGACCCCGCCTCGCCGCCGAACACCCCCACCCCCGCGCCCTCGCCGTCTTCCGACCGCGATGGCCGACGCCGACGCCGAAGCGGACGCGGAGGCCACGGAGGTGCTGCTCCTCGACCACGACGACCACAAGAACGAGGCGCTCGCCCGCGGCCCGCGACCTCATGCTCGCGCACCAGGACCTGGCGGTCACGCACCGCCTCCTGGGCGAGCTCCACTACGCCGCCGCCGTCCGCGCGGCCCGCGGAGACGGCACCGCGGAGGCCAGGAACGCTGCGGCGGCGCCGCACCTCCGCGTCGCCCGCGACGCGCTCGCCGCGGCGCGCCGCCTCGCCCCCGACTGCGTCGACATCGCGGCCGCGCTCTGCGACGCCTTCGCGGCCTCCCGGATGTTCAAGGAGACCGAGGGCGAGTACCTCCGCGCGCGGCGCATCCCGCGGCCTTCCAGCCCTCGGTCGTCGACAGCGTCCTCCTCCCCTACATCGGCCCCCGCGTCTCCCTCTTCTACATCTTCGTCCATGACGCGTCTGCCGGTCGCATCGACGACTGGCTCGTCGCGCTCTCCCGCTGCCGCGTCGAGTCCATCCACATACTTGGCAGACTCATATCATGCTTCAACCTTCACTCCTCCACCTTCTCCTTCGGGGATCTCGTGTCCCTGCGGCTGCAACGCTGCAACATCCCACCCCTCCCCGTAGGATTCGCCGGCTTCCCAGCGCTCCAGGAGCTAGACCTCTTCATTATTAACTTCCCAGCCAGTGGGCAATTGGAGACTATCATTCGTCGGTCACCCTTGCTTCATACCCTGGATATGTTTGATGTGTTCATCCCTGATGACTACCCAGACTCATTGATTGAGGCGCCCAATCTCCGTCTCCTATCAATCTGTTCAGATTATGACTATGGCTGGCGATTTGGAGGGCTGCCGTGCATCAAATATGCCAACATTGATGTGTTATTCTGTCCGTGGCATGAACATGGTTTTGGAGATCTCCTTGCTCGGTTTGCTTGTGTTCAAAGGCTCGCTCTCTTCTTGCCGGTACATTATTTTCACTTTGTTCTCCTTACTATGTGCTTTGTTATAAATCAACGCTGAAACGCTAGTGCTTGGCGCAAGCTCATTACATAGATCAGGAATGTAAACATAGTCTCATATACTAATGAAATAGCGTGAAAAGCTACACTAATAATTAATAATAAAGGAAACAATCGTTTCATTCCTGCCCTGTTTCCATGTGCCTGTGGTCCCTTGTTTCAAAATAACGCAGAAATCTCATCTGTATTTCTAGACCCTGTATGACTTTTATCCAGTTTCAATGTTCTTATATATTTTTTTTGGTCGCAGGCTGATGATGTTAAGATGCCGTATACACTTCCATTCACCTTTTATAACTTGAACTTATTGAGGTTATATATGGACTTCACTGAAATGCGCCCCATTTTGTTCATGTTTACCTTGCTAAGGAGTTGTCACAACCTTCAAAACCTAGAAATAGAGGTAATGCTGGATGTGGCCTTTAGTATATTTCTATTTACATTGTTCGAAGGTCATCTTGTTGTTTACAACTGATTTCCTTTTATTGGTGAAGTCGCGGGATGGTGATGGTCAGAGTTTCGAGGCAGATTGGAGGTTCTTAAATGCTCTGTGGACTGATGGCATGTGTGCCAATCTTCAAACTGTGGAGATGAGTAGTATCATTTGGCTTCCAAATGAAATTTCATTTATGAAGCTTGTGCTCTCTAAAGCAAGGCGTCTTCACACGTTGTCTGTTGATAGTCACCCAGATGATTTTGATGATCCAATAATTGACTTGCTAAACTACAAAAGAGCTTCAGCTCAATCTCGTGTCATGTTTGAAGGTAATTTTTTTTTATTATGGGTTTCTCTGTTTTTTTTTAACTTGGCTGATTCATTACTCTCCTGACAAATCATCAGAAACGATTACAAAGACATCATCAGGGATGGCACTGGTAATTAGCGCCTGACCTTGATGCACCCATAACCTAGACTTCGCCAACACATGGGCAGCCCTGTTACCAGTTCTACCCAAGAAATTACAAACGAATTCATTAAAATTTATCCTAGAAAAGGACTTTAGCTCCTCGATCAGGCCCCCTTCAGGTCGGACGTCGAAGCTTTGGGACTGCATAGCTAGCTGAATGTTAAGTGCATCTGTCTCAAGGATCAGCTTCCCAATACCCAAACTGCTCACCACTTGAACACCTTGCAAACAGGCTATCAACTCAGCGTGGAAGGCACTCAACACATTATTGATTCTTCCTCGTCCCGACATCACCACATCTCCATCATGATCACGGATCAAGAAACCCCAGCTGCCGATCTTTGACTCTGAATGAAGGACGCATCACAGTTTAATTTGAGGAAGCCCTCTGGTGTTTTTTGCCATCTCACTCTCTATTGGTCTCATCGATCGTGGAGGTCGCAGAGTCTGGGAGATTTCATTAGCATATATTCTGATTGAACGTGCTAACTCCTCGGCTCTCCTCCCCCGCCCTTCTTCTCTGACCGCATTCCGATTCGTCCGGATAGACCACAGGGGTGATGACCATCAGCATTGCAACTTCTTCTCTTTCTGCCAATATGATTGAAACTGCATCTATAGCTGACATTTGCAGTGCCAAACTCCGTCGCTTACCCTCCAAAGCTAGTAAATTCCACCTGTTTAGCTAGTTTGCACTTGAAAAAAGATGGCCTCCATCCTCACTTGTCTCTTGCACAAACCGGGCACTTTGTGTCGATTTCCATGCCACGTCGTGCTAGGCTACAGCGAAGTGGATGACTCTCATGCGTCATTCTCCGGAGGAAATGCTTGACCTTGCTAGGGCAGCTTAAGCTCCAAATCTTCTTCCGAGATCAATTCATCTTGTTGCCGACTCCTCCTTGTGCAGCTCGGCAATCCCGGCTTTTGATGAAGTCGTCCCGACAGACGCACTCAGTCGCTGAATTTACCATGCTTGTCAAAGTTCCTTGCCAACAGATTATCGTGGCCTTCAAACACTGGAATTGCCGGGATGACTTGCTGGTCTTCTTCCCAGAACAAATCTTTGACCATCTCCACGTCCCAGTCCCGATTCATGGGATCAATCAACTCATCAACATCCGTCACCAGGCTGGTTCCTCTAGGCGTGATAGGCTTCCTAGAGATCCCTCGGTAGCCAAGGGTCATCCCAAATTTTCAAGCCTCTACTATCACCCACTCTCCAGATCATACCTTTCTTCATAAGTCTGAATCCCCTTCAAAATGCTCCTCCAAGTGTAGGACATGGCAGCCTTTGGTTTAGCATCCAGAACTGTGCCATTGCTGTAATATTTTGCACGCAGGATGTGTGCACAGAGAGACTCCGGCCTCTCCCATAGTCTCCATGCCTGCTTCGACAACATAGCAATTTGAAGGCATGAATATCCCGGAAGCCCAAACCCCCTTCCTTCTTTGGACGCATCAGTATATACCGGTGCAGCCAATGAATCTTGTGTTTACCCTCCTGTTGATTCCACCAGTATCGGCACACCATCGTACTCACTTGATCACAAAATGTCTTAGTTAAGTCAGAGCAGCCCATAGCATATGTCGGGATCGCTTGTGCCACGGCTTTTATTAGAATTTCCTTTCCTGCCCATGATAGAAATTTCTCCTTCCACCCCTGAATACGTTGCCAAATCCTGTCTTTGATGTAAGCAAATGTCCCTGTTTTTTATTTGCCCACCTGTACCAGGAGTCCCAGATACCGTTCATTCATTGTTTCTTTTGTAATTTGCAGCAAATCACACACCTCCGACTTCCTGTGTGCATTAGTATTCCGGCTAAAAAGGACCGCCGACTTTGTCTTATTAATCATCTGTCCAGAGCAGCATTCATAGAGATCCAGAATGTCTTGTAGCTGTTTAGCGTCCCCCCTCCGTTGCGAATCAGTATCAAAGAGTCATCAGCAAACAAGTGGTGTGAAACACTAGGTGCTCTCTGACAAACTTTCACTCCCGCAATCTTCCCTTCCTGCTCTGCTTGCTGCAATAATGCAGAAAAACCTTCTGCACAGATGAGGAACAAATATGGTGACAACGGATCTCCCTGACGAGACCTCTTTCAGGTTTGAACCCCTCCGACAATTCTCCATTCACCTTAATGCGATAGCCCACAGATGTCACACATTCCATAATGAGATTAATCCACTGTTCACAAAAGCCCATTTTCACCATCATGTCACGAAGAAAATGCCACTCAACCCTGTCGTCGCCTTTACTCATATCTAGCTTGATCGCTGCATAACCAATGTCACCCTCTCTTTTATTCATCAGGTAGTGAGTGATCTCATAAGCAATAAGAATGTTATCTGAGATCAAACGGCCAGGTACAAAATCACTTTGGTTCGGAGTGATTATATCCAGCAGCACATTCCGTGGGGCGAAAAGACAAGACTTTGGATACTACTTTGTAGACCACATTACACAAACTGATGGGCGGAGTTCAGTTTCCTTCTCTGGTTTTTCTACCTTGGGAATCAAAGCAATGGTCATTTCATTCCAACCCTCTGGTATATGCCCTCCATTCACCACGTGCAGCACCTCCAGCGTTAGGTTCTCACCGACCACATTCCAAAATTTCTGTAGAAGACCGATGGTAGACCATCAGGGCCGGGAGCCTTTAGGTCACCAATGGAATCTAAAGCTCTCTTTATTTCCTCTTCAGTAAACTCGGCCATCAGCTTGGAGTTCATGTCTGCCGAGACACGGGTTGGGACCGCACTGAGGACTTGTTGGAATTGTGCCTCAGTGCCGACCTCCCCGCCCTGAAAAGCTGCACAAAGTGGTTAGTTATAAACTCCATTTTCTCCTCTCATCCTCCACCCAACTCCCATCTTCCTTCTTCAATCTCCCAATCCTATTCCTTCTCTTCCTCTCCGAACAGGCATTATGAAAATAGCTTGTATTCCTGTCCCCAAACTGCAGCCAATTAATATGAGCACGCTGTCGCCAATATGTATCTATTTGATCCTCCAGGCGGTCTACTTTGAAACTCCACACCGCCTCTCGGCCGACAGCATGATCACTGATCGGGCTCGCCTCCACTTCTCCAACTCCCTCTTGGCTTCTTTCAACCTCTTCTCCAAATCTCCCAAACTATTTGAACTCCACTCCTTCAGACTCCTAGTAACACTTTTGATTTTTGTGCTCAGATTCTCCCCACTCTCTTCCCAAGACCCCCACACCTCCTCTACAACACGCCTGCATCCTTCTTCCTTCAACCAACTAGCTTCAAACTTGAAGCCACTGTTACCTCCTCCACCGATCTACCTCCTTGTAATTTCTCTCTAAGAGAATGATGACTGGTCGGTGGTCTGATCTGAACATATCTCCATTTCTCACTAGAACCGTAGGAAACTTCCCCCTCCATTCACCATTAGCAACGGCTTGGTCCAGCCGTTCTCTCACATGTGTGCTCCCTTTTGTCTGCTTATTCCGCCAAGTAAAGACATCGCCGATAAAACCCAGATCATGTAACTCACAGCTCTCCGACGCCATCTTGAAGCGATCCAAACAGGACTGCGCTCGAGGGACCCCTCCCTCCTTTTCATGGTGAAAAAGCACTTCATTAAAATCGCCTGCACACAGCCAGGGAATCCCTGGCGGTTGGTGCAACCGTAGCTCCTCCATCAGAAAGCCTGTTCCATTAATGTTCACCGCTTTCTCTGTTTCATATTGGGATATGTTATTGAGTTTTCATATTAAAGTTTTTTTTGGGAATCTTAGAGGATTTGAAGAATAATGGCAGGAACAGGGAACAAATATGGAAGCATGAAAAGGATGGGAAGACAACAGAGCTTTTTGTGTACTCATTATAGTGTTGCTTCCAATTTAGTAGCTAAAACATTTCAATGAAGGAACCCAATGGCAGTCTGACTTTTGCCTAGTCAGCACTATGCATATGTTTCCACAAACCTTTGAAGTGTTTCTTTTTATGGAACCTTTTAAGAGTTTCTTCTTGACAAGGCCTTTCTAAGAGTTTGGGGTAGAAGATTATTGGTCTACATAAATGCTACGGTTTCTGTATATTTTGTTTGACCTGCTTTATGTCTGCTTTGATGTAATTTCACAAATTGTTTTCCTTGTGCAGGTTCGCTGCAGCAGTATTAGATGAGGTGGCATCTTCTATGTATTGCTGAGTGCAAGATTGGTTCACTTGAATGAGACAGGTCCCGCTTTCTCTGCTGAAGTGTTCTTGTTTTTCTCCATCATATGAGATACGAAGCATAGAAAATGGCTCATCCAAGGAACCGGCATGATTTGTTTGTCTTGTTCAGAAGAAGCTGATGTGCTATTGGTTGTTCACTAGCTCAGTAGGATATTCGTGGTAATACCCAGAGTTGTTTGGTTAATGAAGCATACCTCTAACCTTGCCTGAGTTGGTGAAAATACGGTTATCCTTTTGTTGAGCTGTCCTCTGGGCCCCCAGAACTTGTTGCTTGCCAAGCGGGGCTCATGCAATAGCCAATCCATGGAGTGTTGTTTCTCGCTGAATTTCTTTACTGTTTAGTGAAATACTCTTGTTTGTTTGGTCCGGTTCCAGTTAATGAGTTGCGTCTTTCCAACATTAATTTCCCTAGTTTTGCCTGGCTAATTGGTCTTTGATGTTGTTGCATCTGCATTGTTGCTGCTAGTGTTGCTTCGACTCTGAAACAGTGCAACGCCCGGGGGCGCTGCGTTGTTGCTCTCAATGTATGCGCCGTTGCATGCCCTGGGCATAATGATGGTTGGTGCCGGGCGTCTGTAGTTCTGCACCCAAAAAAAACTGCTAGCATTTCCAGGTGACGATGCGTTCAGGTCTGCAATGATGAGGGATCTGACAAGACTAGGGATGTGCGATCTGCTCGGTCTATAATCTGTGACAGTTTTTTTTTTACAACAAACAAATTTATTTCAGCAGCACTTAGCTGCGATGATGCATACAGAGTCTATGTTTACACATTGCAGTGCAGCCATCATGGGGCACTGGTAGACATGAGAAGCATTAGAACATACAGGCTCATAAGGAGTAGAAATGGACTGAGAAACATTATAAGCCTGTTTTGCTAGAGTATCAGCCGTTGTGTTAAGGTTACGGTTGATCTTGAAGATGTTGGACTGCCGATTTCTTGAGTGATTTGTAAACAGCTGGGTGTAGGATTTAATCTTCCAATCCGGAGGATTGGAATGGTCTGCATCATTAAGAAATTGAACTAGGGCCTTGTTTAGATTGAAGAAAATTTCAACCCGATGAATAGTAGCATTTCGTCTTATTTGGTAAATATTGTCCAATCGTAGACCAACTAAGTTCAAAAGATTCATCTCGTGATTTCCAACTAAACTGTGCAATTAGTTATTTTTTTTACCTACATTTAATGCTCCATGCAAGCGGCTAAAAATTGATGTGATGGAGAGAGAGTGAAAAAACTTGGAATTTTGGAGTGATCTAAACAAGGCCTAGCTGCTGGCAATCCGATAAAAAGGTGGTGTTGTTGAAACTGAGGCAGTCATTGATAGTAGCTGCTAGAGCTGTAGCCGCCGCCTCCGCCATGAGTACAGAATGCACACCTGTCGTGACTGCTTTGATGTAGATCGTTTGGGCCGGCTGAACTTGGGTGTTGACAAGGAATATTCCAAGACCAGATGTTCTGGGTGACTGAGACTGCTAGTCTGGTGTCGTGGAGGCATCAGCATAACATCTGACTCCAGGGAGTAGCGCCGGCTCATGGACGATGTACCTGTGCATCAGTTGGTTTGGACGTCCGGGCGTCTGGGATTCAGGCTGCCCCGAAGCTGCAACAGAGAGACTCATACCTGAAACTGAATGACCCAAGACCGGTGGTTCGGTAGCAGTGTAGCCTGGGAGGGTAGCAGGCGGTGTGGCCTGCATTGTCGCGTGCCTCTGCATGATTGTGTGGGTTGCATCGTTACCTGCAGTGACAGAAGTGATACCTTGGTTTGAATTGTTCAGGCATCTGTGGTGTTGCTGTGACGTAGTGGTCATCATGGTGGCTGCTCCCATCAGATTGATCCCTGATTGATCGGGAGGCAGCTGGCTGGGGCTGTGCATCTCTGTCACCACTGACCTGTTCGTCCCATGTAGAATCTGCCAAGGCTGCTGTGTTTGTATGAGCTACAACAGCATGGTGCACCTGCCAAGCATTCCAGGTTTTCCTGGCAAATCTATGATCATTGCGAGCCTTCCAAATATACCACAAAGTTGTAAGTATTTTTTGCAATAATGAGTTATCAGTTGAGTCAGTTATAATAATTGAAAGGATATCCTGTACTCTATCATCTTCCATGGGCAGTGAATCAGTTCTGAGAGGTGGGCTAGCAGAAAACCAAACTGCACGAGCAAAATCACAGTGAAAGAACAAGTGTGCATCAGTCTCAACTAATCCACAAGTGCTGCAATGTTCATCAATATGTGAAGAAAATCTTGCAGCTCGGCTACCAGTAGCCATTGCTCTACGGATTAGCCGCCAAGTGAATGCCTTGATGAGAGGAGGAAGATTTTTGTGCTTCCAAGCTCTCTGAAGAATCTTGCTGGCCTGGTGTTGGATGCTCCTTGATCCTGTGGATGGCAGCTAAACCTGCATTTGAGAACTGAGAAATCTGTACACGTTTTTAGTGGCGCAGTCACCCTTTCTGGCCGGAGTCCACCTCAGAATGTCTGGATCCTGGCTGGGAACCGTTTGGACCTGCGAAATAACTTGGACAGCTTGGGAATCGAAAATGTTAGATAGAAGGTCCAGGTTCCAAGTTCGAGTGTTAGGGAACCAGAGGTCAGCTACTACACCTGGCAGAGGATTGTGGGTGACTGGCAGTAGGAGGTGGCTGTTAATAGAGTCCCAAATCGGGCACCAAGGCGAGGACCAAATAGAGGAGTTACCATCATGAATCTGATAGGTAACATTTGGTTTTGTAACTTTTGTGAAGGGAATCGGGTGGCCGGTGAGGTGAGGTCGTGCGGCGCCGCGGCTCCGGCGTCACTGAAGCGAATGCGATGCAGGTCGCGTGCTGAGTGCACCAGCCGGTGACCCCCTCGTGATTGGGGTGGATTTGGCCCACTTTCCATCTCCATGCAAGTCGAGCCGAAACGAGGTTTTGGGCCGACATTTACCAAAATCTTATAGTTATGGGCTGATTGGCTTAGTGAGTTCTTTCCTTTTTTTTTTCTTTTCTTGGATTGCTATTTTTTTTTGTTTTTTTGGGGGAAAAGTTATTTTCATATAGAAATGTATTAGGTCTTTTAGCAGATAGAAACATACTATATGTTAGTTGCGTCTAAACTGCCAATCCAAACTTGTTCATCAGTTCTCTAAAGTTCTGTTGTACTGTTCAGGCGGTCATCTCGCCCTCTAGAGTTTTCTTTTTCTGAAAAGGAGAGCTGTGCTGTTAGAGTGTACTGTTGCTTTTTTATTATTATGTTACATTACTATATATGCATCCGTTCTTATAATCCAACATTTAGGGCTTACCTCAATTTTCCTATATTGTAATAATGACCAATTTATGTAGGACTAAATTCAGGAACTATAGTGTCAAGAACCGCATGCGCCAGGCGAGAATATGTAGCCGAGAGATTTCTAGGCCATGTGCGGGTCTACATCGATGTCGATCGTGCCACCTGCGACGCAAGCTGCGTTGGATGCCGACCATGTTCATTATCCATTGTCGGATCCAAAGAAGGCATAAACAACCGTACTGAATCATAATTGACGATACACTAGTACTATATACTAACAAAGAACCAATAACAAATTAAAGAATCAATAACGACTCATGTTTACACACTCTGTATATGCATGCCGTGTGTGCCTAACCGTAGACCGTAGTACCCTACGCGATCTAACCACCTTATTAGCTTGACATCAGAAAACGATCGCCGATCGGCAAGCAAACACGTACTACAGTAGTACGCTTGCATTGACCGATCCACGGCTATCGCCCCGTCCGTTTGACTTATAAACCGTACTTTTTCAGTTAATGAACAGTATTTTTCTCTCACGACAAATCAGCTCACAATACTTTCAGTCATGGCTTATCCGCCAAGCGAACATGGTATATGATTACATAGCAAAACCCCGATCGCACGCTAATGATACCTGTCCCGGTACCGAGAGGCCAAGAGCCAAGAGCCAAGAGGATGGTTCATGCATAGTAGACCAGAGACCAGCATCGAGCAGGTCGTCTCATTGATCGCGAGAGAATCCACAGTAAAATACACAGCGTCCGACAAGCCTCACTTATCGAGCTACATCGTATTCCCATGGAGCGGTTGAGCAGCTCGCCCTAGCTGGACTGGATCCTTCTCTTAGATCATTATGTGCCTGACCTACTTAACATTAACCCCTAGAACACCCGTAGGGCTTCTCCACATAACACCACTCCACATCATCCCAAAATCCTGCTGCCGTCAGATCTCCAATCGTGTGGTTCTGACACTCTGTTCGCTTGTCTTATAATCTATACTTTTCAGCTTGTTTTTTCAGCCGGAACATTGTTTTTCTCTCACAACAAATCAGCTGGAACAGTGTTTCGACTTGTTTTTTCAGCGAAGCGATGGAGCCTGAGTGTTTGGAGCGGATTCTACGGACAGCGGCTTCTCGTCGTTTTCTCTAACTTCGGCTTCTCCACTGCTTACCTTTGGCTTCTCCAGCTTCTCGTCCGAATCCAATGAGACAAATATATATCGGGCTTCTGCTTCTCCGTCCCCTCCTCTCTCCTCTCCGCTCTCTCTCCCTCTCCCTCACGACGCGGCAAGGGCGACGGCCACCAGCGCGACCGGGGCGCTGCTGCGGCCGCCCTACTCCTCCCCCCCCACCCAGGCGCGCCGTGCGACCAGGCCCCAGCGGTCGCCGCCGGCGCGGCTTCACCCCGACGCAGCCTTCTCCCGCTGGTCCGCGTGCGCTACATGAAACCCTAGCTGCCTGTGCTTCACGGCTCCGGCTGCATCACGAGCTGCCCCAGCACGGGCGCCCCCTGGCGGCGGCCTCTGCGGGCGCAGCTCAACGCGGGCAGCCGCGTCAGTCTACGTTTGCTCCTCCAGGTACGCCCACCCTTTCTCTTCCCTTCCTGTTGTGCCCTTTCTCTTCCCTTCCTGTGTGCCTACTAATCTAAGTGTTGTTTGAGTTCAGTTGTTATGTGTGCTATTGCCTAGGGATCAATATGCATGCAATTCACAGTACTGCCTAGGGATCAACTATACATGCAGTTCACGGTACGGGAAAAAACAACAAAAGATTGGAGAAAACAAAGATAAACAGATATAATATGTTTACAGATGGCTCATTTGGAGACTAAAACAAATTCAGGATCTGTCTTTTGAAAACCAAGATGATAGTGGAGGGTTTCCCAGTGGAGTAAAAATCCTAAATGAAAGGTGACTTGTTCTCACCATTTATTGCATTGGTAAGTTTGTCTTGTGCCTCTTGGTTAGTATACTTAATTAGCTCAATAATAGAGTGTGAAAGGTGCTTTGTCCCTTGTGCATTGATAAGAATAGACTATGATGATGCTTCATGGTAGAATGTGTTGGTTACTAAATAACCTCTCATTCTAAATGGAAAAACAATTACTTGATGTCCTTCTTGATTGATTGCTCTATGACTACCTTTTGTAGTTTGGGGTTAAAGCAAAGTAAGGTCCAGCTTTTGAAAACAGGGCCGTGGTGGAAGGTTTATCACTAGCAAAGTGAAAATCTTGAAATAAAGCTTGTGTGCTTCTTTGCACTAATTGCATTTTGATGCTGCTTCTACTTTTACTTAATTAGGATTGTAGAGTAATTGAAAAGGTGCTACCAAGTATGCATACTCTGTATATATCTTTCAGCTTTTGTTCTTATCCATTTTTATTACGCTTTCTGTACATCGGGTTTCTAGCTCAATGTCAACACCTTGCACATTCCAATATCTGAAATCTTGGAAATATGAGCAAAAGCATTAATAGATAACTGATATAAGTTGCGCTAACATTAGAAGTGGATCAAATGACAGTATATATGTAATTTTGAGATCTGAAGGCCTGTAATCTCTCATACAAAGTATTATCCGCTGAGAGAAATGTATGTACCTAGAGCATTTGTTGTCCACTCATTACAACCAATATGTTTGGGTCAGAGCTTCTTTTTAATGCTTTGCTTCCCACTCATACATTCTTCCCACTTAGTTCTATTTGTGGCAATTTTATTTTGCTCATTACAAATGATCTGATGTTCCTCTACTTTCATACATCAAAGATCACAACCATCCTGATATGTCCTAAATCAGTAAAGTTCTTTTGGTTTGGTAGTGTCACATTCCAAGCTGGAAACACTGATTGCTTTCCTCCTCCAGGTGCCATGCCCAGTTGGTGTTTAGTAGTGATACAGCCAAGAAATGGTCATTCTACAAGCCATTGCCTCTGGGTGAGTACATTGTTTTTTTCCTTTTTCTTTACCTTCCTATTCACGTGTTTCCTGTCGTTTGGCATTCAAGCGATCCTATTTTGCTTATTAACAAAGTTTATCGCCTTTGCCAACAAACTGATTGATGGTATACTGCAGTGGTTACCACACCTTTGACATGGAAATAGGAAATGCATAAAATCAATATGGAAAAAGGCATATAGGGTGATAGTAGTTGTGTCCGCTTTAACGTCAATTCGATACATGAGTTACTATATAGCATTTGTAGCGACCATTTAGATGTGAGGTTATTTTCCTGGTTTGTCGACACTTCTTTCTTTGAAAGGCCTTCTTATCCCTTGTTACAATGATAGCACAGTGATTCTCTATTATTTGTTCTAACAGGAACAATGAAATTTATGAGTTGCACTAAGCTGTGCCTGCAGTGTGCAGCGGCTTGGCAGGCCATACAAGTAATTTCTTTACATCGTGGGTGCGCCCACGATCTATATACTTCTCATGTGCTCAGGGAGTAACCAATTTCTCCGGTGTGTGCGCTCTTTGCCAGTGCCGGGGCCAGGTATGTGTGTGGATCTAGCTCATCGGCCTTCATCGCTGGAGGAGCCCCACACTGGCACATCTGCCCTGTTGCGCATGGTGGAGGGGCGCTCTCTCCCCTTCTCCCCCCTTCCCTTCCCTTAGCTCCCTCTCCTCATTGCGAGGATCTTGGCCACCCTCCCCTAGGAGGCCGTTTTCTCCTGCGCTTCTCTTGTCTTTAAATACGTGGATCATGTGCAAAGCTGGTATCCTTCATTGTACAGTGATGATTAGTTGTTTCATTCTGCATTTTATTTACTGAGGTTCTGGGGTTGTGGGATGATGAACTTTTTTAGACTGAGACAATGGAATTGTGCAATGATGGTTAGTTCTTTCATTCTTCCATGATTCTTGCTATTTTCATTAGTTCTGTGATGACTATGCCATTGTATCTTAGCAAATCGCTTTTGCATGTGTTATTTCATTTTCATTAATTGCTACATTTTGTGCGCTTGTTGCTGACCATAGGTCCATTGTCAGTGATGTCTTTACTTCACATAATTTGTTCGTTGTTCTATTACTGACCACACCTCAGTGCCAATGATGTATTTATTCCTATCCATCTCTATCCACTTTCTTACAAATCCTCTTTCTTGCAGATCTGGAACATATGGACCTAAGGTCCTATCGATCAGCTGCATTCGAGCTTTGTACTAAATTGGTTATGCTTGTGATTTTTTAGTACATACACTTGTTTATGACAGTAATTTTTAGTACATATATTATTGCCGTTGCGGTGAATTTAAAAATGCTCCATACATGTGATCAGCTCCACTTCGATCTTTGCAGTGACTTGGTCATGTTTAGAGGCCTCCTGTTACCCTATTCATTATTGTTTTTTTCATTTTACTACCCTTCTGTTTTTACAGCCTTTTGCACTGGTGTCTGTCGATCATCTAGATTTGATCTTTGCACTGAATTGGCTATGGCTGAGATTTTATGCTAATCAAAAAGTTACCGAAGATTCCCTTATAGTTCTATCTTTGTTTCGATAATTTTTTCTTTGCCTTCGTCTCTCTCATTGAGAGGTCTCCCAGTTTTTGGCGTTGGTGCTGGACATATCACATATGACATACCTTCGGTAATTACTCTGATGCTTGATATTTGTTTAGTAGGCTACAACTGTAACACCCAAGGTGTTTGGCTTCCACTAATTGCATTTCATTTCATAAACATGTGCATCATCTATCTCATCATGCCTTTGTTACTGAAACATGCATATGCAACATTTTCCCATTTGTGTATGTTTCCTACTTGAGTGTTGTGAATAGTAATGGTGTAACATGTGAATGCAACCTGAGTTTCTTATATCTTGAAACATGGCAACATGGTAGTAATGTGACAAGTATAGAATAACCACAAAGTCATGCAACATGTGAAACATTGCATTGCAACATATGAGTGAATTGCTTGTTTTAGTTGCTTTATCACATGTGATCATTAAAGGTTGGTATAACAATTTGGTAAAGTGGTTGATCATGGTCTATTACACCTTAACTATACTTAGGTTACTTGTTGGGACATTGTTCATGTAGATCAAAATGACCAAAATGCCCTCAAGTGGAGGTTTGACTTGAATTGACCCTTGGAGTGTCACCTTTGTTTGTGCTTTTAAAAGACCAACTTAGAAATCTTGCATGGCTGTACACTCTTTACAAAAGTTGTATCTAATTTATTAAGGAACAAAAGTTGTTTTATGACCAACTCATGAAAATGTGTGGAACATGCTCAAACATGGCCCACAAGTCAGAAGTTCATGCTTGATTTCAACGAAAAAAATTGTCTAAGTCTTAAATCGCAATTTTAGTTGGATCAGCCAACTTGGGCTTCATTTAACTGCTGATCCATGGCGAATTAGGGAATGGTCCTTGAAGAGAAATTGTAGATGGATGGTAGACCTACATTTTTCATATACACCATTTTTGCAAAGGTGCGATGATTAGCCGTGTTGACACGTTGAAATAACGCCGTCGATCGGTTTTTCTTTGTCCGAATGGATGCTACAAATGGGTGGTGACCAATTTCAGAAAACGCCCGACGCGTGTGTGCCGCTGCGTCGCGGTCGCTGAAAGCATGCTGCCACGCCGCCAGGCGTCCCCGGCGCGCTGGCCGTGACAAGAAGAGCACCTCAGCTGCCGCCGCGCATGATCGCGCCCATTTGCTTTTCCTTTCTCCTTCCCGCCACACAAGCGCTAAGCCACAAAGAGCCGTCCGCCATTACCGACCGCCAGACGCTGTCGCCGTCAGGCGCTGGCTCACCACCGCAAAAAAACGCATCGGCCATTTCGTTCGTAGTTTCGCCGTGTTCTTCTCTACCTCCTCCACCTCTCACCGGGTCATTTGGGGCTTGGTAAGGCGTGTTCGCCATTTCTCCACCGCCATGGCGGGACCTCGCCGAGTTGGCGCTCCACGCGGCCAACTACCACCGCAGCCTTCCCATCCCCTCCTCTGTGCTCGGTTAGCTTGGTAGTGAACTCCGGAAGCTCGTCCCCAGCTTAGCCGCACCCTACGGGGTCGGGTCTCGCCGGAGCCGGCCATGCCACTGCCGCGTGCACCACTGCCGTGCTCATCGCTAGCCCCTGAGAGCCGTGCCAATAGCTTCCATTTAGGGTACCACTAGATGCACGACGAGTGAGACGCGACACGATGGCGCCGTTGCCTTTCGGCCGGAGGAGCCACCGGCGCGAGTTGCGCTGTCGTCGTCTCCTCCGCCCCTCGTCTGTCTCTCGGACGCTGCCCCCCCTCCGTCGATCGCCCTGGCTGAGGCGGGAGTTCAGCGTGGGCCGCGCCGTTGTCTAGGCCGTGCCAGTGCGCTTCACGGGCCGCCGTTCCTTCGGGCCGGCCCAACAGTGGCTGTGATTGTTTTCTTATTTGTTTTGTTTTTATTATTTCACAGATTAGTGTATAGATTCAAAAATGTGTATCTCCTAGTTGGTAGATCCAAATGCTATGGTTCCAATTTTGTTGAGTTCATGATAATGTCTAGTATTTAATAAAAATATTATATGGGCACATGTTTTAGAAATTCTGGATAAATTAAATAGGACTTTGAAATGTGTTTTTGGATACATGCAAATTTGTTTGAATTTTATCTTGAGTTTATGTGGTCCAAAAATTATGAAATTTTGTGGGTAATCTATTATTGATTAGTAGAGGCTCTGGTTAAAATTTCAGAGCTAGTGCATGTGTAGTTTTTGAGTTATAGAATTTCCTTTTATTAATGGATGGATCTTGTATGAATTTTCATAATTTTTCTATAGATCCAGTAAAGGTAAAATTTGGTGAGTGTTATTCTTATACTTGAATGATATTAGGAAAAATGTGAAATCTGTTGCTTGACACTTTTCACTAGGGTTTCCTAATTATGCTAAAAATAGGCATGCCACCTGTTATTTTGGATACAGCAAGTTCTGTTTGCTCAATGGCTTTGAAATTTTTATGGTAGTCTATGTGAAGCATGAGATAGCTACTGTAATTTTTGTAGATTTTTATGAACAGTTTTACTATATGTTGCTTTAATCACCTAATTAACTAAATAAATTAGAAAATGATATTAAATGATTTATTTAGAAGTTGGCATTATACTTTCTAGTGTTCCTCTGGTATGTGTAACAAGTTGGTAAACTTGGTTTGGTCAAATTAGGCTTTTGCATCATCATTAAATAATTAAGTTAGTAACCCTGTCATTGCGGGACAGATTCTAGGTTTACTGGAATTTGATTTGGTTAACTTAAGAATCATGCTTTGATGTTTACAAATGAATTGTAGAGAATTTCATAAGCTTTCCAAAATGTCCTCTTGCAAGTCATTTGGATTTGTAGAACTCTAGTTGTGATTGAATTAAGGGACTATTTGTGTGCATATGAAGCTTTAAATGTTGATTTATGTATGCCTTTACTATTTCTAAGTTTGTGGTAATGTTCCTAGGTGTTAGGCCTTTAACTGAAGATGAGCATCTTTATCTTAGGTTATGCAAGTTAGGTAAGTTGATCTTGTTCTTCAAGTTAAATTAGATACCTGTTTTAAAGTGATTTGAATAGAGCTATTCTTAATCGGTAAACGAGTGTCCAGTAATGTTTTCGTCAAACACTTACTGTGATTCATTCATCATGAGCATCATGTCATTCCTTATGCATCCATGATATTTATCTCGTGCATCGTCATGCAATAGGTGTACCGGAATGAGTGACCCTGCTGGAATTCGAGGAACCGAAGCGACCAAAGAAGCAATTTAATACCGGAGGTTCAGGAGGTGCGACCTTCGGAAGAAGTGCTAGATGAGGTCGCCGTTGAGTGCCCGGATCACCGTCCGTGTAACTTTTTGTGAAAGGCAAGCCCTGAGCATATTAAGTCTCCTAATTTTTGAAATGCGATTCTGATTATTGTTACATATATATATTGTTGCATTAAGTTTAGGTGTTGGATGCAAACACTTGTCGCATTGGTTATCCAATCCTTGTCCGGATATTGATACCTCAATCCTATGTAGCTCAGGCTCATGTAGTGCTTAGCCCTGCTCAAACACGGTAGAAGTCGGGTGATTTCTGTCACTGCGAGATATAGGAAGATACATATGGCACGGTTGGCTATATTTGCTATCGTGGAAAAGAATCGGTCTTAATTTGAAATGAAGACCGGACGGAGGCTTGCTTGGTTTGCGATGACTCCGTCAGACGATTAAGGATCAATCTTGGAGCCTTTCCTGTTCATGTTGAACGCATGCCTCTCTCTTAGTTGGTCAGTGTCCGATGACCGACCACGGCCGAGTAGCTCACCTTAGGCCGGAAGTCGATAAGTATAAAGTGCGCCTCGGAAGGAGCCGTGGGCGTGAGTCCAAGGGTGGTGATTTAAAAGTCCCGATCGTCTGGCGGAAGGGTAATCCTCGAGAGTGTCTTGGCGCCGATCGAACCCGCGAATTTGGTTCCTGCGTTGTTCCAAAGGTGACCCATGGCTACCCTTGCAAAGTATGCCAGGGTGAGAGTTAGGAATACCCCATCAGCTGAGTTGTAATTCGATTCGAGTCGCCGTCTCTCCCGGTTAGTGAGAACTTGACGGGCTTATCTCCAATGTAGATACACTTAATAACATAATGGTTCGGAAATGATGATATGATGATGACAACCTTATTATACCTGCTATGGTTAATATTGTTTGCTCCTAATAAGTGAGTGCTCTAGTACAAAAAGCAATCTAGTGGACGGTAAATAATGATAAGCTTGATGCTAAGTTTAAATTGGTTACTATAATCATAAGCTCTTTTATGCAACTGTGTCAAGCTAGCCCACCTCAAAAGCCTTGCATGATCCTTGGTGTCTTTTATTTCTGGTTTTGTCGGGTAAGTCTAGCTGAGTACCTTCTCGTACTCAGGGTTTATCTCCCACCGCTGCGATGACCGCCTCTACTTTGGTTGTTTGCAAATCTTGCCTTCTCCCAGCTGGGGATGAAGACTAGGCCGTTGGGCACGGTCTCTACTAGTTCTCGTACTGATAATGCTTTTGTGGGACATGACTCAGATCTTGGCAATGTATTTGAAACTATGAAGTTATGTACTAAACTATGTTGCTTCCACATTTTGAACTTGGTTTGTAATATTTTATTTGAACTCGATGGATGTAATCCGAATGCTACTTATGAAATGTTGTAACGGATGATGTGTTGTGTTGAATCACTACGATCTTGGTTTGTATGTCGAGAGAGTTGGTTGAAATCCTTCGTGATTTCCGGACTACCGGGATTATGGGAGCTTAAGTACGTGAATTTGATCGCTTCGGTGATTGTTGTTGTACTTACGTTCTTATGATTTGGTCGGTTCACATTACGGTGGCATCGAGCAAGATTCGACACTAAACATGTCATTTGTGTATTTAAAACAAAAGTATTTGTGAAAATCCTAAATTAAATACTAAGTATTGCCAGTGGTCATATCCCTTATGCCCAAATAAGGACTCTTAGGTGGCTTATTAAGTCCTAACTTGGGGGTTACTATTTGTTTCTGTTTCGTCGTCCATACGGCGTGCTATTGTATGGATGCCATCCGCTTGGGTGGTAATGTTTGGATCAAATACCTCTATGCTCCGGTAAGTGGGAGTTGTGAGAGCATAACCGTCCAACCGTCGGTCTAGGAGCGAGTAGTTGTGGTTGCTCGCATACTTACATGTTCAATCATGTATCTATGAGAGTACTTAAATGTGGGTATCTCTGACGGGTAGCTGTGATGCTAGAGTATATGCATCGGGGGATGTATGTATGAAAGTATTTAGTTTACTGCTTGCTTTTATGCATTTTGGGAAATTACTGGGCTGAAATGAAATTTTCTGCAGGTACACTAACAACGTATCGTTGTAGATCGACTAGCTACCGTATACGAGAGAACGTATGTATGCCACCGTATATTTTGCTAGCCTTTAAATTTTTCTAGGTTTGTGAGGACGTACGGATCGTGCATGCGTTATGTTCAAGCATACATGGCATTTCTTGCATTACTCCCTCCTTTAAAATATGATTGTCCCGACTAATTAAATTTCGTATCCCTTAAATGATTCTCCCTTACGTTGTAACTTTTTGCTCTGAGATGGCACGCACGAAAGCTTCTCGCTCACAAGTCCGGGCTGGAGGCGGGCGCCTCGTCACCGCTTAGCTTCTCGTGAGCCCCGTCCCGAGAGCCTCTTGGCGGAAAGGCCGAGGAGACGAGCTAGCTCGGGTGATCTTTGAGAGAAATGCGGCTCAAGACCGCTTGGAGCAAGTAACACAGAAAAGGACCAAGAGACCCTTGAGGTTCAGAGGTTGACAGCTTGCTCACCGCAATCAGGAACGCATGTTGATTCACGTGATGAACCAACGGAATGAAGCCTCGGAACGAAGAGAATGTGTTGAGAGCGCGATAGGTGGAGCTAGAGCAAGCAAGTGGCGATTCTTTGAAGAGTACAATGACCATCTCCATGAGGAGGTTCACCATTACACAATCAACTTCACCCTCTCCCCGCCACCGGATGATGAGGACAAGATGGGCTCTGGTGTCATCATGGCTGAAGGTGATGATGACATGGAGGTCAATGGACCTGAGGACATTCCACCTGATGAGGAGGAAGATGAGGAGTTAGAGCCTCGCTAGTGATGAAGATGGAGGAGAGATCTTCGACACTGACTCCGAGGACGATGCGTAGTTTAGCTTACTACTTAGCTAATGCGCAAGAGCTAGTCTTTTGTTGATCCTCATGCATGAACGAGTAGCTTTGTAATAAGTTAATCGTTGGGATGTAATATCGAACCATAAGTTATCTTTGGATGTAAGTTTGGAACCACTATGGCTTGGATGTAACCTATTGAACGTATTATGCTCCACGTATGTGAGCCTTTGTTAAATGTCGTCTTTGCGGTCTATGGATCCCGTTGTTGGTTAAGTTCATCGCATTTATGTGTCAATCGATGCGCTTGATGAGTTGTGTGGTTGTGATGAATGATTGTGCCTCTGTTGATTATATAAATGCATTCCCTCCAATGGACTTAGTTTGGCATAATTATACGATTCATCTACAAAAAAATTCCACATCGTCAGTGCTCATTGGCTATACATTTTGCAGATGGCTCATAATCTTCGTCGCGGTCGTGGCATGGGAAATGAGGAACAACCACCTCCACCACCGCCCACACCAGCTGAGCTGATGTAGACGGTCGTGGAAAGTCAGCGCATGCTAGCTGAGGCTATGCGCCAGATGGCTAATCGTGAGGATCGGCATGTCCGCCAGGGACCCAAGCCGAACCAGTACAGCAGCTTTAAGGACTTCATGGACACAAAGCCTCCTATCTTTCGTGAGGCAGAAGAACCATTACAAGTTGATGAATGGTTAAGCACGATAGAGCAAAGGTTTGGATTGCTCCGTTTGACTGAAGGTATGAAGGCCACATATGCAGGACACCAGCTCCAAGGTCCGGCAGGCATCTGGTGGACCCATCACAGGACCACCTTCCCTGCTAACGTTGAGATAGTTTGGAACCAGTTCCAGGCAGCTTTCCGGGGACACTTTATCCCTCCGGGTCTCATGGCCATTAAGCATACCGAGTTTATGAAGCTAACCCAAGGCAACAAGAGTCTTAATGAATACCTCCAGGCATTCAACAACCTGGCGAGGTATGCTCCTGAGTTCGTCGATACTGATGCCAAGAGAATAGCTAGCTTCAAGAGGGGACTTTCCCCTAAACTGATGAAGTCTATGGGTAACTGTAAGTGTGTCACCTTCAATGAGTTTATCAGTGACACCCTAACTCAAGAGAATAATGATAAGATATATGCCGCTTCCAAGAACCACAAAAGAAACTTTGAGGCAGGTGCTTCTCAGTCTAAGGCACCAATGGTATCCAATACCCAGTACCGTCCACCCAATGCTAATGTCCGGTACCGCCCACCTCAGAAGAAGAATCAAGCTAAAACTAGTTTTCACAAGGGGTACACAATTTCCTTGCCAAAGAATACCTCTGGGCAGGGCAGCTCCAATGTCCCACCAGCTAACAGGCCGTGTTGGAACTATAACCAGCCTGGTCATTGGGCAAATAAGTGTCCCTATCCTTTCAAGCAGAATGCTCAAGGAAACGTCCGTCAGGGGCGTGTTAACTACACTACTATGGAGGAAATTCCTGCTGGTGAAGTGGTCACCGCTGGTAAGTTTCTTGTTAATGATCACCCTGCAGTTGTGCTCTTTGATTCGGGTGCTTCACATTCCTTTGTGAGTTCTACTTTTGCATCTAAGCATAAGATGAATGTGATTACAAGTGTCAAGGGTGGTTATTATATTAGTGCTGCTGGGAGTAATATCATGACTAACCAAGTAGTAAAAGATGTAAAGCTTGAGATTGGGGATCGAGAGTTCCTTGCGGATCTTGTAGTTCTACCGGGGGTAGGAATTGATATAATCCTAGGAATGAAGTGGATGAGTGGGAATGGAGTGTTGATCGATATGTCAACCCGTGTGGTAATGTTGAGGGATCCTGTGGATAAAAAGGGTTTTCTAGTGCAGTTACCTCATGATATCTCTATCCACAATACAACCAATGCTACCCTAGCCAAAGCCATTGAGGATCTACCAGTTGTCTGTGAGTTTCCAGATGTCTTTTCTGATGACTTGCCTGGATTACCTCCGGACCGTGATGTAGAATTCAAGATAGAACTCATTCCGGGTACGGCTCCTATTTCTCGAAGGCCCTATAGAATGCCGCCCAATGAGTTGGCTGAGCTGAAGAGTCAGTTGAATGAGCTATTGAAGAAAGGTTTGATTCGGCCTAGTTCTTCTCCTTGGGGTTGTCCGGCTATATTTGTGAAGAAGAAGGACGAGTCTCTACGCATGTGCGTGGATTATCGCCCCCTTAATGCTGTTACCATCAAGAATAAATACCCTTTTCCTCGCATTGATATTCTATTTGATCAGCTCTCCAAAGCTAAGGTATTCTCCAAGATCGATTTGAGGTCTGGTTACCATCAGATCAAAATTTGTCTTGAAGATATACCTAAGACAGCTTTCTCTACTTGTTATGGCTTGTTCGAGTACCTTGTCATGTCCTTTGGGTTGACAAATGCTCCGGCACACTTTATGTACCTGATGAATTCTGTATTCATGCCAGAATTGGACAAGTTTGTCGTCATGTTCATTGATGATATCCTGGTATATTCTCGTAATGAAGAAGAGCATCTTTGAACATCCGAGAATTGTCTTAACTTCGGTTCGCGTGACAACCACTTTTATGCTAAGTTCAAATAAGTGTGAATTACGGTTGAACAAGATACCTTTTTTAGGTCATGTGTTATCTGGTGATGGAATTTGGTTGACCCTACTAAGGTGCAAGAAGTCCTTGAGTGGAAGGCACCTACTACGGTCACAGAAGTCCGAAGTTTCTGGGATTACCGGCTATTATCGACGCTTTATCCCGGATTTCTCTAAAATCGCCAAGCCCATGACTCGACTACTTCAAAAGATGAGAAGTTTGTGTGGACTCAAGTGTGAAGAGGCTTTCCACACTTTATGGACCTTGCTAACCTCTCTGCTCTCAGATATTGGCACAACCCGACATCGAAAAGCCTTTTGATGTCTATTGTGATGCATGTGGCACCGGATTGGGGTGTGTTCTTGCACGCAGAGGGCCGAGTAATTGCTTATGCTTCAAGCGCCACTCAAAAGCATGAAATAAATTATCCTACCCATGACTTAGAGCTAGCCGCAGCTTGTTCATGCCACGAAAATTTGGAGACATTACTTGTCGGGTAATGTGTGCAACATCTATACTTGACCATAAAAGCCTCAAGTACATCTTTACTCAACCCGAAGTTGAACATGCGTCAACGACGATGGTTAGAATTAATCAAAGACTACAACCTTCAAGTGCACTACCATCCCGGTAAGGCAAATGTGGTTCTTGATGCCTTAAGCGAAGGCCCATTGCAATTCCTTAGTTAGTGAAGATTTTCATCTGGC
Organism: Miscanthus lutarioriparius; assembly: GCA_904845875.1. Taxonomy (NCBI): domain Eukaryota; kingdom Viridiplantae; phylum Streptophyta; class Magnoliopsida; order Poales; family Poaceae; genus Miscanthus; species Miscanthus lutarioriparius. The sequence continues at coordinate 11,566,488 of CAJGYO010000012.1, forward strand.
ACACCTCCTTCATCCTGTAGTACTCCACCATATCACTGTGGATTGCTCTCTTAGAAGTCGAATTATCGAACTCTAGAAGACTGATGTGGGTGTGTTTCACGTCAAGTGGAAGATGAAAGAGAAAGAGACCAAGCACTTTAGGGTCGATGACAAAGGAATTCTCTGGTTTAATGATAGACTTGTGGTACCCAAATATAAAGAACTTAGAAATCAAATTATGGCTGAAGCCCATTCTTATAAGTTGTCCATCCATCCTGGTAGCAGTAAAATGTATCAAGATCTCAAGCTGTATTATTGGTGGACCAAGATGAAGAAAGAAATTGCAGCTTACGTGGCAAAGTGTGATAACTGTTGTAGAGTCAAGGCTATTCACATGAGGCCCGGATTATTGCAGCCACTCTCTATTCCTGGCTGGAAGTGGGAAGAAATTAGCATGGATTTTATTGTTGGATTACCCACTACCAAAAAGGGTTGTGATTCTATTTGGGTTATCGTAGATCGGCTAACTAAATCTGCTCACTTTATTCCGGTCAAGTCTACCTATCACCCTCACAATTATGCTGAGATTTACTTCCAACAAGTGGTACGTCTCCATGGTGTACCCAAATCCATTGTTTCTGATAGAGGACCGCAATTCACGGCTCGCTTTTGGGAGTGCTTACATCAGAATCTTGGCACTCATCTAATCCGTAGTTCTGTCTATCATCCGCAAACATCAGGACAGACTGAGCGTGTTAATCAAATTCTTGAAGACATGCTTAGAGCTTGTCTTATCTCTTGCAAAGGCTCTTGGGAGGACTGGTTACCTCTCACTGAATTCTCTTATAACAACAGCTATCAAGAGAGTTTTAAAATGGCTCCTTGTGAAGCTCTTTATGGCCGCAAGTGTAGAACTCCTTTGAACTGGGTGGAACCCGGGGAAAGAAGATTCTATGGTATTGACTTTGTAAAAGAAGCCGAAGAGCAAGTCCGAACTATACAGAAGAATATGACTGCCGCACAGGCTAGACAAAAGAGCTATGCTGACAAGAGAAGAAAACCTATTGAGTTTGAAGTAGGTGATCATGTTTATCTGAAGGTATCCCCTATGAAAGGAGTCAAGCGTTTTGGAATTAAAAGGAAGCTTGAGCCTCGATATGTTGGACCTTACCGCATTATCGAGAAAAGTGGAAGAGTAGCCTATAAACTCGATCTACCGCATGAGATGGGAGCTATATTCCCGGTATTCCATGTGTCTCAGCTGAAGAAGTGTCTTCGTATTCTCGGGGAAAGAATAGCAACAAGGAAAGTCAACTTGAAATCCGATCTTTCTTATGAGGAGAAGCCCGTGCAAGTCCTAGATACTCAAGAAAGAGTGACTCGTACACGAGTGGTTAAGTTATACAAGGTAGTTTGGAGTAATCATAGTGAACGGGATGCAACCTGGGAGCGGGAAGATTATTTAAAGGAAAACTATCCAGCTTTCTATACTGATTGGTACGTTTTCCAAATCTCGGGACGAGATTTTTTCTAAGGGGGGAGGGCTGTAACACCCTAGGTGTTTGGCTTCCACTAATTGCATTTCATTTCATAAACATGTGCATCATCTATCTCATCATGCCTTTGTTACTGAAACATGCATATGCAACATTTTCCCATTTGTGTATGTTTCCTACTTGAGTGTTGTGAATAGTAATGGTGTAACATGTGAATGCAACCTGAGTTTCTTATATCTTGAAACATGGCAACATGGTAGTAATGTGACAAGTATAGAATAACCACAAAGTCATGCAACATGTGAAACATTGCATTGCAACATATGAGTGAATTGCTTGTTTTAGTTGCTTTATCACATGTGATCATTAAAGGTTGGTATAACAATTTGGTAAAGTGGTTGATCATGGTCTATTACACCTTAACTATACTTAGGTTACTTGTTGGGACATTGTTCATGTAGATCAAAATGACCAAAATGCCCTCAAGTGGAGGTTTGACTTGAATTGACCCTTGGAGTGTCACTGTTTGACTGTTTTAAAAGACCAACTTAGAAATCTTGCATGGCTGTACACTCTTTACAAAAGTTGTAGCTAATTTATTAAGGAACAAAAGTTGTTTTATGACCAACTCATGAAAATGTGTGGAACATGCTCAAACATGGCCCACAAGTCAGAAGTTCATGCTGATTTCACTGAAAAATTTGTCTAAGTCTTAAACTGCAATTTTAGTTGGATCAGGCCAACTTGGGCTTCATTTAACTGCTGATCCATGGCGAATTAGGGAATGGTCCTTGAAGAGAAATTGTAGATGGATGGTAGACCTACATTTTTCATATACACCATTTTTGCAAAGGTGCAGTAGATTAGCCGTGTTGACACGTTGAAATAACGCTGTCAGTCGGTTTTCTTCGTCTGAATGGATGCTACAGTGGCTGACCAATTTCAGAAAATGCCCGACGCGTGTGTGCCGCACGTCGCCGGTCGCCTGAGCATGCTGCCACGCGCCGCGTGCCTCCTGGCGCTGCTGGCCGTGACAAGAGCACCCCGCGCGCCTGCCCGACGCAGTCGCCGCGCCATTTGCTTTTCCTTTCTCCTTCCCCGCGCGCTGCGCCAAGCCACAGCAGCCGTCCGCCATTACCAACCGCGCGTCGCCATCGTCGTGCGCGCTCACCACCACAAAAACGCATCGGCCAGCTCGTTCGTAGTTTCGCCGTGTTCTTCTCCACCTCCTCCACCTCTCAGCCGGGTCATTTGGGGCTTGGTAAGGGCGTATTCGCCATTTCCTCCACCGCCACCATGGCGGGACCTCGCCGGAGTTGGCGCTCCACGCGGCCAACTACCACCGCAGTTCTGGTTGCTCAATGGCTTTGAAATTTTTATGGTAGTCTATGTGAAGCATGAGATAGCTACTGTAATTTTTGTAGATTTTTATGAACAGTTTTACTATATGTTGCTTTAATCACCTAATTAACTAAATAAATTAGAAAATGATATTAAATGATTTATTTAGAAGTTGGCATTATACTTTCTAGTGTTCCTCTGGTATGTGTAACAAGTTGGTAAACTTGGTTTGGTCAAATTAGGCTTTTGCATCATCATTAAATAATTAAGTTAGTAACCCTGTCATTGCGGACAGATTCTAGGTTTACTGGAATTTGATTTGGTTAACTTAAGAATCATGCTTTGATGTTTACAAATGAATTGTAGAGAATTTCATAAGCTTTCCAAAATGTCCTCTTGCAAGTCATTTGGATTTGTAGAACTCTGGTTGTGATTGAATTAAGGGACTATTTCTGTGCATATGAAGCTTTAAATGTTGATTTATGTATGCCTTTACTATTTCTAAGTTTGTGGTAATGTTCCTAGGTGTTAGGCCTTTAACTGAAGATGAGCATCTTTATCTTAGGTTATGCAAGTTAGGTAAGTTGATCTTGTTCTTCAAGTTAAATTAGATACCTGCTTTTAAAGTGATTTGAATAGAGCTATTCTTAATCGGTAACGAGTGTCCAAAGAATGTTTTCGTCAAACACTTCATGTGATTCATTCATCATGAGCATCATGTCATTCCTTATGCATCCATGATATTTATCTCGTGCATCGGCATGCAATAGGTGTACTGGGAAGGAGTGACCTCATTGGAATTCGAGGAACCGAGCGACCAAAGAAGCAAATTTAATACACCGGAGGTTCGGGAGGTGCACCTTCGTAAGAAGTGCCGACGAGGTCGCCGTTGAGTGCCCAGATCACCGTCCATGCAACTTTTGAAAAGGCAAGCCCCTGGAGCATATTAAGCCTCCTAATTTTCAAATACGATTCTGATATTATTGTTACATATATATATTGTTGCATTAAGTTTAGGTGTTGGATGCAAACACTTGCTTGCATTGGTTATCCAATCCTTGTCCGGATATTGATACCACAATCCTATGTAGCTCGGGGCTCGTGTAGTGCTTAGCCCCGCTCAAACACGGTAGAAGTCGGGTGATTTCCTCACACCGCGAGATATAGGAAGATACATATGGCACGGTTGGCTATATTTGCTATCGTGGAAAAGAATTAGTCTTAATTTGAAATGAAGATCGGACGGAGGCTTGCGGTTTACATAAATCTGTGCAGTGTCGATTAAGGACCCAATCTTAGAGCCTTTCCTGCTCATGTTGAACGCATGCCTCTCTCTTAGTTGGTCGTGTCCGATGACCGACCACGGCCGAGTAGCTCACCTTAGGCCGGAGTCAATAAGTATAAAGTGCGCCTCGGAAGGAGCCGTGGGCGTGAGTCCAAGGGCGGTGTGATTTAAAAGTCCCGATCGTCTGGCGTAAGGGTAATCCACGAGAGTCTTGGGCGTTGATCGAACCCGCAATTTGGTTCTGCGTTGTTCCAAAGGTGACCCATGGCTACCCTTGCAAAGTATGTCGTGGTGAGAGTTAGGAATACCCCATCACCGAGTTGTAATTGATTTGAGTCGCCGTCTCTCCGGTTAGTGAGAACTTGACGGGCTTATCTCCAATGTAGATACACTTAATAACATAATGGTTCGTAAATAATGATATGATGATGACAACCTTATTATACCTGCTATGGTTAATATTGTTTGCTCCTAATAAGTGAGTGCTCTAGTACAAAAAGCTAATCTAGTGGACAGTAAATAATGATAAGCTTGATGCTAAGTTTGAATTGGTTACTATAATCATAAGCTCTTTTATGCAATCTGTGTCAAGCTAGCCCACCTCAAAAGCCTTGCATGATCCTTGGTGTCTTTTATTTCGGTTTTTGTTTGGTAAGTCTAGTGAGTACCTTCTCGTACTCGTGGTTTATCTCCCACCGCTTGCAGATGACCGGTTCTACTTTGGTTGTTTGCAATCTTTTCTCTCCACCGGGGATGAAGACTAGGCCGTTATGCCGGTCTCTACTAGTTCTCGTGCACGATAATGCTTTTGTGGGACATGACTCGGATCCGCAATGTATTTGAAACTATGAAGTTATGTACTAAACTATGTTGCTTCCGCGCATTTGAACTTGGTTTGTAATATTTTAATTTGAACTCGATGGATGTAATCCGAATGCTACTTATGAAATGTTGTAACGGATGATGTGTTGTGTTGAATCACTACGATCTTGGTTTGTATGTCGAGAGTTGGTTGAAATCCTTCGTGATTTCCGAACTACCGGATTATGGGAGCTTAAGTACGAAATTTGATCGCTTCGGTGATTGTTGTTGTACTTACGTTCTTATGATTTGGTCGGTTCTGTTACAACAACTACAGCCAAAACCGTGAACCTTGCTGCTTTTAACCTTTTACTGTGTGCTGCGAACAAGTTTATCTTTCAGAGATTGATATAAGCTTCGATCCTCGCATCTATGTCGCTACCGTTCGCCTCGTAACTCGTTGTCCTTGATTCAGTGCTTCTCTTAGTTTCTACGTTCATGAGAATTTGCAGGTTTCCTGTTTCCCTTTGCTGGTTGCTGATGCTTATATTATGCAAGGTGGTCAAGGAAGACAAGGGGTTCTTTCTAGAAATCTGTTCGTGCAGCCTAGCAAAATCTGAGGTGACCTGGTCCTTTCTTTCTATTGCTCTATGTTCTTATTCTTTTATATTTCCTATGTGGTATCTGCTTATGTGTGTCTGGCATCAGATTGTTTATAGTTGCTGGTCTTTACAGGTCTCAATTTGATTAACTCGATCTGAATTTCTGTGGATGCTTCGCGCCCAGGGGCTCCTAGGATTGGTTAGTGATTTCATGTCTCCTGAAATATATGTTTAATACTACTGTCTGTGCCATTGTTAATTTTCTCTTAGATTACCTACTCATTTTTTATTTTTACCCGACATGGTGCCATTGTTAGCTTACTCTTAGATTAACTATGTATTCTGGTTTTATGTATAGGGAGAGCATTGTTTTGTAAGATGGTTTTCTTCTCTGTGCTTTCCAATTCATACTTTGTTCATTTCAATAAAGGTCACAGACAGTTTATGATTCAAACATAACCAAAGTCCATGTTGAATGCGTCCATTACTGTGCTGATTCATTAGCGGTGCCTCCTCTATCCTGAATATTTGGGTGAGTGCCTTCAAGATTTTTGATGAAATGTATACGTGGATGCACTACCTAGTAGGCACCTCCTCGAGTAATCAAGTGCTGCATCTTGCCATATATGATCTGCTTGTGGATTAGTGATGATGTAGAAAAAATAAGAAGCCAACAATGTTTCTTCATCCCAGTTTTTTTGCAAAATTTAAAACCATAGTGCTTCTTTCTTATTTTAGTCTATATATAAGATAATGCTCTCATATTATACCTGTCTTGTGATGCAGACAAGGCTTTCTGATAGGTTAAGAGCTTTATAACTGTGAAATAGTCATTTATTTCCTTGGGTATTACAAGATCAACTTCAAAATATATGGCCATATTTTAATGCTTCTAAATCCTTCTTAATATTTGTAGAGCACTTTTGGCAAGCCACAAAATCCTGGAGCACCATATTATTAACTGAGAGCCTAATATTGCAGGCACTAATATCTCCCGCTGGTAATGTTAGAAAGAATAATGTACAGCGTAGACATCATTGATAAACAATGAAGACGCCGAACAAGCGTTGTCTTGTGCAACAGGTTTGCCAAAATAGTGAGCCACTGCCTAACCTGCCAATAAAAATCAGAATATTTTGAATGCAATGTTTTGCATCTTGTGGTCGGATTGTTTCGTTTCTCTTAAGTATATACCCATGATTAAATGTTGAGGCTTCAAATGTTTATGGATCAACATATAATTCTCTGCATTTTCATGACTTGCTTACGAATTTGTGACTTCAGCCAAGATATGAAATGTGTTACTCTTTTTGTTCTTCTACAGCTATTTACCAGAATACCCATGACTAAACAAAGACATATGATTATCCGGTCTCTATTGTTTGCTTCACAGATTAAATAAACCATTTAGCCATTTACACAAAACACCCATAATGTTAACACAGATAGATATAGCGTAGCCCTCTGTATGATCTTTTTATTTTGATCTCATGTACCTCCTGAACCTTTATGCATGTCTTATTTTATTTACACAGGCATTTATATAGCTATTTTCTTCTAGATTCCTATGCTGAATTGTAAGTGAAAATTGCTCGAACTAATATTTTGGTGCGCTGACCAGCAGTTAGTTACAGTCGACGCGCGCGGCGGCGGCGACGCCCTCCCATTCAGCTCATCTCAGATTTTAGCTCTAGCTAAATACAGATCAGGACAACATACAGATGCACCATGTAGGAAATTATTCGAAGGTCAAAGCTATTGCCCAACAGATAAGCTAATGCCACGTCTTTAATCAATTTTACTTACAACCCTTAGCTCAAAACAAAAAAATATCATCTATAACCCTTCTGCTGCTTTAGAAGCTCGCACCAACTGCTGCTACATCTGTCCATTTGGTGGTCAGTTGCTGATCAATTTTTGTGCTTCCTCTCATATATGCTGGCATGTTGCTGTTTTCCTCTATGTAGGATATCTTCTTTGTTGATGGAGGAAAAAAAGATTTTATCAAGCATTGCCAATCCAAAACACATATAATTTCTTCAACATGTTAAGTTATTGTATTTACTAAAATTTGTCTAGACCAGTAAAACCAATACATTCTTTTTAGATGAAACATGTCTAAGATAAATTTATAGGAAGTACTCTTTAAATCCATAGGAAGTACTCTTTCAGCTACATTCCTCGTCTTGTTTTATTCTATTTTATCATCCATGGCTCTTGGATCCTCATAGCAATATTAAGCAGGTCATGTATCATCTACCTCCCTCTGTTTGTTGCTATTTTTCAATTCCAGTTCACAGACTGTATGTAACAAATATTTACAAATTGATAGTTTTAGGTCGTGCTCAATTCATATTATGTAGTACTCTATACCAGTAGGCCATACATAGACATATGCGGTTCTATTCTGAAGTTTCCTGTGTCACTCTAGCACAGCATATGTCCATGAAAAAACCCAACTAGACTTCTTTGCTCTCGCGCGCGGGGGCGCGTGCATTCCACAACGACCCGCCTTTCTTGCATTGCATCAGGAGCTCATACATATACGATCTCAGTGAAAATTAATTACTGCCGGTGTACCTGAACTCCTCATTACGGATAAGCACCGATTTTAACATAGGGCGTGGTGCTAAATTGTTAGCTTTGCGCCAGCCGGTTTAAAATTTGAACCGCACGCACGGGCCCCGACTGTTCCATCGCAGGGATCACAGCGCCGGTGCAGCAAAATTTACAGTGCCCCATGCGGCATCGTCCTCGTCCCCTGCACCGCACCGTCAGAGAGGCTCTGCACGGCGCACGGCGGTGTCGTCGCCTTCCCGTCACCATTCTATATTCCCGCGGCCACCACGGCGGACCGCGGATGGCGACGGCACCACGCACCAGGCCACTAGGTCACGTGGGTCCCGTCGGCCCCTGCGCTGCGCCCCCACCTGCTGAGTCCGACGTGGCGTACGTCGCGCTTCCGCCTCGTGCTCCGCCCTCGGATGCCTTCCTTCCTGCCCGCGCCCAAACACCGGGCAGCGCGGCGCCCGTGCGGCGGACGGCCACGTGCTGGTGCAGTGGTGCTGGAGACGCCCCGCCGCCCCGGCGTGGTGCGCGTTCGGATCTGGACAGGAGAGCAGCGTCATGGGCTCATGGCGGGCTGGACGGATTCAACGGAACGTGGGGCAGCAGGCAGAGCGGCTGCTGTTCCATTTCGGACGGGACTGTGGCTCGTGCCGGGATTTGTTGTTACTGGAAGCGCCACGAGATGGAGGGACCCACCGACCTGGGTGAATGGTCGCTCGACAGTATACTGACGTGGTTAATTGTCTGACGTACCCCGATCTGTCGAATCATGAAATTTCCACCGACAGAGAGGAGAAGTAATACCACGCCGATCATTCGATCAATGCAAAGAAAGAACGCATTACCATCATGGTTGGTGGTGGTACTTATTTACGAATTTTCATACTTATTTACGCTTTACTTTTTGTTCAAATATAAACCGTAAACCCTCCCACCGAATGATGGCAAACCTACCGTAAACCAGGACTTTCTTTTACATCGTGCAGTTGCAGAACTGCAGCAGCGGTGCAGTGCAGAACTTGTGCGTCTGCAAAATCACGAGACCAAAATGCACGGCCACATTGATCATGCTGTATCACACAGTACTACCGCCTGTACCGGACAGAAGCCCGGGACGAAATCCCCAAATCGCCCCTAGGCCAGGCCCAAATCCGTCCTCCTCGGCATCGGCACGGACACGCCCCCACACAAAAACACCCACTCCATGTGTCCTACACTCCTACTTCTCCCCCCCACTTGGCTAGCTCGCGCTCCCATTTCCATTTCCCAACGCCACCCCCAACGTCTCTCTAGCGGTCTAGCCTCTGCCTCTCCCCTGTGCCCTCCACGCTGCCCTGCCTGCGTTCCCACACCGCTCCGCGTGCGCCGTGCGTCGCCCGCACGCGGCGGCTCTGCGCATCCGCCTGCTGTGCTCTGCTCCCCACCCGATGCTGCCGCCGGCGCGGGCCGTCCCGAGCCACAGCCGGAGATGAGCTCCAGGAACCGCTCCGCCGCCGCCGCCGCCGCCTCCTCGTGCGTTGCCCCGGCTGCGGCGCCGTCTCTCCGGACGCCGCGCCGCCTGAGGCGTCGGCCGGTTAAGGCGCCGACCGGCGCGCCCGGCGGCGGGCGGCGGAGCGGGCCCGCGACGCCGCTGCTGAAATGGGACGTGGGTGGCGGGCGCGGGGAGGGGAGGAAGGGGGCTGGCGCCGCTGACGAAGCGCGGGACGCCGCGCGGGAGACCAAGGCGAGGGAGGTGTCGGTGCGGAGGCTCGCGGCCGGGGTCTGGCGGCTGCGCCCGCCGGAGGCCGTGGCCGGGGGCGGCGGCGGCGGCGGCGGTGGCGAGAGCAGGGTCCGCGTGGGTGTCGAGGTATGTTCATGCTGTGCTGCTTCCAGCTAGGAGTACTAGCTTGTTTGTTTCGTTTTCGGCTTGATGTTGAGATGCGGCCAATAGGAGGCGCTGGGCGCGTGCTTTGTCTGCGAGCTCTTGGTACATTAGCTTCTCCTGTAATGGCATTTTTATTTCTAGACTAGGGCTTTTAGATCATCTTCAAATTCTAAGTTTTTTCACTCTTTCTCCGTCACATTAATTTTTAGACACGTGTATGGAGCATTAAATGTAGGTAAAAAAAAACTAATTACACAGTTTAGTTGTAAATCACGAGATGGATCTTTTGAGCCTAGCTAGTCCATGATCGGACAAAATTTGTTGAATACAAACGAAACGTGATACAAACGAAACGTGCTACAGTGTCCAGGTTGTAAAAATTTACAATATAAACAAGGCCTAGAGTATCGTTTTGGTGTTTAGTGAATAAAAATGGGCGCTCTAAAAGGCTTTTTTTACCATGTTTTCCCCTACTATTTATACGACTTTTTTAGCACAAATGTTGAGATTTGTCGTCGAAACATGCCTAGCTTGGTGCTCTAGGACATAGATCTCTCGCACTGTTTTGAGCTGACACCATCATTACCCTTCGCATGTTTGCTAATTTGAGCTGCTAGATTCGCCTAAACTCGATTAGCGTAGTCAAATCTTAGTACGAACCAAGTCTCCTCATTGAATCCTCAGCACTAACACACACTGCGCATTGCCGTGCCGACGCATTTAAGTACTCGCCTGGACGTTAGATGCGTTGCCTTGAAGCATGGCCATTTATGAAGGCGGCCGTGCAGCAGGCACAGTACGGTGGCCGTGATCCAACAGGGCAACAAGCGCAGCGTCTTCCTGTGCCCAGATCTCCTCATGTGATTCCTGAACATGTATGGGCCCCAATCATCGGATCCTCTCGGAGTCTCCGTGCCCCTGGCCGTGCAATCACAAATGCGCTGCCCGTGCGTTTTAGCCTTTTGTGGGTGATTGGTTGGCCTGGCCTGGCCATCAGTGCGGGTGTGCACCTTCAGTTTACCGAGTTGCTGCGTCCTGTGTAAAGAAGAATGAAGAGTGGAGCTTGGAATTTGGATCGTGAAAGGTTTGTCAGGGTGTGAGCTTCTGAATCGGGCAAAATGGCTCTCAGCTCTTGTGCCGTGCAGCAACAAATACTGGGTTCAGGAGCACGTGGTCCTGTTTAGTTGCTTGTCTCATGCTATTGGAGACGATCCTAGTGCCCTTCCAGGAAATGGTTTTGAATTCTGAAGCTTTAGCCCTTAGGCTGGGATGAAAATGCTAGCCAACAAACGTGACGATGTTACCGACGCAATATATGTAGGTTCTCTGTATATGATTCGGTTTGATAGGGGTCTCCATGTGATGATTGTTTGGGCCCCTATAGATTCTCCTTGTTCTTTGAAACTGCCTACCGGAAATTCACATTTTTTTTTGTTAAACGTAGTATGTATGTGATGTTCTTTTCTAGTCATAGTACGAAATAGTGACATGAACATGTACAGATCCAGTGCTACTTTCTGGATAGATATGCTTAAATCATGGAACAGTCGTGCAAGTAAATTTTAATATAAAATGTTATTAATTCCTTTTGTGTCTTATTTTTCTTTATTGAAAAAATAAATAAATAAATAAATTTGTGTCCTATTCTGAACTGTGTCTATATGACAGCATATCCCAAGGCATCTACAAGTCCAGCTTCTGAAGCAGAACACTTCAGGTCATCACCAGAGTTTGAAGAATGAGGTTTCAAGCCCCATATCTGTTTTGGAGCGGAAGAGTGGAGAGCTCCACAAGGTGAGGGAAAGAACCAACAAGACATTCATTAACTGCTTTTACTTGTATCAGCCTGTAAGATCATTGACACAACAAATTCTGCAGGTACAACTTCATGCTACTTCTGCTATGCTGCCTGTCACTACCATGGAGAAGGCAACAAAATGGGAGCCTGGGGACATAAAGGGAATGGAATCACATGATGCGTATCTGATAGCCAGCCAGCTAAATCTTCTTAATGAGCAGCAAGATACAGCGTATGTTGCTAATCTCCAGATGGAGCTCCAGCAAGCACGTGATAGGATAAGTGAGCTGGAAACTGAGCGGCGATCAGCTAAGAAGAAGCTTGATCACTTGTTCAAGAAACTTGCAGAGGAGAAAGCAGCTTGGAGGAACAGAGAGCATGAAAAGGTGCGTGCTATTCTCGAAGATATGAAGGCAGACCTTGACCATGAGAAGAAAAACCGGAGGCGTCTGGAGATGATTAACTTGAAACTCGTTAATGAGTTGAAGGAGGCCAAGATGTCAGCAAAACAGCTGTTACTAGAGTATGATACAGAGAGGAAGGCACGTGAGCTCACTGAGGAGGTGTGCAACGAGCTAGCAAGAGAGGTGGAGGAAGACAAAGCTGAGATTGAGGCCTTGAAACAGGACTCTCTGAGGTTGCGGGAGGAGGTAGACGAGGAGCGGAAGATGCTGCAGATGGCTGAGGTGTGGCGTGAAGAACGGGTGCAGATGAAGCTTGTTGATGCAAAACTTACTCTCGACGCAAAATACACACAGCTGAGCAAACTGCAACAGGATGTTGAGGCTTTTATTGCTGCATGCAGTACTGCAAATGGAAACATAACAGTAGTAGAGGAAGCAGAGAACATAATACAGGCAATCAAGTCAGTCAGAGCCCAAGATGCTGAATTCAGATATGAGCCACCAGCAGCATCAGAAGACATATTTTCCATTTTTGAAGAGCTGCGTCCAAGTGAGGAGCCTGTCATCAAGGAGATTGAGCCATGCTACAAGAATAGCTCTGCCAAATGTGAATCAGAAATTCAAGAGGCTAGCCCAATGACCGATATATTCCTTGAAAAGAAAGCCAAGACATACTCAAACAAAAGCCCTAAAGATGAAAGCGACACTGAAGATAGCAGCAGCTGGGAGACAATAAGCCATGAAGATATGCAGGGTTCAAGCGGTTCACCCGACGGAAGCGAACCTTCAGTCAGCAACAAGATCTGCGAGGGAAGCATTTCTTGGAAGAGCAGGAATGGTTTCGAGTATAGGGAGAATGAGAAGCTGAAAGATGACTTAGCTGATGGCTACCTGACAAACATGAACCAACCCAAGAAGAAAGAATCAGCCATTTCAAAGCTCTGGAAATCATCCCGCCCAAAGAACAGTGAGATATGCAAGAAAGATGCAGTTGAAACGGTAAATGCAAGATCATCCAATGTACGGCTCTCAGTTGGGACTTATTCCACTGTTGAAAGTGGCATCCAAGAAATAGGACTCAGTCCACCGAGCGTCGAGCAGTGGAGCTCGCCAGACTCGATGAACATTCAATTCAACCGGGGCTTCAAGGGCTGTATAGAGTACCCGCGGACGTCCCAGAAGCACAGCTTGAAGGCAAAGCTCATGGAAGCACGGATGGAGAGCCAGAAGGTCCAGCTCCGCCAGGTGCTCAAGCAGAAGATCTAGAGTGGCCAGAAACCAGAAGGCGAAACATTGTAAACCTAGAATTTAATCCAAGGAATAATGTCAAGGAGTACCTAGATGCTTCGTTTTTTCCTGTTTTAGAGTAACCTGTAATGCATGTACAACAAGGACTAGAGAAAAAAAGGACAGGGCTGGCCTTTGTGGGTTGTCCGGAGCCTTTGCTGCTTCTGTATCTTACTTTAGTTCTGGTGTTATGGTTCGATCTGATAGGCTATTGTGAGATCCATCATGATGTACAATATAGACAAACAAGCAGCAACGTTTAGACAAATTGCATCCCTTTGTAAGCAGTTCCCAGTGTTTTTCTCTGTCATTTCCAGTGTTTTCATTACTCTTGTGCAACTCTTATTATGCTTATGGCTCCTTACTTTCCTCATGTTATCAATGTTTTATGCGAAAATCCGTTCCTATGTTATGGAAACTTCGAAAGCTGCTGACTATCAAGTCAAGAAGGCCGGTGACACACAGCTCTCCTTCAACTGGGAAAGCCGATCTGTGCACCTGTGAATCAGCCTTGCAAACATTGCAGTAACAAAAGTCGGGCTTGAGGAACTTGGGAATCAGTATCAACAATCGCACGTAAATGAATCCTGGCAGAAATTCTCTCTAATCGCACTTCAGCAGTTCTGCTTCTGCAGCCAGAGGAGACGAGACTGATGAAAGCCCGGAGCGTAGCGTGCATTGGAGATTCACAGGAGACTAATCGCAGTACCCAAGGCCCAGTCGATGGCTTCGTGGTTAGTTGTGCGTTTGATTGATGCAAAGAAGTTGCTGGGGAGAAGAAAGCTAGAGCCCCCGACGTCCGACGAGATCAGCAAACCAGCACCTTTTTAGTAACTTGACGCAGACAATTTCAACAAGTGCAGCTCTTCAAGCAGGGAAAACAGCGGCCTGATACCTCAGACATTCAGTAGTGGAGTATTCCAACTGACAAGTCGCAAACTCGCAAATGCACTGGATAGAAGCACGACAGGTCACAATTACGAGTTTATAAATGACGAGTCACAGGTAACAGCAAGAGCATTTGCAAAGAGGCAAGGATACAACCACCAATCGAAGGATGCAAATAAGCAATAGACAGAGTTATGGTTATACACCAGCAGAATAGATAGAACATAGAAGCATCCATAATACCCAAAACAAGGGCAAGGGCAAGCTGTAAGCCCAATTACACGGCACGATGGCTGATGCAATACAAACTATTGATCATCTATAAAATGTAGATGGCTGATGCAATACAAACTATTGATCATCTATAAAATGTAGATGGCTGATGCACTACAAACAATTGATCATCTATAAAATGTACATGGGATGGGACATGAAGCACCATTATCTGTAATCCAGTTGTCTCGTATAGTCATAGCAAACCGAACTTGGCAATGTAAAGTAGTCTCACACCAACAAGATGCAAATATTTTATTGCTTTAAGTATTATTAAAGGCCTCATTTGAAATTTATTTGAAGAATCAAAAGAAAATTACATGGTCCACCCAATCTCCATATTCGATCTATTAATGGTTTACACTCATGAAAATATTTAATCTTTAGGACCCAAGAATAATGGTAACAGTGCATCAATTATGATCTGACCTAAATCGACAGTGTTACTGCGAATTAATCAGAAGTAAAAAAAATAGGCAGGAAACATACCATGGCCAGTACCAATTTCATGAATACATATGATTTACAAACATAAACACCTAATCTTTAGGTTTGCTTTGCCACTAGAGTAGCACAATGCACAACTGGCATCACTAATTTGCTGTTGGCTTATCACAGGTTGGTAATGTTGCGACTTGTGAATGAATGGAATTAGAACCCAAATAAGCACAACATTAAAAAAAAACTGATGGTGTTAAGCTCAGTGCTGAAATGAGTATAAAAACAAACTAAAGCAATGCAAACGACAAGAACTAGAACACCGGTTCAACACATGGCCATGTTCTGATGGTATTATGTAAAGTGCCGAAACGTTGTATATTTCCTGGTCTGGGGATTGAATGGTGCACCGTATGACTAGTGCATAGGTAATTAGTATGCTCCACACAGCTTAGACCAAAGAGAGAATTACTAATCAAAGCAATTACCACTTACCAGTCTTCAAATCAGTGCCAACAATCCATCGAAGTGCATAACTATATCTATATGATTTCGCCACCAATGAAACGATTGTTTGAATTGTTTTATGAATACTAAGCAGGTACCAGCCAAGGCAGCAACAAACTCAGAGTAACTATCCAGGAAAACATAGTCCTTTTGATGCATCATGCATCAACATATTTTAAGTCTTAATTACTCAATGATTAAGGCCCTGCAGCTAGAAATATGCATTTCCATCTTCCACTATCCATATTACAGGGCTGTAAACCACATCAGCTATCACTCACATGTAAACCAAGGAGCATTCAGTGATGGAGACCTATAAGATGCATCAACAAAATCTGAGACCCGCAAGACTAACAACACAAAAGATTAACAGCACATCACAAGCAGTGATTCCGAACAAAATTTCAACCAGATGTATCCTTTGGCATCATTTAACACATCATCGACATATTTTTAACAAAATCTTCTCCGAGATCCATACCAAGCACGAAGCCTTCATGGCAATAGCAAAACAGAGATAGCTTAAAGGGTTTCCAATACAGTAAATTGACAACTAAAGCAGACACTATGCGGGACGCCCGGCATCTAGAAGCGGAGCTTGGTAAAGAACCACCTGTTCTTGCCGCTCTTGAACCTCTCCTCGAGGCGGTACTTGGCGGTCTTGCAGGCCTCGACCTTCTTGTCCCGGGTGGAGAGCGCGTCGGGCCTGCCTGAGGCGACGTCCTTGAAGTCGACGTCGAGGGTGTAGCGGGTGGGCATGAGGTGGGTGAAGTTGACGAGCTTGATGAAGCACTTGACGCGGGACTTCTTGGCCGTCTTCTTGGCGGAGTCCTTGCGGATCACCTTCTTGGGGTACTTGGCGAGGCCGGCGACGAGGCAGTGCCCGTAGGGGCGGTCGCGGGTGCCCTCCTCGAACACGCGCACGATCACCGCCTTCCGGCCGGCGAACCGGCCCTGGAGGAGGATCACGGCCTTGCCGGGCTTGAGGAACTTCACCATCTTCGGGTGGTGGTGATGCTGCTGCGCCGCCGGTAGGGTTTGGGGAGGTTGGGGAAATGGGAGCGCAGCGCGCGAGAGGGGCGAGGATTATATAGGGTTGCGGCGCTAGGGCTTCGAGGATGGCGGGTTTCGTCTGTTGGATCTGGGATCGGACGGTTCTGCTGTGGTTGGGCTTCAGGGTGATGGGTCGGACTTGGGTCCGGTGCGACCGAGCGAGGAGTGGTTGTGTCGGACCACATATATGCCCGCAACGCGCAGAGATACGAGTTACTTTTTTTTACACCTACAAAAATATGAGCGTGAAATTAATTAATATTAGACACGAAAACATATACTTTGTGGAATTAAAGGAGAAGAAGCACGTTTTAATGACGCTTTATTCTTCAGTTTCAGATTATAGCCACTTTGGCTTTGTTTCGAGTTTGATTTTTTTTCTTGCTTTGACCAATCCCACACTCTAATGATTTTGCATAAGTTCTAACCAGCAAACTATGCTGCCAGTGTCCTAGCTTTGTCATTCTTCATGATCCTTGATTGCCTTATCTCATCAAATGTCACTAACGAGACCATGATCCCCTCTCTTGGATCTCCTCGTGCCCCTTTTTTTACTCCCTCCTCCATTGTGGTTTTTTCCCTTAATGGGTGTTGGCGGGCGTCAAGCGGGTTAATGAATGTGCTCTAAAGACACTATAGTCATGATTGTCGTCTGTCATTTGACTCAAAGCTTCACAACATTGTTGGAGTGGAGGTCACGAGTTCAAATTTGGTGGTGGTGGTGTTAGTTGGTGAACAACTACATGCTTATCATGGGAGTTCTTTGTTCCCCTTTCTGTGTTTGTGGTTGTCATATGTTCTGTCTCGCGCGTGTTGTTGTTGGTGTTATGTTGTATGTGTGCGTTCTCTGTTATATCCTGTTTGAGCGGTAATTTTTTATTAGCTCTTCATTGCAATATATTCAGGTGGGGACTTCTCCCCCCCCTGACCCATCAAAAAAAAAGTTTTAGGAAAAAACATATTGTTATTTACAAGTTCAGATAAACCTGTCAAAACACATTTTATGGGTAAATAATGTATAGAAAAATGATAATAAAGATATTGGTGTATTTTTAATGAGGTTTGACTTATGACAAAATCAAAAGTAACTATAACTTGAAAGTTGAAACAGAGAGAATATCTACTTAAATTTTTATAGAGGACTTCTAAATGTGAGCATCATGGTCAAACTATAGAAACACATTGCAACTTCAATTTGGTTCGTTCCAGATTGTATATAAGCACAAACCAATCCAAACGCAGGGTAATCCGATGAGTGTCATTAATTAGAGATGGTCAGATGGATGAGGAAAAAAATGCTATTTGTGCAAATGTTTAGTGCTTTAGCCATATGTACGACGTGTGCGCGCACCTTTTATGGAGAAGAAGGTAAAGGAGCTTTGGCATATGAAGCATGAGGATGTAGCGGATTATCCGATTGTAAGTAGGCAAACACTAAGACTGAAAAGAGTGAACACGAGGCAAAGATGAAAAGGTACCACACTGGACTAAATCAACGGATGACCGATACTAATGATTTGATTTCTATAGAGGGCGAGAAAAGTAGCCAGTGAAAATGTGAAATAACGGAATATATGGTTCAATAAAAATAAATTGCTTGAAATGCAAAAAGGGTCCTTTGTCTAGAGGGCTCTAGTGAAGGTAACTTTCAAATCTTGGGTCTTGCCAAACGGCAATGCTAACGCCCGAACGTTCGGACGGACGCCTGCGCGTAGCACTCCGTTTCACGTGCTCCCTACAGGGCCCGCACCACCCGAGCGGCAAGAGGAGAAGGGGGCGGCGCCTCTGATTCGAAAGGACCCGGCCACGGCGTCATATGGAGCCCTAGCGGCGCTGAGAGGAGAACACACCAAGACGCAGCAGAAAGGCGAGGAGGAGAGATGCAACACCCGATATGCTTTTGAAACATCCAAATACAATAGTTGCAACATACGTCTAAAGGCAGATGAAACACTTGAAACATGCTTCTGAAACACTTAAAAACACCTGAAAACACTTGAAAACCATTACAACCATACGCAACATCCTGATAAAACACATGCAACATATGTGTGAAACATATGCAACATCCAAATAAATAAACTTGCAACATGCGGCGGAAAAACATAGATGAAACAATGGTAACAAACCTTTGCAACATACGTCTACAACTGTTGCAACATATGCAACATCCCTATCTACATTTGCAACATCCATCTGAAACACTTACAGCATACCTATGAAACATCTGAAATACTTGAAACATACACTTACAACATACACTTTTAGTAAAACATGACAGTTAGGCTAGCAGAGCATGGCATAGCAGGATCCCGGCTGTGCGGTCGTGGTGGAGAAGGAGGATGGCAGCGGGCGGGTAGCTATGCGCCCCCCCCGGTGATAGGGCGCTCGTGGTGCCCACGGTGGAAGCAATAGCAACAGTCGGGTGGTGTTGCCTCGCTCGGCGAGCACACCGCGGTGGTGTGGTCATGGGGGAGCATGCCGCGGCGGTGTGGGCGCAGCGGCGGTGGAGAGAAAGGCGTGCGGGAGCCATGGCGAAGCCTATCGTGGAACAGATGCGTGATTTTTTTAACCTATGGTGACTAGAGGGGAGCGGATAGGAACGACAGCTTCTGGGCGTCGGGTCCAATAACACGGGCGTTCGCCGCAGACGGACGTCTGTCTCCCAGCATTACCTCTTGCCAAATTGTACTCATTGGAATATTGGATAGTCTGATATTCATATTTTGCGAATATTGGACTATTCGGTGCGTAGAGTTTGGTGTGGGTCCGCTTATTCTTTCCTTGCCCTATCAGGTTTCTTCAGTTATTTTAGCAAATTTTTACGGGGCATGTGATTAGGAATTTAAGCATTTTCATGTTAAAATTAATCCAGAAAGTTAATAGCAAAATAGTGATGACAAATATACACGTGGGTAATTTTACTACTACTCAGATTAGTAGTAAATATGTTCATGAATAACATACTGATCATAGCGCAAATGAGATTGAATTTAACCAATTCGAGAATAGAGATATATCCAGCGGAGGGACTCATGCTCAAAGCACCAGTGGCTCCATTCCCACTCATAGTGAGTTACTCGAAGTCATGGACCACAGTTGATGCAGAAAGATATACGTAGTGCCGTCACACGAACGTTCACCATGAAGTTGATGAAGCCGATCCGAGGAAGAAGAAGCACCACCAGGAAGGAGACAAAGACGTTCCGAGGAAGAAGAGGAAGGCGAGCAGTCGTGAAGACGCTTTCTAAAAACCTGATCGTCCGCACACAACCGAGCAGGTGTCCCGATGCAAACACCGGTTCTAGAGACCTGCTCTCCCAAAAACTCTGTGCGCGTAGAGGATGGGACGGGGAGTACTCGGATGCAACTCGACAGAAGGAAGTTTAGCACGTAAGGCAAGAGAAAGATGGGAGGGAAGGTAATACTGGAGAGATTAGGAAGGTGAATCAATTGAAGTGATTACGAGTAATCACACTATAGTGGATGGTAACTGACCCGTAAGTAACTCCTCTTCAATCGCTCTTGTACCCCTTCCTCTTCCTTAGCCAGCCCAAGTGGCAAAACCAACCCACACTAGCGCACCACACGGCTCATGCTCGGTCATGCATGCATCGCTCGCCACGCCACCGTAGTGGATGGTAACTGACCCATAAGTAACTCCTCTTCAATCGCGCATGTACCTCTTTGAAAGTGCATCTAGCCCTTTGGTGGGTTTTGGATGATTGAATGACAACGTGATTAAAGGTCTAACCCGTTTGCTAAGTGCGGACAGGTTATATGTTATCTCACAGGTACTTAATGAAAGCCAAAATGATGTGTTGTTGTATAAATAATCTAGTTCAAGCACAAGACAACAATGCAAATGGAATTCATGCAAAGGCTTGTTTATTGTAGGATTTCCATGTACTATGTAAAAGCAAGCTTGTGAGAATTAATTAATGAGACATAAGGGATTGCATATGGAATGGTCTCATATTTGAAGCTTGCTAAATTGAAATGAAAAAGACAACAATACAAATGAATGGATGATTCAACACAAGATGTGACTTGATGGCTTGAGATGGTGAAGATAGTAAGGAAAGGCTTCGAGGTACTAAGCAAGGGTGAAGGGCAAGCGACGGCTTGGCGGCCGAAGAACCTAGCTAGGGTGAAGAAGAAAGTACTTGCATTTAGTTGAGGTACTAATCAAGCTACGATGGTCATATTGATGTGAAGGATCAAATCACTATTGGAGTGTTTGATAGAAGTGACTTGATACATTTGGGATTATTCAAATTTGATGAATGGAATCAAGTCACGTGCTCAAGATGGCTATGCTCAAGTAAAAATGATCAATATCAACATGTTGGCGCCCTCACTTGATGAAGATTGGAATACACGGCTTCGGTTCAAAAAGAGCAACTCAAAAGGTTTAAATCCGTTATACTTTTAAATTTGAGTAAATAGGAATACCGTACTATAAGAGGGATGCATCATATTGATAGATAATGTTTCATAAGTGCTCAAGCCAACCCAAGTGAGTTTTGAGTATTTGAGCGACAAAAGAGCTAACTTTATTTTTGCTGGTCTGGCAATATCGGACGTGTCCGGTATTTACCCAGCAGTTGTAAAATTGTTGTTCTCGGGTTGGTTCGTCGGGAGTTCCGATGTAGGTCGGGAGTTCCGACGGTCGGAAGTTCCGGCAATGGTCGGGAGTTCCGACGACTCTCAATTTAAATAATTTGGAGAGTTCACTGTCCTGGTCATACCAGACGTGTCCGGTATGGACGACCAGAGGCCAACAGCTAGTTTTCCAAAGCCTTGAGGGTCGGGAGTTCCGACGGTCGGAAGTTCCGGCATGTGTCAGGAGTTCTGGCACCTCATATTCTTTAACTCAGCCACATGGTTTTCAAATTTACTGAGGATCGGGAGTTCCGACGTGAGTCGGGAGTTCTAGCGGTCGGGAGTTCCGGCCTTCATCGGGAGTTCCGACGCCTCACAACTTCACTGTAACTTAGTTATCGTTGGGGCAGTGTAAGTCATACCAGACGTGTCCGGTATGCATACCAGACGTGTCTGGTATTGCAACGGCTATAAAACGGCTAGTTTTCCAAGGGGGCTATAAATACCCCCAAGCCTCCACCTTTGGAGGCTGCTAATTCTACTGAGATAGACATACATTTTTGAGCCTTGCCAACTCTCCTAAACCCTCTCTTAGTGAGTGTGTGATCTAAATTGCAAAATCAATTTGTGGGTTAAGAGATAATTTGAAAAAGAGAGCAAGCCACCACTTGAGCACTTGTGCACATTATCAATCTCGTGATTCGCATTTGTTACTCTTGGACTCTTCGGTCCTAGACGGCTAGGCGTCGCCGGAGAGCAACCGAGAGATTGTGGTTGCATCGGAAAGTTTGTAACGGTCGATTCCGCCGCCTCGGAATTATTTAGTGGAAGGAGGAAAAGGAGTTAGAAAAGACTCCGGCTAGAGTGACCTTCGTGGTACCCTCTAGGGCTAACCTTCGCTGGGTCGCCCGCAGCCCCCTCAACGGAGAGTAGGACTCGAACGAGTCCGAACTTCGGTAAAACAAATATCGTGTCATAATTCGCATTTCATTTGATATTTGTGTTGCTCTAGCTATTCTGCAGGTTCTCTGTGTATATTGTCATCTCCATTAGGTGCCTGCAGTTTGGTTTGAAGATAGAAATCGAAAGGAGAAAGTTCGGGGCTTTTCTGCTGAAATCGTGTATACCGGACACGTCCGGTATTTCCTGCCTGCACTGAAAATATTTATTCTCTGTTCTAACTTGGTGTTGCAGGGTTGTAGCTTCTAGATATATTCTTTATACCTTGTTTACTCTGTGGCTAACTTGTGAGGGGTGGTAGTACTCTTAATTTGGAGTTTCCATTTTGGAAACTCCCCTTTCTAATTGTTTCCGCATTTAAAGGTGTTAATTTTTAGAAACGGCTATTCACCCCCCCTCTAGGCGACATCCTAGGTCCTTTCAATTGGTATTAGAGCGAGGTTCTCACCTAAAGCTTTACCGCCGTGAGAAAAGGATGTCGACGCCTATCGAGTTGGAGCCGGTGCTTCTCCAAAATGATGGTTCAAACTTTCTACCTTGGTCAACTCATGTACTCAATGCTTTTAGACATATTAGTCCTATTGTTGAGCATATTGTGTTTGCAAGCATACCTCTTCCTATAGTTGATTGGAGCAACTATAAGAATTTATCAAAAGATGAAGAGATATACGTGCAACTCAATGCTCAAGCTATTAATATCATTTTGAGTACATTGAGTGCAGAGGTTCAAGATGAGGCAATATTCAATGGACAACCACCTCCGGAAAGTGCTCATCTCATTTGGACCAAACTCGTTGAGTTATATGGAGAATCCGAATGCGATGATGCACTTGAGGTCGAGTCAATGGAAAGTATGTCCATTGTGTCTTCATGCAGCAAAGAAGCCCCACAAGACCTCAAGAGCGCCGAGCCGGAGCAAGAAGTGCAAGCAGCACATGACTTGTTGTCTGCCTGCACATACCGGACGTGTCCGGTATGCCTACCGGATGTGTCCGGTATGGCCAAGGCAGCAGACCAGCAAGCAGCTGTTTGCAGCGATGCTCAAGCCCGGTGGCGACCAAGTGATAAGTCAATCTCAGTATCTCATGATACTCATCACTTGTGTCTCATGGCCAAGAAAAGTAAGAAGAAGAGTAACAAGAAAGATCAAGAGAAGGAGAAAGCACAAGTAGATGATCAAAATGAGAGTGATGTTGAAGTTGAAGATAACTACAACCTTGATCATCTCAACCGCAAAGACAAGTTCATCATCATGAAGATAGTTGAAAAGAATGATGAGCTTGAAGAAGAGATTGAGAAGCAAGAGCAATCACTTCAAAAGCAAGAATTGTTTCTCATCTCTAAGATGGAAGAACTAAAGGCTCTAAGTGAAAGGTATGAAAAATTGTCAATTGAGCATGCTTTAGTTACTAACTCCTCTTCTAGTGTTTCCCAACTAGAGAAGGAAAACTTAGAGCTCAAGGCAAGGCTAGATGAACTATCAAGCAAGTACAATGTGCTACAAGCTAATTATGTTCATCTAAAGTGCTCTCATGAAGAATTAGTAGAATCAAGCATTATGCTTGAGGTAGCACATGAGGTTGTGATCACATCGGTAAAATCCTCTGAACCTCTCACACATTCACTCACTAGTACACCATCTCAATTAAATGTTTCTTGTACTAATGAGTGTGCTCCTCAAGCAAGCCAATCTTCGATTGAGCTAAATCTCATAGAAAACATAGAGCTCAAAGAAGAGGTGAAAAGATTAAAGAAAGATGTGATTCGGTTGAAGGGTGAGGAGAAAGCACAACCTTCTCGACATAACCGTGATTACATGGTGAAGAAGCTTGAGAAGGGTTCAAACCTTGCTTCCTCCAAAACTCAACAAAGGAATCACATTTCAAGCAAGGCCAACACAACCAAGAGCAAGAAACATGGAAAAAGGTTATGCTATGGTTGTGGATTATATGGACATGAGTGGGCTATGTGTCCACATAAGAGTTGGGCCGACAAATGTGAAGTGGCCGAACAAAAGGCCTCAAACAAGTTGGCCAACCAAATGAAGAATGATGGACAAAGTGCTTGTCTCATGAGCAAGAAATTGGGGCATCCTACCAAGAAATGTCTAATGTACAAAGAGGCTAGAAAGGAAGCCCAAGTTGCAATAAGAAGATGCTTTGGATGCATTGAGAAGGGCCATAAGGTTGATAGGTGTCCATACAAGCAAAGCAATCATAGAGCAAACAAAGGCCGCATATGCTATGCTTGTAGAAGAAAGGGGCATCTAAGCTATGAATGCCCAAATGGTAACGCTCCTAAGCCAAACACATATGTTTATAATGATAAGCTTAGGAAGACCACAAATGGAGTTAGCACTAGCAAGGTGATGTGTTCACCACAAACTAGTGCTAAAGCCATTTGGGTGCCTAAGCACTTGTTGACTAACTCAAAAGGACCCAACAAAAGTTGGGTACCAAAGTGTGCTTAGGTTAATGATGTAGGTACTTGGTGATGAGATGAAGGCTTCGGGGTGGTTGAGCAAGTAAATTGAAAATACTCACTCAATCTATCAATCAATTCTTATCATAATCACTTGTATGGTTGACCCGAAGATAATTCAATGAATATATCATTTACTTCATCATCACCATTGGTAACAAGTACCTAAACCTTACAAAAATAGCCACTTTATTTGTTTGGTGCTCAATGACTAACAAATAGGCATATTTGTGTAAAAAGTGAAAGTGGCTAATTAGTTTTACTTGATAATTAACATGTTTGCCATATGATGCTTTTAATAATTCTCTAGTAAAGCGATTCATTTGTTAAGATGCAAGTATACAATAAATACTAGAGCTAAATGAAGAATCGCAAGTAGTGAATTAATTGATTCTATCCTGCACCTATCGGACGTGTCCGGTATGGCTAGGGATAGAAACTAAATGTTCTATTCTGGTTATTCCGGACGTGTCCGGTATACAACCGGACGTGTCCGGTATTACAGGAACTAGAACACTAATTAAATTGCAACTGAGTCTTTGATTCATATATTTCCATATATCACTAATTCACTCAGAAGCTTGTGATTTATTAAATCTAAGTGGATTGTGAGCATCTCCCGAACTCAATTTTAATTATGGCAATTTTATTTGATTTATGGTCAAAATAGAAAATTGGCTCCCGATTTCTTAATAGAATAAAAGTGCTTGTTGAAAGTTATTCAAATTACTTAAAGCACTTATTTAGGGGGAGCTAAGTTTCTATTTTGTACCAATGTGGACTAACAAATCTATCTAGCATTCTTTGTAGTCCTTTGGATGAAAGTGATTTAGAATCTAGCATGATTATTTGACAATCAAGGTCAACATAAAGATTATCATGCCATGAATTTTCTTAGTGGTATTCTTGTGGGCTCAAGGCAAAGGTATGTGTTTACATATATACATTGCAAGTGCATCTAAGGCCCTTTATATGTTAGAATGTGCATTTGTGTGACATAGGAGAGATGTTTTTCAAAAACCCCTAACTAGCATGAGTAGGAAGTGTGAATTTGAAAAACTATTTGAATCTTGGTCTTTGTGACCTAGCCTTGTTATGTGATGATTATAGCTCTCCTTGATTGTTTGATCGGCTAATCACACATGACATGGCTCTCTTAAGTCCACAATCTACGTTGTCTCACTTTATCTCTCTCAAGCAAGCAAATGATTGATTATGCCATATATTTGGAAAAGAGAAAATCAATTGATGGCATTGGATAAGAGAAGTGATCATATTCGGTTTGGATCAAGATTTTATATCTTTTTGGACTGAGAAATAATAGAAAAGGGGATTGGAAGAGAGAAAACACTTTTTGGAATAACTTGGGCCAGCCCGCGTATACCGGACGTGTCCGGTATGCTACCGGACGTGTCCGGTATGAGCGGGACTATAAAAACCAGCCGTACCCCTTCGGCCCAGACAGATTCATCTTCTTCCAAGCCACGTAGCCGTCGTCTTCTTCCTCACCTAGGGCGACCGAGGATTTCACCAACAAAAGAGAGAGAGGGAGATCGCATTGGAGAAGGCTTGCATCAAGATTGAAGGCCCAGGGATCTGATTTCACATCGCCTTCTCATCTCTTCTCCAAAGGTACCCTAATCGCGGACCTCGTCCGATCTACATGGTCAATGCATGATTTTGAAATTCCTTCGATCAATATGCTACATTGGTGATGTAGAAGCAATGCCCAAAGTTTGGAATTGATCGGTGATGGTTTGAATCAAGGAACCCTAGTTAGGGTTGTTGGGCGCGCATATCGAACGTGTCCGGTATGCTACCGGACGTGTCCGGTATGGCTCAACAGAGCAACTCCTCTGCTTCCTTTTGATTCAATCCGAGCATAGAATTGTTTGTTAGGCTTAGATTCTTTTGTATCTTCGTTTTGCAAACTTATTGACAGTTGTATGTCAAGATAGTTGTAAAACCATGGATCAAAGATTCTACGTCTAAATTGCAATTCGAGTTTAAATTTTGGGCACGTATCTAAAATTTGTTGAAAATCTTTGGATATAGGACAGCAGCCATGAGTGGACGACAGGAGCCCAGATCCAAGCACAGGCATGATCCAGCACTAGAGAAGCACAAGAAGGCAAGACAGGAGATGCATCTTGGATTCCAGCCGAGCAGCAGGAGGCCTACCAGAGCTGCCTCTAGTGCAGCACCTCAGTATGCAGAGGGATCAGGGAGCTCTTCCTCTGACACTGACACTGATGAATTCAGAGTGGAGTCCAGAGAAGAAAGAAAGAGGAAGAGCACTGACAGAGGTTTAGATGGTGATAGCTCAGATGAGGAGCAGGAGATTGAGGAGGAGGAGCCAGTTCCTCCAATTCAGCACCAGCCTGGTCAGGGGATGCATTATGGTCTCCTTGAGACACGTTTGCCCAATGTGTCCTCTTATGTTCCTAGAGTTGACTTCAGGGGAAAGGGTATGACCAGGAGAGCTAGAGATGAGTGAAGGGTTGATCCGAGGAGCTTACCTAAGGTTCAGTACGATCACCGCTTCCAGACAGCCTTTCACCTGGACTTCTACTCCAGTGTGATTCTCACTAGGAACCCTGTGATTGCCAGGTCTCAATGGATTGACTGGCAGTACGTCAGAGAGTTGCAGAAGGCCTCAGTTGATCATGCCATTGCCATCTGCCAGATCATAGGAGTTTATGAGATCATGGAGTTACAGCATGACTAGAACACAGAGGTAGTAGCTCAGTTCTATGCTACTCTGTTCTAGGAACCTACTCCATAGGATGGCACCTGATGCTCGGCCCTTCAGCGTGTTTGATTTTATTTGGTCCGAGATCAGGAGTGTGGGAGAGAGGCCCCTCAAGGGCTGTGGTTTTGCTCCTTATATCATGCATATGATTGACCAGGTGACAGGGCACACGTTCGAGTATGACAAGATTCACAAGGCCTTGAAGATTGTTGTAGATCTGCCTGAGACAGGATTACCTCCAGCAGGACCAGGAGGAGCAGCAGCAGCACCAGAGGCAGATGCACCTGGGAGTGGTGCACCAGCAGGAGCTTCACCTTCACCACGTGCTCCTTCATGTTCTACTTCACGCCGTGGTAGTCCTCCCTCGCCTATCCGCAGGCTTTTCAGCTCCATATTTGGGATGTGCAAAGATATCCAGACCAGGCAGTAGAAGGAGAGGGAGGCTAGGAGGAAGGACACTCGGACTTTGAAGCAAATTGCTTCTAATCTTGAGCTTGATCCTCCTAGATCTCCTCTATCAGATGAGGCAGCTAGTGAGCCTAAGACTGAGGAGCAGCAGCAGGCCAGATATGATAGAGAGTATGTTGAGTTCATTCAGCGACAGCAGCAGCAGCAGGCACCAGAGCACCCTGACACTCTTCCACTTCAGGCTTGTGTGCCTACTCACTCTCAGCCACGTCCTAGTACTACAGACGAGTATGCTATAGATTGGTGGAGTGACCTCACAGGTGGTGGCGGCTACTACAGGTCTAGTGGCTATGACCCGTCCAGCGCAGGTGGTTCTCGTCCAGCTGGTGTTACACGTTCAGATGACGAAGATGCTGGGAGAGATGATGATGATGATGCTGAGTGATGCCAGAGATCAGATACAGCTTGCAGCCCCTTTTTGTCCTTAGTTTGTCATTGTTGGACCTTTGTGGTGATAGATGACAAAGGGGGAGAGAGACTGATTAAAGCTTCAGGATTTTTTGTTTCATTTGCTTATCTTTGTTCCTGAAGATATGTACTGCAGGCTGTAGTTTTTGTTCATGAGCTCCATTGATGTATCTTGAGTTTGAGATTGCATTGTATCATGTGAGAGATGAGACTCCCTTATGCTTTATCTATGGATCTATTGAGATATGATCTTTATTATCTGTGGCTTGTGGACTTGAGAAAATATGTAATGAGTGCTATGTGTGGCATACATGTGTTGTATTTATTTTTCATAAGGTCTATGCATGATAGAATAAAAATATTTGATGTGATGTCTTTATATTTATTCTTGTGTAATATATCCTGTCATATGCATCACAATTTTATTTTGTCAAACACACATGCACCCCACGGATGCAATGATTTAGGGGGAGTCTCCTATATGTTTTAGTATGTGCAATTGACAAGTTGAGGTCATTTTGTGAATTCTAATCACAAGCACATATTAAGGGGGAGCCTCTTATAAATCATTGAACCCAAAAGCTTAAATGTTTATATTCTTTTGTAAGCTTTAATCAAGTTGTCATCAATCGCCAAAAAGGGGGAGATTGAAAGTGCATATAGCCCTTTGGTGGGTTTTGGATGATTGAATGACAACGTGATTAAAGGTATAACCCGTTTGCTAAGTGTGGACAGGTTATAGGTTATCTCACAGGTACTTAATGAAAGGCAAAATGATGTGTTGTTGTATAAACAATCTAGTTCAAGCATAAGACAACAATGCAAATGGAATTCATGCAAAGGCTTGTTTATTGTGGGATTTCCATGTACTATGTAAAAGTAAGCTTGTGAGAATTAATTAATGAGACATAAGGGATTGCATATGGAATGGTCTCATATTTGAAGCTTGCTAAATTGAAATGAAAAAGACAACAATACAAATGAATGGATGATTCAACACAATATGTGACTTGATGGCTTGAGATGGTGAAGATAGTAAGGAAAGGCTTCGAGGTACTAAGTAAGGGTGAAGGGCAAGCGATGGCTTGGCGGCCGAAGAACCTAGCTAGGGTGAAGAAGAAAGTACTTGCATTTAGTTGAGGTACTGATCAAGATACGATGGTCATATTGATGTGAAGGATCAAATCACTATTGGAGTGTTTAATAGAAGTGACTTGATATATTTGGGATTATTCAAATTTGATGAATGGAATCAAGTCACATGCTCAAGATGGCTATGCTCAAGTGAAAAAAATCAATATCAACATGTTGGCGCCCTCACTTGATGAAGATTGGAATACACGGCTTCGGTTCAAAAAGAGCAACTCAAAAGATTTAAATCCGTTATACTTTTAAATTTGAGTAAATAGGAATGTCGTACTATTAAGAGGGATGCATCATATTGATAGATAATGTTTCATAAGTGCTCAAGCCAACCCAAGTGAGTTTTGAGTATTTGAGCGACAAAAGAGCTAACTTTATTTTTACTGGTCTGGCAATACCGGACGTGTCCAGTATTTACCCAGCAGTTGTAAAATTGTTGTTCTCGGGTTGGTTCGTCGGGAGTTCCGACGTAGGTCAGGAGTTCCGACGGTCGAAAGTTCCGACAATTGTCGGGAGTTTCGATGACTCGCAATTTAAATAATTTGGAGAGTTCACTGTCCTGGTCATACCGGACGTGTCCGGTATGGACGACCAGAGGCCAACGACTAATTTTCCAAAGCCTTGAGGGTCGGGAGTTTCGACGGTCGGAAGTTCCGGCATGTGTCGGGAGTTCTGGCACCTCATATTCTTTAACTCAGTTACATGGTATTCAAATTTACTGAGGATCGGGAGTTCCGACATGAGTCGGGAGTTCCGGCCTTCATCGGGAGTTCCGACGCCTCACAACTTCACTGTAACTTAGTTACCATTGGGGCAGTGTAAGTCATACCGGACGTGTCCGGTATTGCAACGGCTATAAAACGGCTAGTTTTCCAAGAGGGCTATAAATACCCCTAAGCCTCCACCTTTGGAGGCTGCTAATTCTGTTGAGATAGACACACGTTTTTGAACCTTACCAACTCTCCTAAACCCTCTCTTAGTGAGTGTGCGATCCAAATTGCAAAATCAATTTGTGGGTTAAGAGAGAATTTGAAAAAGAGAGCAAGCCACCACTTGAGCACTTGTGCATATTATCAATCTCGTGATTCGCATTTGTTACTCTTGGACTCTTCGGTCCTAGACGGCTAGGCGTCGCCGGAGAGCAACCGAGAGATTGTGGTTGCATCGGAAAGTTTGTAACGGTCGATTCCGCCGCCTCGGAATCATTTAGTGGAAGGAGGAAAATGAGTTGGAAAAGACTCCAGCTAGAGTGACCTTCATGGTACCCTCTAGGGCTGACCTTCGCTGGGTCGCCCGTAGCCCCCTCAACGGAGAGTAGGACTCGAACGAGTCCGAACTTCGATAAAACAAATATCGTGTCGTAATTCGCAGTTCATTTGATATTTGTGTTGCTCTAGCTATTCTGCAGGTTCTCTATGTATATTGTCATCTCCATTAGGTGCCTGCAGTTTGGTTTGAAGATAGAAATCGAAAGGAGCAAGTTCGGGGCCGATCTGCTGAAATCATGTATATCGGACACGTCCGGTATTCATACCGGACACGTCTGGTATTTCCTGCCTGCACTGGAAATATTTATTCTCTGTTCTAACTTGGTGTTGCAGGGTTGTAGCTTCTAGATATATTCTTTATACCTTGTTTACTCTATGGCTAACTTGTGAGGGGTGGTAGTACTCTTAATTTGGAGTTTCCATTTTGGAAACTCCCCTTTCTAATTGTTTCCGCATTTAAAGGTGTTAATTTTTAGAAACGCCTATTCACCCCCCCTCTAGGCGATATCCTAGGTCCTTTCACTCTTCCTCTTCCTTAGCCAGCCCAAGTGGCAAAACCAACCCACACCAGTGCACCACATGGCTCGCACTCAGTCACATCACGCACGCATTTGCTTGCCACGCCACGCCTCGGCTCGGCTCGGCGACGCGCGCACGCGTGTGGCACACCTTTATTCTCTTTCAACTTCTCACCTTTATTCTCTTTCAACTTCTCTATAGGTCGACACGTGTGTAGACTATTTAAGTTGAGTCAACAATCAGTCAAAAACCCATACGGGACTAAAATTATATTGTATCACAACATTTAATATGTGCCTAGAATTAATTGATTTATTAAATAAAATATAGGCCTAAACCCATATAATATTTAATAATTCCCACCAAATTCTAGGGCACATAAGAAATGCTCTCAATTCTCTCTATCGTTTGATATACCAGTGTTTCGATGGAGACAGTTAAGTTGAATTTTCACCTAGAGCAAATGTTACGCTTACTCACAACTATACAATGGACTTGCCTTGAATTGATAGTTTTGTGCGAAATAAGTTTTACCTAGGCCCTTTGCTGATACTAGGTTGCAAAAATCATTCCCTCTGGTTGGAGCATATAAGTCATACTCCTGACCCATTCATGAGTATCTAGAGATCACCCAAATCTTATAGACTGTGACTAGCAGTTGAACTCACATAGGTGTGTTCCTCAAAAGATGTTCTGTAGGACAACATCTTTGCTTCAACAAACCACTTTGAAATGCATTAAGGTATAAAACCAACCTGCCTTACAGAAAAGGAAAGAAGTGCATTTGATATGGTTTTAGTTAAGGGTCTTTCCTCACAACCTACCCCTGGCTTATTTCACCATCCTACTTCACGGAATCTTCGATCACATAGAACAGGTTACCACCATGATAGATTTCATGTGGGTCTCAAGCCCATTTCACTCGATGCACTATCTATCACATTACGTGATAGTCCCTTAGTGAATTGATCTGTCAGATTTTTAGACGTGTGGACATAGTCTAATGCTATCACTCTGGAGTTTCTTAATTTTCTGACATATTTTAATCTTCGCTTAACGTGCCTTGTGGACTTCATGTGTGTCCTTAGAATTGTTTACCTTAGTTATCACAGTTTGGTTGTCACAGTTCATAGAAATAGTCGGTATAGGTTTCTCTGTAATCGGTAAATCCATAAGGAGTTCATGAAGCCATTCAGCCACAACGCCAGCGGTGTCTAATGCTGTGAGTTCTGCTTTCATAGTTGACTTCGTTAAAATGGTCTGCTTGCAAGACTTCTAGGAAATAGCACCACCTCCAAGCAAGAACACATATTCGCTTGTGGCATAAAGCTCATCAGTATCATATATCCAATTAGCATCACAGAAAACCCTCTAGTACCTTTGGGTACCCGGTACAGTGAATGCCATAGCTCATAGTACCTTTTAGATAGCGCAATACTCTCTCAAGAACACGCCAATGATTATCTCCTAGATTTGACACAAACCGGTTTAGTTTGCTCACAACAAATGAGATATCAGACCTCATAGCGCTAGCCAAATACATAAGCGAACCAATAATTTAGGAGTATCTCAATTGATCTCTTGCTATTCTTTGATTTTTCCTTAATAGCACAGTAGGGTCATAAGGCGTAGGAGCAGGTTGACAGTCACTAAACCCAAAGCGACTCAATACATTTTTCACATAGTGAGATTGTGAAAGTGTAACCCCACCATTGCCTTCTCTTAGCAGCTTGACATTAAGAATAACATCAGCTTCTCCGAAGTCTTTCATCTCAAAATTATTAGACAAAAGGTCTTTAACCTCCTTAATACATTAAGGCTAGTTTCAAAGATTAATATGTCATCAACATATAAACACAAGATCACTCCTTCGCCCCCACCATACCGATAGTATACACACGTGTCAGCTTCATTCACAACAAAGCCGGCATATGTTAAAGTTCTGTCAAACTTCTCATGCCACTGCTTATGAGCTTGTTTCAGGCCATATAAGGACTTCAATAATTTACACACCATGCCTTCTTGACCATTTGCTACAAATCCATCTGGTTGATCCATATAGATCTCCTTCTCTAACTCTCCGTTTAGGAAAACCGTCTTTACATCCATCTGATGAATGAGAAGATCATGAGAGGCAGCCAGAGAAAGTAACACTTGAATTGTGGTCAATCGAGCAACATGTGAATAAGTATCGAAGAAATCTTCACCTTCTTTCTGGGTATAACCCTTGGCCACAAGCTTTGCCTTGTACCTCTCAATTGTACCATCAATCCTAAACTTTTTCTTGAACACCCATAAGGACGTTCAATAATTTTCTAAGTTCCATTAGACATAATTGAATCCATCTCACTCCGTACTGTTTCCTTCCACAAGTCAGCATCAGGAGAGGAATATGCCTCTTCAATGGTTCTTGGTATATCATCCAGAAGGTACACAATATAGTCATCACCAAAAGACTTTACAGTTCGTTGTCTCTTACTCTTTCGAGTGACTACAATGTCATCCTCCTCAGAATTGTGCATATGTGGTTTCTCAGAATGTTCTATCAGAATAAATTGCTCATGAAAAATTATAGATTTATGACTAGATGTGTTAGACGCATTTTTCATGGGAAATTCACTTTCAAAAAATATAGCGTCTATGGACTCCATAATAGTACCGGCATGCATGTCAGACAACTCGACAGAAGGAAGTTTAGCACGTAAGGCAAGAGAAAGACGGGAGGGAAGGTAATACTGGAGCATATGTGGTTTCTCAGAATGTTCTATCAGAATAAATTGCTCATGAAAAATTATAGATTTATGACTAGATGTGTTAGACGCATTTTTCATGGGAAATTCACTTTCAAAAAATATAGCGTCTATGGACTCCATAATAGTACCGGCATGCATGTCAGACAACTCGACAGAAGGAAGTTTAGCACGTAAGGCAAGAGAAAGACGGAGGAAGGTATCATCGAGAGATTAGTAAGATTTAATCAATTGAAGTGATTACGAGTAATCGCCACCATAGTGGATGGTATCTGACCCGTAAGTAACTTCTCTTCAATCGCGCCTGTATCCCTTCCTCTTCCTTAGCCAGCCCAAGTGGCAAAACCAACCCACACCAGCGCACCACACGGCTTGGCTCGGCGTGCGCGTATGGCACGTCTTTATCCTCTTTCAACTTCTCTATAGATGGACACGTGTGTAGCCTATTTAAGTTGAGTTAACAATCAGTCCAAATCTCATACGGGACTAAAACTGTATTGTATCACAACATTTAATATGGGCCTAGAATTAATTGATTTATTAAATAAAATATGAGCCTAAACTCATATAGGCCCTGTTCGCTTCTCTTATAATCCGTACTTTTCAGTTTGTTTTTTTCAGCCGGAACAA
Source organism: Miscanthus lutarioriparius (assembly GCA_904845875.1). Lineage (NCBI taxonomy): Eukaryota > Viridiplantae > Streptophyta > Magnoliopsida > Poales > Poaceae > Miscanthus > Miscanthus lutarioriparius. The sequence goes on from CAJGYO010000012.1 coordinate 11,601,056, forward strand.
TATTTTTCTCTCACAATAAATCAGCTGGAACCGTGTTTCGACTTATTTTTTTAGTGAAACGAACATGGCCTATTCAACAGATGTGCACATCCCTTGCAAATAGGATGTCTAATTGGCTCGTCATACACGTATTTAAGGTAGTTTGGCCAAATTATTTTAAGGAAGACCTGCAGGTTTGTGCCGTGTTCACTTGAGTGGCTTATCAGCCATGGCAAATGGGTGTTGAAGTCATTTTAACACGGGCTCATTTAGGCATTTTGATGAAATTCTGAGGAAAACAAAGAGGCACATACTTAAAGCAAGATTGATTCAATGGTAATGCTCACACATTGGCTAAAAGCTGAGTTTACGAGTACTAGGTAGTAGGTATGCATGTTTAGTTTCTATATAAACCTGCCTATTGGCGTTTGTAACTCTTTCTCTATGAACAATGAATAAATGGAGCAGTTTCTCTTAATAAAAAAACTTAAAGCAAGATTGATCCAAATCACATATTGATTTTAGCTTGGCAAGGAACCTCAGAAAGACCAAACATGTCATTTTCTATTTGCATCTTACGGGCATTCATCTTCGTCTAGTGCGAAAAAAGAAACAAAATAAAAAAAGGAGCAGTAAGCTCTGGGTCTTGGACACTGGACCCAACTTCTCCGACCACCCGGCCCATACAACCGTTGCGGCCTTGTCGCTGATCTGGCCGGCCCCGCGCGCAAACGCGTCGGTCTCACGCCTCACGCCTCACGCGGTCACGCGCCAGTGCGCCACCCGCCGGCCGCCGCCGTTCCGTTTCGAACCGTGGGCGTCCGCTCCCTCACAAAATTCCCTCCAAAACTGTGAGCAGACAATCTCACCGCCATGTAGACCCCACCCACCTGGACCCACTTGACATCGGGCCAACGCGGCAAACAACAAAGTAGTCCTAGCAGTTCGGGCAAAACTTTTCCCTCCCAAACGTCGCGCCTCCCGCTCAGCCCTAGCCCCCTTCAGAACCCCAGCTCTCCCCGCCTCCACCGCAACACGCTTCCAACCGGCAATCCATTCCGTCTGCCTATTCATCCCTCACCAACACCCGGGGCCCACATGGCAGCCACCCGCAAGCTCCACTCCGCGTCCGCCGCCGCCAGCGGCGACCACCTCCGATTCCTCCGCCCCGGCGCCCTTGCTCGCCTCCGCGACTCCAGGCTCCGCCGCGGGAGTCGCACCACCCGCCTGCCCCCGCCCTCATCGCCGGAGCCGGCGCCGCCGTCCCCCTCGTCACCTCCTCCTGCGGCTGGAGACGGCGAGGGCGTCACGGCCGTGCCGTTCTTCGCGCCAGCCTCGAGGCTCCTCGCGCCCCGGTGCCCCCAGCGGAAGAAGCTCGCGGCGGCCAAGTCCGTGGTGCTCTTCACTCCGCCGCCTCCCAGCCCCGATCTGCCCGTTGAGTTCCTCAGCGCGCCTGACATGGTGGTCGCGGCTCACTAGAGTGTCTCGCCGTACTGTTGTATTAGCCTTGTAGATCTCTGTTCGTCGCTTATCTTGTTAGCTTAGTGTGCTATAAAGTTTTCGTTGTTTGTTTGTACTGATCTGGACGAGAAACAAAGACATACAAAGAAGAGCATGGTTGCTATGTAGTAATACAAAATACAGTAAATTGGGTAACGAAAATTCGCAGTATGATGTCCAATTCCTGTTATGACATGTTGGATATTTTGTGGATTTAGATTATTTAGCTTATGGTTCTTACATGGGCATATGTTTATAGAACTAGACTCATTCAATTGCTTGTTACATGTGAATGCGATCATGCGATCGGATGCTGGCGGTTTTTGATTCTCTCTACTCTGAATTTAGTATGTTTTGTTAGGATTGTACTTTAGAAATTATGGCGACCAAGTGGCATTAGTGATTAGTCTGAGTTTCCCTTGGTTGACCATTGCTCATCTTCTCTTTTATATTTGACCACATGATTTGTTGATATACCAATTCAGCGTTCCTTTTATATGAACTCTTTAATTAGCAGTTCCTTCACATCTTATTGCTACTTAAGGTGTTTTTTCTGCTATCTCAAGATGCTATTCTAGTGCTTGCCACCTGTTTGGTGATGGATGTATGCTCAACATTCTAGTTTCCTTGTTTGTTCAATGATAATTTCTGGTATAATTCTTGATATTACCATTTCTGTAGCTTCATTATGATCTAATTGATGAAGTGTCAACTAGGCTTACTCATTCACTTCTATCTCAACTGCAATCACCATCCTCATCTGAAGTTAACAAGGCCAGTTGCCCACTACCTGAAAGAAAAATTCACACTATTATGTTCAGTTCATATTATGGTATGTTGGATGATTACGGATTGAATTCATTTAGCTTATGGTTCTTACATGGGCATATGGATATATAACTAGGCTCGTTCAATTGCTGGTTACACGTGAATTTGATCTCGTTGATCAGATGTGCGCGCTTTTTTGTTTCTTTCTCTACTATGAATTTAGTATATCTACCAGACTGTACTTTAAAAATTACGTCAACAAGTGGCATTAGTTATAAGTCAGAGTTGCCTTTAGTTGAACATTGCTCATCTTCTCTTTTATATTTGACCGGTCCATTTGTTGATATGCATGAACTCTTTAATTAGCAGTTCCTTCACATCTTATTGCTACTTAAGGTGATTTGTTGCCTACCTCAAGATGCTATTCTAGTGATTGCCACCTGTCAGGTGATTTGACGTATGCTCAGCATTTTAGTTTCCTTTTTTGATTTGATCATTTCTTGTATAATTCTGGATATTACTGTTTCTTGTTTTATTATGATCTTTTCAGTGACGTGTCACCTAGGCTTACTCAATTACTTCTACCTTATTCAATTGCAACCATCATCCTTATCTGAAGCTAACATGTCCACTCCATGAGTAGAGGTGAATGTATCATGTGAACGGCATCTTCTCGAAAGACGCCAACTGTGAGTGTTACTACTTTTCCTGTTATGTGCATCTTGTTTATTTTTAAAACAATCGCATAGTGAACCAGTGGGGTCTCAATATCCTACCACCTTACATATTGTTTGATTCTTTTATTGTTTGAAACCCCCCTCACGTACACTCAAGCTGAATAAAGTACTATCTTGAGTTATTTGTTTGCTGTTCATTGCTGTACTTTCCGTCTGAAGTTGATGCTCAGAAGTTCTCCAACTGAATGTAGTTGATATCTTACTAGACTACCATCATGTTCAATCATTCAATCAGCCAAATAAATAGCTCAGTTTGTCTTCCTGCCATAACAAAAATACTGACTACTTTTGTTAGGCAAAAAGTATTGAGGTCATTTCAATGACTTTCATACTAGTAACTGTTTCATGCCTATTACCTTTCTTTTTGTCTAAACAATTTATTCTCTCCTGGTAGTCAAATCCACGAGTGGAACTAGCTGTGCTTACAGTTATTCATTCTCCATAACCATTGCAACAAATCTCAAATTCGAGTTTGAGTATAGCTTTGTTAACAATGTTCGAACTTGACATGGCATGAAACTTATTGAGAACTATGTTTTCTAGTTGAACTGTTTCTTGTTTGGGATGAAATATTTGTTATTATCTTGTTGTGAACCAGCTATGTAGCTATGCTCTTGAGTAATACTGATGGGATGATTTCACACCTACTGTTTTTTTGTGTTTTGATGGTTGTCATCTCTATAGAGCAATAAAATGTGAGTCCATAAACTCTAAATTCTATAGAGCGATACCATACTATTCTTTTTCTCCACTTCTTTTCCTCTTACCTCCACTTCATAAATAGTTAGGTAGCGTGTTTGGTCATTCTATGTTTGCTCTGTTGCATGGCTTATTGCTGAGTGTCCTATACTCCTTGTGCACTTGCTATATTGCTCTGCTGGTTGCTTTATGATCTGCTTGCTGAATTTGCCAAGCTGTCTTCTGATCAAAGAAGGATACTGTTACTAGCAGTATCCAGTAAACATTGCTGTTTTCGTGGTCTTGGATTCTCTGATATCTGATCTCTACCTGGTTAACTTGCACATAGGAAAAATTGTTCAGAGGCAGAGCAACATGTCTTCTCTTTGATTATTTTTTCCAGGATTCTGAATTTCTGCTAATTGTGAGATGAGTTTCCCAAGCTTGTATCCTTTTATTTGATTTAAAAGTTGTTCGCCACGCTGCAAACGTATAACATATCTCTCTTTCAAAGGCTTGTTGATGCCATAATATTCTCTCATTCTCTGAGTTTCATTGTCATAGACTCATAGTGTGCTTCTGACAGAATAAAATAGGCAGGTTTTCAGTTTGCTTTGCCTTACGGATTTAATTGGGTCTGTTTGTCTTGCTATTACATGCAGAATCTGTCCTGATCCTTGTATAGTATGATTTCTTTTGGTTAACTACATCTTGCATGGATAGCATCACTAACATTAGGCAAGATGAGTGAAAGGGGACCGTGACGCCTACGGGGGGTTGTTTGAATTAGGCAACTTAAAAGTCTAACTCTAAACTATGGCCTCTTTTTCTATTCTTAGCAAAACCTATGCAAAAGATAAACTATCTAAATGTACAACTACGGTTTTGCTAGTGTGTTGCTATCTCTACCGCAAAAGAAGTTATGCAAACAATGTAAATGCGGAAGCTAAAGAGTAAGGTAGAGATATGCAAACTCCCGTCTACACCTCCGGTATTTTTACCGAGGTATCGAGAAGCGCGCAAGCTTTCCCCTAGTCCTCGTTGGAGCCCATCGCAAGGAATCCCTCGCAAGGGCTAAGCTCCTGGTCGGGTAACTCCGTGGATAGCCTCGGGCCTTCCCCACGCGCAAGTGGGTCTCCGACGTGCCTTTCGGCAAGCCTCTCCCGGATACTCTCCGCCGTCTTTACTATCAAGCTTCCGGCCGAACCGCCATGGGCCTTGTTTTCTTCGGTACACGGTGGCGGCCATACCACAAACGCGGTTGATGTGATCTTGCAAGACTACAAGCCCTTCCGATGTACAACAATGATGTGCGCAAGCACCGAGAGATAAGAGGTATGCAAACCTCACTAAACACTAGGCTTAAACCTAGAGCAAGCGCATAAGCGACGGTCTAATCAATCTAAGCACTTCGCAAAGCACCTATGCTAATCACCTAATGAATCACTAAGCACTATGCAAGTGGAGATTACTAAAATGGTGTATTAACACCCTTGGTATGTTTTCTCAGTTCCCCACAACTCAAATGGCCGGTTGAGGGGTCTATTTATAAGCCCAACTGAGAAAGTAGTCGTTGGGGGCGAAACCCAGCTTTCTGCTACTAATCGGACGCTGTTGTCGTCCTGACCGGACGCGTCTGTTCGTCCCGACCATTTGGAGTGCTTGCGTTGATCGGACGCACTGCAGAGTCCGGTCACTGTTGATCGGACGCGTCCGGTCGCGTTGTCGCCGCTCTGGAACCTCTCTGGACTCAATCGGACGCTGCAGTTCCTGCGTCCGGTCGATTATCCGCCAGCTTCTGGTCAGTGCTGAATGTGTTACCGAGATGATGAACAGTGCCATCGTCGCGTCCGGTCACTTTTAGTCCTCAGCGTCCGGTCACTGCTGCTGACGTCTGCTGTTGCCGAGCAACTGATTGGACGCGTCCGATCGCTATAAGGGCCGCGTCCGGTCACCTCTGCCGAGTTCATTTCTTCGCGATCTTGCGTCCGGCTTGGTTCCTATTTTCGTGCTTGGACTTTGCTTGATATCTTGGATCCTCTCTTGTGCTTCTAGGGTCTTGCTTAAGGTGTTGATCATCGGATCATCATGTCGCCTTCGTCCAAGTCATGTCTTGCACCCTATTGAACTACAAAACGATTACTTGCAAATTCATTAGTCCAATTTAATTGTGTTGGTCATCAAACACCAAAATGACCTAGGATCTATTTCCCTTACAATGAGATCTAAGCAGGTTCTACAATACACAAATAAAGCGGTTTTCTTAAAAAAGGATGCCACATGTCTAATTTTGTTCATCATGTGCTTGGATACGCTCAACTACATTCTAGTATCACGTTGTCTTGGTAGAGGTCACGTAATTTTGCCTCTGCTTATATGGATTTCATTAGGTTTGTCTGTCTTGTTTAAATGCAGAATCTTTCCTGATCCTTTTAAAGTATGGTTACCAGTAAATTAAAAACAGTCAACCTCAGGGGCTCAGACACATGCACAAAACTCTACCTTCATTTCTAGATGCTACTAGTAATATGTTTGGTTGATTGAGATGATAGGCAACCGAAACATTTCTGAAAAGAGGATGAGTAGGAGTATATCTGTTTTGATGCTACACAGTTTTATGGTGAAGGAAGCTAATGATTTTTGAAAGAATCTTGTTCTTCTTGTCAGTCTTAGCCTCTGCGCTACAGTGGGCACACGAAGGAGAAGGGCCAGGATAAGCAGCCCGTTCGGTAGGCTGGCTGGTGCTGGGGCTGGACCAGCCAGCCAATGCCAGCCTCCAGCCGTGGCCAGCAGCCTCCAGCCACCAGCTGGTTTGGACACATTCAAAAATTGGTGCCAATGCATTGTAGCTCATGCTGATTTCAAATTTTCGAATTCAAACTACCATACATCCGTGTATGCTCCTATAATGTCAGTTGAGATACTACACAACAAGTCCAACCTGGCTATATTGAGTTCAGAGGACACAAAATAATGCATAACACAACACAGAGTAAGCCTTTCAGCACTAGCAACTGATTATCAAACAGACTTGCCCTCCTATGCACCGACCTCCTGCAAGTGCTCCACGTCCAATGTGGTCTTGCACCCCACTGCCATCTGCAAGTAAAGAAGAATTAGCTATTGGTCAGGCACATCCACAAGTATACAAGGGTTCCTATGCAGACTTCACAGAACAATCCACACTCTTCAAACGAGTTGATGGAACTCGTCACAAAAAAGGCATGCTCCAAGATTTTACCTGTCAAAGCAAGCTTTAAACCATATCTTGCATGCTTGGCAAAAAAACACCAGGTGTATCAAGCACATACATACTAGGATCAGTTGTAATCTGTACATGACAAATAATGTTGGTAGTTTATTGAGCAGATCACTAAAGAAAAGAAGCCACATATTTAAATTTCAGGAAATAAATATTACTTGTATTGTTACGCAACCAAAACAAGCAAATGATGGATAAAAGTGAAGCAACAAAGAGGATACTAACAAGTACCAAAAGGAAGCTCCGGTACAGTAGGCGGTCTAGCTCTCAACCCATATCTCTTGCATTGTTCATTCAAAGATTTCACAAGCTCCTTAAGAATCTGATGTATCTTATTAGCCCGCTCCTGTAAACAGAGGGCAAAGGAGGTCAGACAACAGATGTAAAGCATGATGCAATGAAAGATATTGGATGAACAAAATAATACAAACCTCTAGCTTCTCATCACTTTCATCCCCTTTTTTGCAACTTAACTATTGCGTTATAAAGTTCCAACTTTTCCTGCAAACATATAAACTAGTAATAATATGCTCACAGCCAGATCTCGAGGATGAAGTTGCCAGCATTCTAATACAATCACAAATATACCTGGATCTCATGGAAAATGGCCTCATCCATTGTTAGCTTGGATGCCACATCTCCAACCTTCTTGTATCTCTCATCATATTTTGCAGAAAGGGATTTGACCTGAATATAGAATTGATAGCTGTGACATTCATATAAAACAACATTAGAACAAAGAGTGGCCACTCTTACGTGCCATCATACAAGGGACTTCATAGGACATTAGTCAAATTGTAACAAAAATTATAATGCCCAAAAGTCTTGTTGTAGCTTCTACCAAAGTAATATATGATATGATTCCACTAAAGATGGTCTCATGAGATCTAAAGACTTGTACTTATTCCAGTAGCATGTAACAACAGGAAGCTTGTACAAACGAAGTTAAAACAGGATGAGATCCTAGAGATTATTTTCATCAAACTTTTCTGCTTCTGCCAGCACTTCAGAATCCACCAGGATCTTCTACAAACGGTAATTACCCAAAAAAGGTAGGACATAGAATCAGAGAGCTCAACTAATCAAAGGTTACAGAACGAAAATTACCTAACGTTTATCAGCAGACATACTTTCTGAGACTTCATTAAACCTGTTGTCGCACCTACTCTTGTACAGAATCTAGGACAACATGACAAAAATAAAGTCTGGCATGGATACATTAAATTAGGACAACAGAGGTGGATATCCGCAAACAGGCGAAAAACAAGGAATGTGCTGATCAGTGGGACTTGTTGGAGCACTCAAAGGCCCACGCCACTTTGATCTAGTTCAGCCGGCCCTCTTTAGATTCCATGTCTAGAAAACCCTGGTGACTGAGCCTGTCTCTGCAAAGGTTCAGGGCTTGAACGAATACTTCATCAGCCTCGCTAATACCATCTTGCAGCAGAATGTTTCGGACTTGGGCCAACTCCTGAGCATCGGTTTTGTGACGGGCCTTCTGGGACCTAGCCTCTCTGAGAAATTGGCTGAGGTCTTCAAGGCACTCTTCTACAGATGGAGTTTGGCTACTCTTCTTGCTGCGAGGACTGTTCACTGAAAATTCCCTATGGACTCTCTTCGAGGGCTGATGAGTACTAGGTGGCTGGACCGGCTCGTCCGACAAGGATGGAGGAGTGCGAGGGCTTCCATTACTGGGTGACTTGTCAGGTAGATGGCCCCGCCAATACCAATCAACCCCACATCACGCCACGTGGGGTGCGTCCCAAAATCGTGATCGCTTGCTCACAAAGATTGGGGCCGTTTGAACTTGTTTCTAGCGGGTTGGCTACTTTCCTACACGTGTTGCGTTGATGTCGGTTAGTAATCGAGTTAGTAGGAACCTAATTGCTACAAAAAAATCAAAGAAATGCGTAGTAGTTAGTACCCGGGGACAAGTATTTTGTACCACTACTCGGGTCACCAGTAACCTCTCTAGTCAATGGTCACTACCTAGCCCAAGATATGGGTCTCAATATCGCTTGCCATTGAAGTAACAATGTTTCACTCGTTGTACTTGTTCTGGCACACTTTCTTGTTGTACCCAAGGTCCGTGATTTGGTTGAAGTCCTGAGTGATTTTGGTCCACGCTAGTGAGGTTGGACCATGGGCGGGAGAGTCCAAAGTGAGCTCTTTTTGTTGGATGATGAGGTCAAGAAGGATGAGGTTGCTCTGTCGTCCCACAAAGACGCGGTCTGGCTCATCTCGATTCAAGGATCGACAAAGCTATTAGTAATGCACCAACAAGAAAATCTGCTTTGGTATAGATATACTAATTGATTTGTAATGCTTTCTTCTATCACGGATACTACTAGTTGCCCGAAAGTGTAGGGGCGATAGAGCAAACCAAAGAACTAAATAACTAGAACACTTGTCCCTTAAACGATTTATAGGAATCAATTGGTACCGTGCTATTTCTCCACCACAGCCAAACCCTCGGGAAACATAGAGATAAAAAAAGGAGACAACAACAAAGGCAACACACACAAAAAAGAGAGAGAAATCACAGCCATGTGGCTTGTGTCAATGACCTAGAGGATTGAACTCCACACAACCAAGAATCATTGAAATCGAGAACATAGCATACATTTGCAAAGGACAACTAAAAACCAAATGCAAAATGCAAAATGACAAATAGTATCCCTAACTTGTTTTTTGCGGCCGCTTTACGCCTTTTGAGCGAGAGGTTGTAGTGCACGCCAATGCAGTTGGAGAGCAAGACGAAGCCGAAGCGATGTTTGCCAGGTTTAGGCAAATGCCATTGATGACAACCGACGGAACGTCCCTTCTATGTCTCATAGAGGCAAGCATAGAGCACAATTGTAAGATGAAAACCTAATCAAAAACTAAACATCGAAAGGGGTAAAGAACATCGCATGTCTCATCGTAACATAATCCCTTCCATTTTGGACTCGAGTTATGTGTGGTACGTATGAATATCAAAGCAATGATAAATAAGGCAAAGATCATTGACCAATTGCGTGCATACAACAGTCAAATAGACAACAACGAAGATCTGTGGACATTGTAAATATTGTGTTCATTGCAATCTTAAATCAAATTGTTGGTATAGGTAAGTATATTTTGTAATCTACAAACCATTAGATATGCCCTGTAAGTCATCAGTTACTAAAACGCAATAACAGCAAACATGAATCCTAGTAGAAGTTGGCCCATGCAAGCAAAATGATTACACAGCTAGTTGCATGAGAATCAAATGACACAAGTGCACCGAAGATACATATCTGATTAACCTAGCATCTCTTCATGTACAGAAGACATTTAATAACAATTCTAGAATAAAATATCACAAGTATTGTTCAAAAATAGCACAAGTATTGTTAAAAAAATAGCACTTCAATTAAATGGAATCCTATGGATTGCTGATAGTGATTGAAGACATTAGTTCTAGCACTGAACTAATACTTTGCAAGCACACATTAACACAGGAGATACACTACTGATTAGGAGTTTAAGACTGCATTCTATAGAATACTTAGCAGGTATAAAAAAGCAAGGGAAACAGATCGAAGTTAGTGTTTGGTAGTAATAGATCAAAAAGAGACATGAGTACATGTTGGATCTCAGATCCGGCGGGGTCAAACTGCGCGGCGTCGGGTTCCTGGGGGCTTACCAGGGTGGAAGGAGTCACCGTTGATGGAGGCGGGGTCCGAGGAGGGAGGTCGAACCCACTATCAGCGAGGCACGCCGAGAGTGAGGGAAACCCTAGCCGCGCGGAGGTCCAACTACAAGCACGACCAACTGCGGTTCAGAGGCGGCCATGTGAGAGGATGGAGGCGTGGGATCTGGGTTACCTGCCTGGCCGAAGGCGTCGTCGATGGAGGCGGGGGTGGGGGAAGAGGACGACGACACTTTCACCGTAGCCCCGCCGAGAAGGACGGAGTTCATAGGCGGCCGAGCCCGGATCTGGGGGCCACCGACGGCGACCGTTGATGCGGCGCAGGCTACCGCCCGTACATGCACGGCGCGAAGGTGAGGAGCGGCGCGTCAGCGTGGAACCCTAGCCACCGCGAGCGACGGGAGGAAGGGGAGAAAGTGACGGACGCGAGTCGGCAACGGATATAAGCTAGCCGTTCGGCTGGGCTGGCTGGTGCTGGGCTGCCGAACGGCTAGGCTGATAAGCCCAGCACCAGCCAGCCCAGCCAGCGTATCGAACGAGCTGAAGAACCACTTGCATCCCTTTGTTATTTTTTCTGACAACCGGTGAGGAGCTAGAGCTAGTGAGTGATGGGCAAGAAGCAGACAGCTCTCCGTGGGGAACAATTGAAGAAACATTCTAGAACCAGAGAAGGTGAGTCGATAGTCAGCTCGTACATGTCTCTTTCTTTTGGTTAACTACAACTTGATGTCATTGCTAACATTAGCCAAGGCAAGATCTAAGCAAGTTCGACAATACATTAACTCTTCATCATTCTTGCACTGTAGCATCCGGTTTTAAGAACAAAACCAGATACATACCATATATGAGCTCAGGAAGTCAAATCTCACATATAGCTACAAATAAGGGTAATATCAATAGACAATGCTCAATATATAACGTACTTAGTATAGAGAATATAACCTTAGATAGAAAACAGCAGAAAGACAACTCTGATCTTTGGGTGAAGACTTCAATTCCATAGGGACAACTGACTGGTTGATCACAAACCTAATTCCTCCAGACTAGCAATCTGGTACCCATCCGGGATTTTCCAAAACTTTAAAAAGTAAAGCAAGCGTAAGTACATGTCGTACTCAACAAATATAACATGAGGTTCATGAGGCTCAAAAGGCTGACACTGGTTAACTGCGATTAGCTTTTAATGAGTCATGATTTTAGCAATAGGGTGGCAACAAGTTTATTCACAAGCCCATATAAACACATGATTAGGTAAACATGAATAATGAACAACATAAACAGTAATCATTAGTGAGCATCTTTATCATCAGTATCATCTGTATTCATCATCTATTCCGTAAGAGTTCTAAGGCTACTCGTGACTGTGAGCACGGCTGATATACTAGTTTTACACTCTGTAGAGGTTGTACACTTTCACTGTGAGTCGTGATTTACTCTTTCATTCGAGGTGATCAGCCTCTTTACCCACTACCAAGGAAGGTCGGCAAGGTTCACTATGAAGCCTTTCAAAGGTTCATCTAACAAGTTAGGGCTATTAAATTCACTCGGCAAACCGATATAGGAACCCCCTGTCGACTGGCACAATTCTATCACGGCTATACACATAAGAGTATAGGCTGTCCTATATCCGATTCGGTAAGCCATTCTTACGTCAATAAAGGTAACCTCTAGCAAGCTAGAAATCAGAGCCATATAGCCCTCACAGTTGTACTGTAAGTATCGGATAATCATTTACAGATAAGTCCTTAGGAAGAGGAATCTAGAGCACCATAAAATAGCCCAATGCTCTAGCCCCCTTGTTCCATGTTGCTAAAAAACATCTTTTAGTGTTTATTGCATATACCATTAGTCAAGTTATAAGATCATGGTTGTAGTTGAGCACTAGCATCATACTACCCAATGCAATACCCCATAGGTATCAAGGCACAAGGTATAAAATATTAGAAAATTCTTAGTGGTAGTCAAGATATACACATGCAATATGAATAAAATGATTAAAGGTGTATATGACTACAAGGAAGATCCCATGCTATACTTGCCTTAGACTCAGATCCTTCTTCTAGTATAAACCTTCAATGAAACTCCTTGATCAACACATAAAGCTCACCGACTGGACATGATCATAAAGCACCACACAAGCATCCATGCAATCATACACGAAGTAAACAATATAACTAAATTAGAACATTATACCAAACATATGAAACAGCAAGTAAAAAGGTTTTAAAGATGTTTTACACATCGTTACGAACATACAAACACGAAAAGCACGCTAATCGAAGCTACGGTTGTAAAGAAACGACTATAGGGTTTTATATTATAAAAGAAAAAAGAAAACTATAAGCTTGATTTATGTTAATTAGAAAAAACTATGAGTAGCATTAATTTAGATTGAACAAATCATATTTATACTTAAAAACTGAGTTGAAGCTAATCATATTTTATTTATAAATATTTTGATATCATTTATACCAATTCAACTTTAACTTGCAAATACAAACTGACATATGAGAACATCTAATCAAATTTGATATGTGTGTTTAGACTAAACATATTATAATTTAGAAACATATTTATGTTAGCAACTAGTCATGTTAAAACTTATTTGTAAAAGAGCATTGTATATAATTATGTTGCTTTTATTTATAAAAACTAGTTGCATGCATATTAATCAAATTAATATTTAAGCATATATATAAAAGTCACTTGACATAAAAAACGACGACACTAGCACGTAGATCACATCGATACGAATCTAACGCAATTGGAACGACTCGAAACGCACTTAAAACGAATATACGACGACGATATTACGAACTGATGCTAATTTCGTAATTACCTCATCTTCATCCTTTGGCCTCCCGTAGCCACCACACGGCCATGGCAACAGCAGCTACGCAGGGGTGGGCTCGACTTGTTGCACGAAGGAGAGGATCGTCGGGCTAGGCAGCGCGGCGGCGACGGCGACGACGACGAGAGAAAGAGAAGAAAAATCTAATTTACTACATGAGGGATTTCTTAAACTAGGGCTCCATTTACGGTAGTTTTGGTGTACTTTGCCTAAGGGGTTGGTACATATTTATGGGGAGAAAAAACTTCCCACATCTACATCAACTAGCAATACGGTACTAATTGATGTTGCACCCTCCACGTTTACTAATGGACTTAAATAATTATTAAAGCCCATTAGTAAATAAATACATGAGCCTTTATGATTTATTAGGATTATTGCACATGAGCTTTGAGCGTTGAAAAAAATGAGAGATTTATTATTTTCGGAATTAATTAATTTCGTAGATAAAATAATTCTAGAAAAGTCTAGAATTATTATTTAAGCCGCGAAAAATACTCCGAAAGCTCTGAAAATTCGGGGAAAATTTCCAGAGGCAATATGAAACATGAAGAGCCCAAATAAAGTATTTGGAGCCCATGATAAGATAATTTGGAGCATCTAAAAATTAAATTATGCTAAGAGACAAGTAGGAACAAGTTCTAGAAAAAGCTAAAAAATTCCCGAGGTAGAGATTGATTGATGGACGAGAAACTGAAAGGAGTGATTTGCGTTATAAAGAAAATATTTTAGGAAACTCCCAATGAAAACTTGAGCCGAGAAACAAAGAATTTGATTGTAGAAAAAAATAAAGGCATGTCGAAGAAGGAAAATCGATCTACTAACGCATTTTAAAGACTTTGCTCACTCTCAACACATAAAGAAGCAACAAGTAAACATCACATCATCCAAAAGCCCGTCAAAATAAAAAAACTTTGAAAATTCACATTTTTTCTATAACTAAATTTGTGCTAGCTCAAACTAAACTTGGTAAATTTTATCCAAATATTAAAATAATTTATTTTGTTTAGTGTTTTCTATGCACAACCTAAATCAGAAATTTTTGGGGTCTGACATGCACACTGCACTGTCTGCTAGTACAAGTTTTAAGCAAACCTGTTTTTCTTAATACAGGATGCCACATGTCTAATTTTCTGCATCATGTGCTTGGATACGCTCAAGAACACTCCGATCTCTCGTGGTATCTCAGTAAGGGTCACATGCATCATTCCTGATAACCGAAATCAGTGTCACCCTCCGGATAGGCAAGGTGTTATTGCGAAATTCTTTTTTTTAGTAAAAACCAGTGAGATCTGAGCGGAATGTTCCAGAATTCGGCAGGGAGATACCCATCCGAGCAGAGGCATCAGCAGGCAGGCGAAAGCAACGTCCTTGGCTCCTTGCACCTTGCTCCGTCGTCCGTCGATCCGGTGGGGCGGTGGCCCGTTCCCATCTCTTCCCCGGCCAAGAGCAGCCGTCCGTCGCGCAACCCTGGCCCCCACAGTCCCTTGTAGCCTTGTATCGCGATCGCGAGGCAGCGACCCGGGTCCCCGAGTCTGTAGCCGCTTTGGATCCATCTCCCTGCGCGTGGGGCCGCGCCTACGCGTCCCACTCCCATGGCGGCAGCCCCCAACGCCGTCCACACATTCCCCCGCAAAAAAAATCCTTTCCCACCACAAAAGAAATGGAGGCAGGCAGGTGGCAGTCACACATGCGCACGGGCACGGGAAAAGCACGAGCCTCCTTTTCCCTTTCGATCGAGCGGCCGAGGAGAGCCTCTCTGGCGACTGGCGAGTGGGCGAGTGGCGAGCGCTTCGTCTAGACAGCCCAGCTGCGCATTCCGATGTAAACACGTGGAGGCTGGAGTAATAAAATAACTTGAGTGAGAGAGAAGGAGGAGGAGACAAGTCTTTTCTTTTCTTCAACCAAGAAGGGGATCAGGGAGAGTGAGTGAGGGCTGAGGGGAGGTTTTGCCGCCGGCAATGGAGATGAATCTCCGGGCGCAGAGCCCGCTCTGCTCCTGGGCAGGCCCTGCCCTCGTCGTGCGCCCGTCCGCTGCCGCCACTGGCCTCACGCTGGTGAGTTACGGCCTTTCCTGTTGTTTCCTTCCCTTTTCGCTTTCTGGTCCGTGTTGTTCGTTGCTGGATGTTCTGATTGGTGGGTGGGCATCCGGGAAAAGCCGTTGCTCTGTCTGTGGGAACGGGGGCAGAAGTGGGCTGAGTTTAGCTGGCTGCGTGGAAACAAAGATTGGTTACGGAGTAACAGAACTTGTCATACCGAAACATCAGTCGTGGAGCTCGTACGCTGACACTTTTGTACCTTTGTCTGCTGTTACAGTCTATCATAAGGTGCAGCAGATTCACGAGAGGCGAGCTTGTTCGATGCATGGTATCAAGTTCAGGTTTGAGGAACGATTTTAGTTACAGCAATCTCACTGCTCTACTGCTTAGCTCATGTTTCTTTTTTTTTCTTCTGACATTTATTGTGTTACTCAGATTATCCTAAGAGAATCCGAGGAGCACGTCGACTTCTAAGAGCAAGGGCGTCGTGTCCGGAGGGTATGCTTCAAGACCTACTGAATCCAGCACAAAGAAGATAGACCTGAGCAGCAACGATGAAGGTGATTTTAGCAGAGACCAATTGGTCACTCTATGGTGAGGCAACAGAGCAGGCAAGTACTGCAGAAGAATCGTCTCAGGTTTACTTGCCAGGAGACAATTCAAGCACTGCAGAAAGGGACGAAGCTGGGATCGAAGAAGAGGCTGACCAAATTCAATCTTCAGCGCTGTCTTCAGTGTCCGTGGATGATGACTCAATCGACAGGAAGCTTGATGAGTACCGTGGTAAAATAAGTGCACTAATAAGTTCGAAACCTGAACCTTCATCGCACAAGTGTTGCTGGACAAAGCCAGAATCAGTTGGCGGTGTTCACGGGCAAGAGGAACCAGTAACTGGTTCCGAGGATCATGACAGTTCAACTGTGGATGCACACATAAAAGGCAGGCCATTTGCTGAGGCCGTTGTGGGATATAAAGTTTTACTGAATCAGCAGCAGGGAAGGCAACCAGCGAGAATGAGGAAGAAGTAAGTTATCTCGTTAGAAGATGTGGTGGGTTAAGTACAGATGCAGAGGAAAGTTTCCAGTATCTGAAGATGATCCAGAAGTGCTACTGAGGAGGCTTAAAGAGCTTGCTGATGAGAATGA